>OZ007561.1:75375705-75975705 GCA_963931875.1 Pollenia griseotomentosa | reverse complement strand
AAAACTTGTTTAGCACGCGTTCAACCGTGCAATCATTAAATCAACGTCATTATTATTTATGTGATTTTTTTCTTTTTTTGTTTAAGGGAAGTGTTATCATTGTAGAGTGTATAATTGTAAGAATCTTTTTCATCTTTTTAACCAAAATAAGGAATACCTAAAACAAATTAGTGATGCAAAATGTGGCACAATTGGGCCATTTGTGGCACTTTTAAATGTTTGATGGCCCTGTGGTACTTTCTAAATCTACTTTAAACTGTCTCTTTATGTTTCATTCTAATTTTTTCACGGTTTCAAACATTACTGTGAAAACAACATTGTTTTCTTAGTTAAGGGCCAAATAAACTACACAATCGGTTTGATCAAGGATGTGAAAAATGTATGAACCATATTTGTATGAAAATTTTTTATATTCACACAAACATCTTGCTGTTATCAGACCGCAATACATCAACTTAAAATTAATCTCTCAACGAAATGATTTCGATATTAATCACAACCACTACGTTATCATCGAAGATATCATCAATAACCTGTTTAAAATCTATCCTGGCCGCTGCTGGATCGTGGTAGTAGATAGAAGTCTGCACGCAGAGAAAAAACATGTTTAAATATGGTCACCTCCAACAAAACTATTTTTAAAGAAAAGTTTAAACATATTATGGTTAATATGACCATATTATTGTCATCTACAACCATACTATGGTTAAATTAGTCCTCCATCCAGAAGCCACAACCATATTATGGTTGCCTCTAAACATGTTATGGTCAAATATGACAATGATTTGTCTTAAAATGAACAATAGTATTTTTCTCTTTTTCAAGAGCAACATGCTATAGTTGAAAACCAACCATGCTATTATAAGTGTTAAACATGTTTTAGTTATTTTTGACCATAACATGTTCGGAGGCGACCATAATATGGTTGTGGCCTCTTGATGGAGGACTAATTCAACCATAATATGGTTGTCGGTAACAATAATATTGTTAAATAAATCATAATAAGTTTAAAATTTTCTTAAAAAATAGTTTTGTTGGAGGTGACCATATTTAAACATGTTTTTTCTCAGGGTGTGGGCAGCTGTGATATGCTGCACCTGTATATTCCGGGTGTACATCGCCAAGAGGTATGTAATCACCAAGACGCATACGCCAGCTAGTTTCCAAGCCATCGAAACAAATGGTTTAACTACCAGAGGCAAAGTTAAGGCAAAAAGGTTCCTAAGCTTAATCTTCCCAATCACTGTTTCTATATACATAGTTATTTAAGGCTTGCACGGTAATAAAATGTATTAGGGATTTGTAGGATCACAATATTACGAAATTCTCTCCGTGTTCAAAAAAAGAGAATTAAAGTCTGATGTAAGTATTTTTTATGTTTACACGGAGTATGAGAATGCAAAGATATAAAACAGTTGAGTTAATACAAAACAAGCTGATGGTTACAGTTCTACAATATTTACAAAAACAACATGAACATTTTCTGAGTTTATTTTGGTTATTTTTATATTTGTATTAAACCGTTAACACCTTCAATACCCAATAAAATATTTTATCATTGTGCGAAGCAATAATGGTACATTTAAAAAATAACCGCACAATTATGCGCTACGCAATAAGAATACCGTGTAAACTAGCCTTTAGCGGTTCAGCATAATGGGAACAAACTGTGCAATGATCCACAATTATTGCTTCGTATTTGGAAAATTGTTGTCAATGATATTCCAACCAGCTCTCAGCAGTAACTGTTTTGTTTTTCATTAATTAAAACTTCATGCAAATACCTATTATTCTCGTAGCACGAAAGAAGCAATTTCGACAATTCCAATGCCTCTCGAATTCATTAAAAAATGTATAAAAAGTCACTCAAACTTTTGATTTATCTTGATTGGCAGATTTTATACATATATTTATGTTTATGAAAACCACCTTGATGATCAGACTAAAAGTATGGAATCGTTCTGAACTTTGATTGCGTTTGAAGTGGCCTAAATTGCGATCTTATGGGAATGCTCCTACTCTTATAGTGGCTTTAAATATTAAACTTCAACTGAACTACAGTTCTGTTATAAATGACTGAAATTATATTTGGGATTTAAAACCTCCCATTCTTATAAGTTTTAATTCTCAAATATCAAAAATTCGATTAAAGACTTACCTTTAAGTTCTTTTTCTTTTCTAATTGACATCACTTTAGTGTATTGAAATACCGCCAACTCAAAAAAAACTGAATCTACAAATAAAATTTTAAACAACCAGAAATGCAGTTAAAATCACCACAAAAATAATTTAAAAATTTGATGCATCCAATTTAATCTAACAACAAAAACTGAAACGTGATTTTATAAAAACAGCTGATTTCTGGTAAACAGACAGTAGTATTTAGTAAATATTCATACCTGCGCAGTTCAACCAGTTCGACTAGATCAGAAACCAACTGCAACTACGACAACAACATAATCGTCGTCATCATCACGATATGTTGCTGTTTGAACACAGACGAATGACTGCAATATTTTCATGCCAATTGGCAATGCAACCCCCAATTTGTGTGTTGCATTCATTTAACGTCAGCTACTACAATGTGAAATTGTTAGTGATTGTCAGTGTTGCCAGAAAATCGCTTGTTTTAAATTTTAAATCCCCATCTTTGAATTATCTTTGTACCTAATTTTTAATTGTTGTAAAGGGTGTTCAAAAAAGCTAATTAAGTGGAAGCAGTTGTACTAATCGTAACTTGTTGCTATTTATGCAGTAAATAATTAAATAAGGCAATTCAATTTCAATTTAATATTAAAAATAGCTTTTGATTAAAGTTTTCCAGAATGTGCAATAGAAATTCAACAAAGACTGATGTTTTGCATCGCTTGCTTTGATCGTTTGGTTTTTACTTATATATGGGCGGTAGGCGTGGTTGATGTTAATGAAGCTTGGTATGCATTTTTTTTGTATTTTTTGGAAAGAGTATGTACCAAATTTGAAAATTTTCTTGGATAGGAATAATTTTATTCGAAAAAACCCGATTCGGATTGTATAAGAGGTGGGCATTGGTCTTTGTACCAATTTTAACTACTTTTTCTTGGACAGGATGTTATGTTATGCGTAAAATTAATTTTAACTGTTTGAAGGATGAGCCCTTGGTCGATTTTGATGAAATTCCATTTGTTCTTAATGCAGCCACAATAATGCTTGGTTCCAAATTTCAATGATCCAGGACCACTCCTTATATTTTTTGCACAAAAATGTATAAATCTATCCCTCTGTGCAGCGCCTTTTTATTGGTCAAAATATTTTGAAACAGGAAAAAACTTGAAATGAATACGTAAATTCTCAAATTATACAGAATTCCCTTAGAGAACAATAAACATATTCAAAATAAAAAAAAAAATTTCAAGGACTTCCTGGAGATAAAAGTCGTAAGGAAATGGTATTTTTCAAAGTAAAAATCCAAATGTGTAAAAATCCCCCTGAAAATCTGTTGCAAAATAAATGCCGAAATCCCCAATTTGGGGGCGAAGCCACTCATCTGGCAACACTGATGATTGAGCCTAAAATGTTTTCTGCTAGACGTCCTCGTGAGTATTCGAGTATTGGGTCAAACATGTTTTTTGATTTAGTTTCTTGATATTCTGCTATATTTGACTATAAATATTTGTATGTTTGTGTTATATGTTTAAGTTGCAGTTGTCAGCATGTTTGAAATTGATCTGTTCAGTTTGTTATTTGGAGCATTTAGTGGTGAATTAAAATTGTTGTTTAAAATTCATAATTCCGGCATTTAATAACAGTCATTTGCATGCACGACTGCAGGTCTTTTAACAGATAATTGAATATTTAGTTTTTTTTTTATATTTTTAATTTCAATATTTAAATTTAAATGATAGGATTCTTCATATCAATTGGGAGCTGCATGTGGTCTTTAAATGTAGGAATTTGTATTTTAGTAGTATGATTTGTCAAATGATTTTAGTAGGATATTTGAAATTGTATGGAATAATATGAGTGTGGTGCTTAACAGGATTGTTAAATTTAATTTATTTATTTCGTTAAATTCATTGTAATTTTGAGTCTAATTGATTACACTGTACGGCACTCTTTTCTACCCATGACCAAGCTGACCAGATTTTGAAAATAAAGCTTAAAAAAAGATATACGTATCTTTCAGTTTTTCTGAATCAATTCGTTTCAGGTTTTTACGAGTAATTTAATTTTTAATGTGAATCCTGCAATATACCACTTGGGGAAGTTGCGCATACCAGTTGACCGAGACGCCAGTTTTTTTTGGTAAAATATTTAGTATTGCTATCAGATGTAATGTGGAAAGAATTAGCAATAAAAAAGTGTTTGTAATTCTCATTCGCTTTACAGTTTTATTTGTGTAATATCATTAGTTTTTTCAAAATCTTTGGAAAAAGGTTTCCTGATGATCTGGCCTAAGCAACCAGCGAAATGCGCATAGGATCTAGCTAATCCCCCAAAAATAAATTTTAGTGTAGTTGTCAAAGAATGAAAATTTGGAATTAAGAACATCCTAATTAATGAATAAATAAATAAAGATTCGATAAACATATTGTTTGATTTATTCAAAATTTCCAACAATTTATTGTAACAAATCACGTAAACATTTTGTTGAAGAAAATTATTTTGGGCAACAACTTTTTTTATTGACTCAATAAACTTTTTTATCAATACAGCAAAAATCATCATCGCAGAAAATTCAAACATTTTTTTAATCAAATATGAAAATTATTTTTATTTTTGTAAACTTATTGTCGATTATAACTGTGGTCTATGGAAAGTAGACTTAATTATATACAGGAACACTCCCAAGGGTATGTAGGGAAACATTCTAATGTTACATCCTTTGGGGAAATCAGATGCAGCACATACCTGAAATTTGGCATAATTAAAAATTGACAGATTTTCTAGACTGATATTAAAAATAGCTTCATTAAAAAATGTTAAGCAAAATTATTCTGACATATTTCGAAAACTAGGTCCTTGATTGGGAAAAAAAAATCTTTGAATAGTTTTCCGAACGGCAAACTATTAAAAGCTTAAGGTACTTAAATATTCAATTAACAGCTTAAATTTTCAGATAATTTCAACAGTTGGCTTTCTAAGAACTCTGCAATACATAATATGACGACTAAATAATTACAATTTAAGAATTTAAACTTTTCTCCAATTAACAAACGTCCCTCGTATTAACCCAAACTGTTTGTACATGTCTTACACTATAATTGTCCAACTCTTATATCCCAATACTTGATCAGCTGTGTTTGTAAACTGGCCCATTAGTTTTTGGAAATTGTTACTGTTTTATTTTTTTCAATTCAGATTTTTTTTTGCTGTTGTTTCTTTAACCATTTTTGGCATTAGTTGGTAAATGTGTCATGATGGTGTGCACCAAAAGACAATTTTGAAGAAAAATCCAAACCAACAGCAGCAACAGCAAATACAAAACTAATCACAGCTGAAAAAAATGTTCCTGTTTACCATAAAACTCTGTGATGATGGAATTTTCGACTACAGGTTTGTTTGGTATTTCTGTTTCGAAATGAGAAAACAAAAATTCGAAATTTCAAATTGCCAAGAAAATATGTCTTTTCGTTTGTTAAGTTGTGTCTTGTTAGCAGAGAGATAAAAGATTGTTATTGACCAAATATTGGTAACGTATTTGTAAAATCTAAATGAAAATGAAAATATGTTCGGATACTGTTTGCATTTAGGTGTTTTCTTTTATATTGTTTTTTTTTCTCTATTAATAGAAGATGTAGGATTTAAAACTTAGTTTATGGGTTTTAGGCAGAACCTGATTGCAGTTGTTTTGTGTTGAAAGAGTCGATAAAGTTTTGTTGATGAGAAAAAAACTAGGATATGAATTAAAGTTGTTTCAATATTATGATAGAAGCTAAATAAAATTACGGTTATGTTCGGGTTATCATATCGTTGACACCATTGGCCACCTATCTGATTGAAAAAGCTTTATCTTCAAAGTATTCCTTTTAAGATTTATAGGGTCAGTTCAGGTTTGATCTTTGTTACATTACTTTTGCATTTCAGCTATTGAGTTTCAAAGAACAAGGTTTGAAAATAGGTGCACCACCTATTATGACTTGATTTTAATTACCTCGAAATCTGTATTAAAACAAGATCTCCTGGTAAGTAATTTCAGATTAATTCCAAGTTTTTTAGACTTGGCTAATTCGGAATCAAAACATTATGTTTACAAAAGATGGTTTTCTTCGAAAATAATTAGCCCCAGTCTTAAACTCAATAGGACCTGAATAAAACTGAATCAGAAAAATCCGCTAATAAAAACTGTGGAACGAGGCTGAAAGACCTGCTGACTTGTATGTCAAAATTAGTTCTACGTAAACTAAAGACGCTTGAGTGCCCCAAGGAAGCATTTTGGGCCCTTCCTTATGTTTATTATTTACTAAAGGCATGCCAACAAACAACAACATCCCAACTTTAACATTCATGGGAATCATGTCCCCTATCAAAATCAATTACAAATTACAGCATGTAAAATATCTCGGTATACATCAGATCGGCGTTTAATGTGGAAATGCCATATGGCGGCAAAATTAGCTCAAATTAAACTAGAAACAATTAAATTAATTGGCATATTAGAAGATATTTTGTCTTTAGTCTCGATTGCAAACTTCTACTTTACAAGCCTATCTTAAAGCCAAGCTGGTGCTACCGTGCTCAGTTATGGGGCGCTGACTCAACCTCTTATATCGAAAAACTTCAAAGGCACCAAATTATACTTCTTCGAATAATCAAAGCCGCCGCTTGATATGTTAAAACTTTAAATATTTACAAGGATATCCATGCGGCTTTGGTAAAAAATTATGATTGCGAAGTATGTAGTAAAAACACTCGCTTAAAAAGAATAAATACTGCAGGACTCATCCAAAAAGGCATGTAGAACACTGTACAGTACGAACATAAGCAACAAATTGGCATTTTCGTCGATATCCAGGTAGCTCTGTACCTCAATTCTGTAACTTTTTGAATTTAACTACCGATATCGTTAAGTAACGAGAAATCTCGGTTCCTTTAACGAATTTGTTATCCTCTATTATTTTACGTGTAAATATTGATTACACTGCTATACAGTCATTTTGCGGCAGGCATACTTGAAGTCGATTTTGTATAAGACGAGTGTGCTGATAACGGGAAAAATACCAGAATTGTCAAATTGACTCCAGTTTTTGAGATAAACGCTTCTAACATTTTCCATAAAATGCTTCAATAAATGGGCCAAAAGATTTATTTAAAATTTATTTTTATTGTTTATCTTTACAAAAATACACAAAAATAATAGTTTGGGGTACCTTTAACTAGAATAAATAAATGAAGATCATAAAAAACTTTTTCTTTGGGATTTTCTCTTATTTTATTTTATTTTTATGTTTATAGGGTATTTCAATTATTTCTTAGTTCCGTTTATCTCAATAACCAGATTGAATCAAAAATAAATAAGCATGCAGCGTGAAGGTCTAATATGAGTATTAACAAAAACCATTAACAAAATCCCTGCCGCAGATTTTTTTATTTTTTTTGTATAGCAGTGTTATATTTCTAAACAAACAAGTACCCACACTACTTTATATGAAGAGAATATTATGTGTTTGTGCAAATGTGTGTAACACCTTTAAATATAGGTTCGGAACCCATCTTTTAGTATACCGATTGACTCTGATTTAATTTCAGAATCCATCTAACGAGGTCCGTCCTTCAATCAGGCTGGGTGGTTGTCTGTCCAAGACAACCTTGTTCGCAAATTACAGGTCGCAATTTTGGAAATAATTTTATCAAATTTGGCACATATGCGTTTATTGTCACAAGGTTAAAGCCTTTTTAAAAGCGGAGATAGGTATATATATGTATATATATATATATATATATTTCATCTTAGATGTCAAAGCGATTCTCTAACGCAACGCGAAGCAAAAGTTTTATCTGGCATGGCCTTTAGGGCTTTAAACGCGTTTAAGCACCTCAGACGTGATTAAGCTCTAATCAGATATAATCGAGATGATTAACCATACATTGAAGTGGTTTGTTAATCACTTCAAATTTGCATGATTAAAACTAAATCATTTCAGTAATCACATACTCAAACTGAGTATGTTGTTGCATCGGCCACAATAAAGGTAATGCTATGTTCATACGACGATATAAACCACTCGTTTCGCTCTCTGAAACTACTTTCCCAAACATGCTGTTCATACGATTCATTCTTGTTTCATTTTGACATTTCTTTTGTGTTGTTAGTGTGATTTTTTTTAAATAGATAAAAAAAGTAAATAAAACTTAAAAATATATTATTTAATACTTTTATTAATATTATTATGTTACAATTATCACTTTATTTTATTAAACATCAATTTTTATTTTGTTTTGTTTCTTTGTTTTGATTTTTTTTGAGAGCTAGTTCAGATAAACTAACGATTAATGGTATCAAAATTAGAGATGATAGTACATTTTTCCTGTTTCGCAGCCTGTTTCAAAATGAAACGACCTGTTTCGCTCACAAAATTTTGTATGGGGAAACAAGTCGTTTCAATCATGTTTGGGGCTCGAAACAGGAATAAGAGAGCGAAACACGAATATTGCTGTCCGTGTGAACATGGTATAACTCTCACGTGTATAAATGAACACGTTTTCTTCTTAATAATTTTATTTCGGCATTAAATAACCCATTTAATATCACAATTTCATCATTAATAGGTTTAAATTACCTTCTGATAACTTTATTGAAGTATTTGTATCCATTTTATTACTTAAATTAAATATAAATTGGTTTGTTGTGTTTTTTCTTAATCAACTGACATCTAAATCATCTCAAATGTAATGTGTTGGTTAACTTAATTAACATTTTGCTTAAGCGCGTTTAAAAACCCAAGTGTGAACAAAGCATAAAGTAAAGTTGTAATACTGGAACAGTTTTAATACGGCTGATTAAATCCTACCTTTAGCTATCGCTAAGTTGTGAAAACAGGCCTGGTAGGTCGGATGTGCCTTAATTTACTTTATCGCTCGCTCACTTTAGGTTAAAGTAAAGTTTTAATAATGGAACACTTTTTATAAGGCCGGTTAAAGTTTACTTTTAGCTATCGGTTAGTTGTGAAAACTGGCCTAAGTCTTTTACACCACATGAAAGTATAAAGTTAACAAAAAGTAAGAACAAAAGCTGGGTCAAAAAGAGAACAGAACAAAGTTAAAGTTGCCATATAGCAAAAAGCTAAGATTTTTAAATTGTACACAGTAAGCCGAGGTAGTACCACGGTACCAACAATGTTCAAAATTTACCAAAAACGTACAATTGTACCATGATTTCCATCAGTGAAACTTACTCTCGAAAAACACTTTGGTACGCCTAAAACCGTTAAGAATAACGCTGTTGTTACAAATTTTGGCCTTTCACAGTTTTATATGATTAAAAATCACATTGTCAAATTTCGTAAAGATCGGTCCATAATGTACCATATGCCCCATTAATGCCCACCCTAAGACATTCTAACTGTCGGTGGAGGGTATGAAAGATTCGGCACATTGTCTGTCAAATGTTTTTAAACTATTCTCAGTTTGAGAACAAATGCTAAAATCATACCATTGGAAAAATGGTCGAGAATTGTGCTTGATATCAAACAATGATGTTATTTTGTAACAAAGATTTGACTTTGTGTTTGCTGGGTAGTTTCGTAGAGAGATGTGTTTGTTATTGTGTTCATTTTAAATTTTTGTACTTTTTGTTTAAATTTTTTTTTTTTAAACGATTACTCGATGGCATATCAAATGAAATTTATGTTTTGTGTTTAAGTTTTTTTTTTTTTTTTTTTTTTTGTCTTTTTACTATTTTAAGCAATTTTGGTCCTCGTATTTGTTTATATCTGTTTGTCAACATTTGCTTTGCTTGATTGTTGTTGTTTTGTGTAACACTTGATAATTTTGCAAAATTAAATTTTTTTTTGCAATATCTTGTTGAGTCAAGAGGAAAGAGTTTTCCACTTTTGCTTTTGCTTTTGCGACATCAAACTACAACAGCAGCAAAACAGCATTTGTTAAGTAGCAGAATTAACAGCAGAAGCGAATATCAGTCAACATTCGAAAATGTGTGTTACACACATTTTTGTGCTATTAAAACTGTTGCATAATCCATGTTTTGCAGTTGACGCTATCTAATGTTGTTATTTTTTTTTTTAATTTTTTGCGGTACCCTACATTTTAAATACCAGTGTTTGCAAAAAAAAGAAGTTAAATTAAAATGTGAAATTATACAAAAAATTTAATTTAAGAAAGATTTGGTGAATTCTAAAAGATCATAGTACTTTTCAGTCAAAGTAAAAAATTTATCAAGTTGAACGATGGACAGTTTGCTTTTTGTGTGCGAATCGATAACTTTTTTGGTGCACTTTGAGACAGTTTACAATGTTAACTTACTATTTGTTACTATTTGGTTGCATAGATTTGTAGCACGCATTTACAAAAGCGAGTTGACGTTCTGGAACTCGCCCTAAGCTGCATGGGTATATATTTAAGGTATGTTCTCCGTTTTTAATTCAAATGTCCTTTGCAGTTTTGTTTCTGAATTGCATTCGACTGTGTTATGGTACGCCAATTTTAAATCAATAAAAAACGCGCAAAGGCAGACAAACAAGAGCAATTATATGCTTTTAACAATGTGGCACAAAAGTTACCACATTAGCGGAAGATGTTAAAATTTTTGCAATTGGCGATAAATCTTTGTTTTACTTTGACTTTTGTAAAGTTAAACTTTACAAAGTACACGTCAATAGGAAATGGTGCGCTAAATTCCTAAAGAACGCGGAATAATTGTGTCGATTTTCTAACGGCCTCAGGCCTTTGAAGTCCTGAAAGAGAATAGCCGTCAGCAATGCGGGAACCCATCGGCGCACGCTCTGACAAGAGTGACGGCAAATGCCATAAATCGGTTGTTTATTTATTTATTGCGTAATTTCGGTTTTCTAGTTTATTTAATAAACTAAACTGTTTTTGAGTAACGCGAATATATTTATGTTGTGCAATGGACCGGGTCGACGTTAATACAAACAAAGTTGTGCCAGTCACCCCCTAGAATTAAAGATAAAGGGTCCGCCAAATAACTTTTTTTTTGAAAATGCTATAAAAAAAAAAACTACTGAAGATTTTCTCAAATTTCTTTTTTTATTTTAAAGTACAATCCTTCCGGTTAATAATGGAAAATAATTTCATTCAAATGGCTGCCTCGGCTGGCAATGCAGTAGCCTACACGATCGGTAAAATTTTTAAGTACATTATCGATTGTGTGCAGCTGTATTTCACCAATGGCTTCACGAATATTGTCCTTTAAAGCGTCAATTGTCTCTGGCTTGTCGGCGTAACACTTATCTCTGACGGCACCCCACAAATAATAGTCCAACGGTGTCAAATCGCAGCTCCGAGGTGGCCAAACGACATCAGCTCTGCGGCTGATAATGCGATCTTCAAAAACAGGGCGCAAAACATCGAGTGTAGCTTCGGCTGAGTGGCACGTAGCGCCGTCCTGTTGAAACCAAATGTTGCCAATATCCTCCTCTTCAGTTTATGCCTCTGGACCAAAATCCGCACCAAAAAGTAACTCGTTTTGGGTGCATCGGCTTTTCAATGTATGCGTGTCGGTTTTCTGTGCCCCAAATGCGACAATTTTTCTTGTTTACATAACCGCCAAGATCAAAATGAGCTTCATCTGAAATTTTCGCACACATTCTGCAACATTACCATGATTTTCAAATAAATGTCGCAATATTTCCCAGCGTTGTTCAAGCGTATACACAACCATATTCGTTCAGCGGAAGGATAAAACTAATTATCTGTCAAATCAGACATGAGCTAAGTGTTACCATTTACGAAATAAGCACTAGTTGAAAAAAAACGTTAGATTGCGGACCCGTTATATCAATGAAGTCTCTCAAACAGGAAAATTTGTTTTGCCACGCCCCTAAATACAGCCCTTTTGGTTTTTAGTACGTAGCGCTACAATTTTCCTGTTTTAGAAACTTCATTGACATATCTTTATCTAGGGGATGACTGGCACATCTTTTTTCGATCCACCTTCTTTTGCAACCTCCTTCATTTTAGAAATTACGGTAATGGTTTTTGTATAATTACATAAAAAAACGTTTCTGCTGGAATTATTGAATTATTTTCTTAGCAAAAGTTTAATAGTTTCGTGCGAGCTTTAATGTTGTGGCATTAGGCTGGTACGAGCAGAGATCGGTGGATAAAAACTAGAACGAGATACTTGAGGTTAATGGCTCCTGAGGGCAGAACGTTGGTCTTCTCGAGATAAAAACATTAATATATCTAGAGCGGGCTGTAAATGCCCAAGATATAACGAAAAATGTGAAAAAGGCGACCCCTACTTTCGGCAAAAAAAGTTTTTTTCGAAACCTTCTTGCAAAAATACTTTATATTAGAAGGTGTAAACTTTTTTCAGGTACGGTTTAGTTTACATACTTGCTTGTACCGCAGAGTTTCTTCAATTCTCTTTTGGTTTTTTATTCTCATTAGGGAGTAAAATTAAGAAATTGAACACAGACTGTCTGAGTGTGAGCAACTGGGCAGTTTTAAAAGAGAATTGAAGAACATTATGAAATTTATAAATGGTTTAAAATTTGTCCAAAGGAATTACAAAGGTAGTTATCTAAACGTCAGTTTAGCCCTTTTAAATTTAGAAAAAACAAATTCCCAACATTAACTTTAAAATTATATTTTAACGTTAAACTTATATTGCACATCTTTTTGTTTATTATCACTTTTTAAGTGTCTGAAAAAGTTTTTAGGTACATAAATACATACCTTTAATTATTTTGGGTGTTGAAAAAAATATTTTCTTTCAACATTTCATTAACTTGTTAATGGAATAAGCAAGTGGGGTGAGCTGAGTACTCTTTTCATATCCAATGTATCTGAAGTAAATTTTCCTAATAGTACGTAATCTGGCTGCTGGCTGTTATGTGTAATTGGCGCCAAAAAAAAAAAACAGTCTCTGTCTTTTTTAACTTTATCTATCCAGCTCTATTAGAAACTGTTGGATGGAAGGAAAGGCGTTTATTTTGTAGTTTTTTGTTCAAGTTAAACTGTGTCTTTGTCGAATTTAATTTGTAGTTGAAGTTTCGTAAACTTAGATATTATTTTATATCATTTTATTTGAGTCAATAAATCTGCTAAGTGGCTGTATTAATATATAATAGTTTGGTAAACTTTAATGTTTTTGCTAAATTCAATGTAAGTTACTACTTGAATTTTTATTGACTTAATTACTGTATGTACATATTTTGGATTTGATAAAAGATTTAATAAAAAGGCAATGGCTTTTTGAAAATGGACAGTTTAGAAATGGAGTTCTGATGCCTGCAGTATTTCAACATATTTTGTAATTCCATTAACATTTCTTAACGAATTTTAAAACATTTTTTTAGAGTCGTTTGTTTGCTGTAGGCAAAAATGCAAGTACTTTTTTGTTTAGGTTGTGCATATGTACTATAGCTCCTGTCTTTGCACGCCCGCAAGACATATGTGTGTGCAAAAAATGCCCTCGTAGATCTCCTTAAAATTACAGCTGGCTTAAGGCTCAGTTAGCCGGGAGTAACAGTATCTTAACCTTACCGTTAAAAAGTAAGACCAATCTATTTCTTATACAGAAAAAAATAAAAATGAATTTCAATTCAAACAATTGTGATATTAATTAAAAAAATAATTAAATTTGCACTAGTAAACAAATTAATAGTATCAATTAAACCAGTTAATAGTATTAATTAAACGTTTAATTAACTTGTTTAAAAGTTTAATTCACTTAATTAAATTTTTAATTAAAACTGATTATATTTTTGATTAATGCTTTAATTGGTAAACAATTTTGGAGAATTTTTTCTGTGTAACATCTTACTGCTAACTATAATCGTTCTAATTGCTTTACATAAACAAAATGAAGAAGCTGATTTGCAACGTTACTGTTACTCCCGGCTAACTGAGCCTTTAGTACTATTTCGTTCCATGAGAACTAGGAGCCCATATATAGCTGTATATTCCCTTGACTGGTTTTGGTAATACCCCTTCGTGAATAACGTTGTAGACATGGTTTGAACGTAAATCTCGTAATGAAGAATCTTGAAAATGTCGGGTTAGGAGCTAATTGTAACCCATAACACAGGGTCAATTTTCGGTCTGACGGCACATGTCGGAGTTTTCAACAGAAGATGCTTTGCAGTGGTGCTTAGCCAGCTTTATCTCCGAAAAAAGTTCAAGTGCTTAATTCAGACAATAGTGTACTTTAACTGCTACCTGGTTGGAGGTTAGTAGACCCATTGTATTTACAAGATCTTAAAGCCGTCATGGCAGATACTCACGTTAGTCTATAATACATTATTGAGAAGGTTCTAGGTTTCTCGGACTTTTTTCCATTCCTTCTTTGCGAAAAATAATATTAAATATTATTGACCATCAAAAGTCTGAAGTGTTTGGGATCTTCGTCAATTCTACTTATTGTAGACAAAAGATTTTAGATAACAAAATTCAGTGATAGGGGAATTTATTTTGAGAAAATTTAGGTCTCCAATTTGCACTAAGATGCGCTATTTTTTTCTCCAGGCAAAAAGATTTGTCTTTACAGCAAGTACAATTTAATGTCGCACAAATTTATGTTGGGTAATAAATTTGAAAATTTTGGCGAATTTTAAATTTTTTTGAAGTTAAAGCATTCGATATCGATCGATATTACAATAGTCCCCTGGAGTATTTGTGTTTTGTATTCCAATTTTCCACTCTGCACTAAACAATGTTTACATTCTTTTAAAGGTTTCTGTCAAAATTATTTATTAATTAATCTAAAATCTTATTCTACTAAATTTGCTCAAAAAAATCTTAAAGTCAAGGTACAACTAAATTACATTGCATCTCTTTGTTTAGCCAAATACGAAAACTCATTGGCAGTAGAAACTTAAGAATGTCAAAAACACACAAAAAGCTCTTAAGTACTTGGTTCATACTAACATTCCTTGCACATGCAACGTACAAAAGAAACAAAAAAATGCAACACTTTATTTAAGACATGATTAATACGAAAATGTTTAACAAACGCCAACTTAACATTAAATAACTGACAAAACAGGCAAAAAAAATTGTAACAAAAAAAAAACTGCTTTTAATTCTTGTGCCAAAATCGCATTTTTCACACAAACTCTTGCGTCTCCGTTTACAGCACGGAATTTAAAGTCAGAAAGATGAATTGAATGAAAGGATGGACAGACAGACGCTCATGAACATGCACATGATAAATTAAATGCAGTTAATTATGAACCAAACGACAAACACTTCATTTATTTCTTTATATTTTTATACCCTCCACCACCACTAGTGGTTAATGAGGGTATTCTCAGTTTGTCCTTCCATGGAAAACTTTTTTAATATTCATCTATGCCCCATAAATTATATTTTATATTCTGGCTCCTTGAGTAATTGTATGTCGATTAAGCCATATTAGTCTGTCTGTTTGTCCTTCTGTTGAAATCATGCTTATTTCCGAACGACATAACAGAAAGAACCGTACGTGTGTCCTCTACGTAGCAGTCCGGGACTTAAATTCAGCATAATCGCCTCAGGAGAAAAAGAAATACATGTCGAAAATTTATATTTTTGTTACAAAAATTTAAAAACTTTTGACGGAATAAACCGCTTGGTATAATATCTGGCACAAAACGAGTTTTCTACGACCAGAAATTATAGTGCTAAATTTCATGAAGATCGGTGTATACTCTAGCATAGACCCCAGATAAAGTCCACTGCCAGAAAACACAATAGTACCCCTAAGAACTTAAGGAATAACGCTGTTGTTGTAAAATTTAGTCGGTCATAGTTTTGTAAGACTAGAAATTACACTAACAAATTTCGTGAAGACCGGCTTATAATTTACGATAGTCCCCAATACTAAAAACTGAAAACACCAAAGTTCGCCTACAAATTTTAATTGAATCAAATAAAGTTGTATATAACTAAAAATACAATCATAAAACTCTGTGATAATCGGCTCATAATTTACTATAGGTCTTGTATAAATATTAATTTTGAAATAGATTTCAATACGTCTAAAACCGCAACAAATAATAACACTGTGAGACTACTTTTTAAATAAATTGGTTCATAATTTATAGATTTCACGTAAAACTCATTCCTGTAAAATTCTTATTCTCGGTGGAGAGTATTAAAGATTCGGCATATCCATATACATATATCTAGCATTTTTATATGTTTTCTTTTTTTTTTTAAATATGTTTGGGGGTTGAAGATAAAAGTAATGAGTTAAATTTTTTAAAGCAGTTTATATTTTCATATTTTGGACCTTAAAAAGAGAGGAGAAAAGAGGTCAGGGTTTAAATCAAACACGATGTATACAATACATAATTGTAAACATAAACTATACATTTTCTCAAGTAACACTTATTAGTATGTAATATGTAATTACTGCAATATTGATTTTAGACCCTATAAAGTATATACATATATTCTGGGGCCTTATGAAGAGCGTAGTGGATTACTAGTGTCCAACTGTCCGACTGTCCGACTGTCCGTGTGTATGTTAAAATGGAGTTTTCGCAGGGCCGTCGAGTCGTCCAGAAATAGTTCTCACGCTGACCGCTGAAATTTTTTAGGTACGACTCCGACTCCTACTCTAACTTTGATCCTAAATTTTAATGAGACTTTTTTACAGTTTCAAATCGATATTTTAATTCTTACACGTACCACACTGAGCTTTCATATTATTATCAACATATATAAAGTAGACAGGTCCTTATTTTCTGACTTGAAAATTTTCTTAAACAGAGCCTCCTAAAAAAATTTTATTTTGAAAATCGGTGTCGGTACAAAAACCTTAATTCCGACTCCACAGCCCTGGTTTTTCCGAAGACCCCAGAAAGGCTGGGGACTAGGTTTTTATAAATACATTTATGTCACATATACTCCGTTAAAGCGTGCTTTTGAAATTCAGTCAGATCAATAAAAGAATAAGATATGAGCTAACATCACGGCTGCTTCCAACTTTTACGAATAAAATCCCTTAATGTGTTTTTTTTTTTATTATTTTAACTAGCTTAACCCAGTGCGCTAACCGAATTATAGTAAAATATTTTTAAATACAGATTTCGTTTCATAACAAAGTTATTTGTACCAAATTTGACAACTTCTAATGTAACCATTTTTAAGGGGTATAGAAATGTATATTATCTTTGTATGGGAGTTACCACGGCCACTTTATAATACAGTCCACCTTTTTGTATTTTTGAGTATTGATAACCATTCTATTGGTACCACATATGGAACATTTTGTACCAACCGTTCTTCACATATACACAGAAAAAATTCTGCCCATTTTTTTTCAAATAAAAAATTAATCAAAAATAAAATCAGTTTTAATTAAAAACTCAATCAAGTAAATTAAACGTTTATTTACATCAACAAAATTACTGCTGAAAGTTTTGTTTATATTTACAAATATTTGAATTTTACTTTCTTTACTGGTGCAAATTTAGTTAATTTTTTAATTGAAATCAATTTTTATTTTTTTCTGTGTTCAGAATTCTATTTTGTTCCACGCACACATATTAAATCCCGCCATTTTGGCTGAACTTAACCTATTGCTGTTCTCCAAATGTAAAGGATTATATTTTGAGCCTGGCCCACTTCCCCAATTCCACCCACTTTTTGGCAGATGGTGTGCGTTAGTAGCTTGGTGGTCTAATGTTCTAAGTAATGGGTGATTTTTTAAGAGCTATAGGAAAGTTTAAAAAAAAACACATAAAATTCGGAAACACGCATGAAATCTTTATTTGAATCGATAGTACGGTCCATTTAATTTAATGTTTGAAGATTATTTCATGCAAATGTTGACCGTGACCGAACGTGAAATAAAATGTTTACCGAACTCGCCTCTCAATAAGTCCATTATTAAGCGTGCTGTGTGGCATGTGGCACCGTCTTGTTGAAACCACATGTCATGCAAGTCAAGCTCTTGCATTTTGGGCAAAAAAAAAGTTGCATATCATCTCACGGTAGCGCTCACCATTCACAGTTACGTTACGATTCGCATCATCTTTGAATAAGTACGGTCCAATGATGCCACCAACCCATAAACCGCACCAAACTGTGAGTTTTTCTGGATGCATTGGTAGCTCTTGCAATGATTCTGACTGATTTTCACTCCAAAATCGACAATTCTGCTTATTAACGTACCCATTGAGCCAAAAATGAGCTTCGTCGCTGAACACAATTTTTCGATAAAACAGTGGATCGCATTTTGATAATAAAATTCAATAATTTGCAAGCGTTGTTCGTTTGTAAGACGATTCATGGTTAAATTATAGACCAAACTGAAGATGTTTGACAGTGAAACAAAACACGAAACGTGCGTCAGCTGTTTAAACCAATGTTGCCAAAAAGATAATAGCTAAAAAATCACCCGATATATATATATATATATATATAGAAATGTATATACATATATACATATATATTATCCTTAAGACAAAATATAAAATATAGCAATTTTTCTTAATATAAAGACAGGTTCTTGCTTATACTTAAACCTATCAGGCATGTTCTGAAAATCACTTTTTGTGAAAGTGGTTTGAAATCACAAGAAAGGCGTTCTGGAAAAAAAAACTTTTTTCATAATTGTGATTTTAAACCGGTCAGCTAAGTGGCCGCCGATTTACAATTACTTGTTTATTTTTTTCTACTATTTTAAGCCAAGTTAAAATTTTTGTGGCTTTTAAAACATCCTTAAATCACAATTGTGATTTTTAAATCACATGTGTTTGAAATTTATAACATTTTTATATAACTTTTTTTCTAATCGCACCATGGTGAAGGATATATAAGATTCGGCATAGCCGAATATAGCACCCCTACTTGCTTTTATTTTTTTGTATAATTTTGACCCAACTTCAGTGAATTTTTGTGTTTAGTGGTGGCATGACTATGTCAACTTTCTGCTTGTAATAAAACAAAAAAATTTTGCAAATATGTATAAAGGAATCATCTTGATGTATCTTGTTCAAACACGCCACAAAGAGTTAAATTAATTTATGTTTCAGTTTCAAACTATTTTTATTTCTGCTTCATTTTATATCGTTTTTTCGACTGAAATAAAGTGTGTAAATTATTTTCGTAATATTTTCATTAACTTTTATATTATTTATTTGTAATGATTTTTTGATAGACAATGCAAGAGTAACAGAAAAATGATTGAAATCTTTAAGTTTAAAGTTAACTTCATTAAATAGACTTGATAACAAACCGACTGACTGACTTAAAGACAGACATTCGCATCAAAGAGCAGAAATGCTGCAACAATTTAATGCCATGCCACACAAGGTCACAAGATGCAACATTTTTTTTTTTTTTTTGTTGAACTCTTTGCTTTTCTGTATTTGTTTTTATTTTCTGGTTAATATTGGTCATGATGTTGCTTTACAGAGATTTTCTGTTTAACAAAATAAACAGTGCGTGACACTGAATTTTTAAAAAAAAAAAAAACATGACTATGAAACAATTTTAAATATAATTTTAAAACCAGAAATAAAATTTAAAAAGAAATACATACATATATAAAAATTGTGAAAAAATTATCATATTTAAGAAAGATATTGAAAAAGAAAAGCATATAAAACTTTTTACAACACCCGTCAGTAACTACGAAACCACTGAAATTTAACTGCAACAAAGTTAAAGTGATTGCTGCTGGCCGCTTGTCTGACAGTCATGCAGCAACATTTTTTTGGATTTTATATTATTTATGGTTTAAAATTCTGATATTTAGGCCTTTTTGCATGTACTTACGATACTTGAGGTTTTCAGTGCTTTTTGTGGCTATCGAATAAAAAATGTTGTTTATCTTTTTTAATTTCGTTTGTTGTTATTTTAACCTTGGCCAGGATTTTAAGCACTTTTTTGTTTTTTTATTTTTATTTTGATGTTTTCTGAGTAGCTTAACCTTTATTTGGTTTCTTTTTATTGTTGTAATTTATTTACATTGTTCGACCTGGTTTTGGTTGTCAGAATTGTTAATTTTATTTATCTCCTTTTTTTTTGTATAATTTAAGTGATATTTGTACTCTATATGACATGGCTCGATAATAATGAGTTGATATCACCACCAAGATGCAAAATAAAGCATTGAAGGGTGTGTAACATTTTTGCAAATTAAAGAAATGTAGCAAAAATTATGCAAATTTGTAGTTAAAATTAGCTTTCTCTTAGTTAGTTCAAACTAAATAAGACTAACGATTTTTTACGTGTCCTTAACTCAAACGTTTAAATTTGAATAACATCAGAAAACCTGTTTAAGTTTCTGTTTGGTATTGAGTTTGGGCTGGCGACATCAGCGTTCCATTTTGTTTTTTAGAACGACGTTGGTGAATCGCTCATCGTCAACGCGAGCGATACAAGTGATGATTACCAACTTCTTTGACTTAATTGGATGATATAGATACCAACGTTTTGTGGGTTCAAGAGGCCGGCACTAATACCCAATTTTCAGGATAGTATTTAAATCTATATTAAGTTAATTTTCATATAAACTTAAATCGTATTTAAATGCAGATTGATTTTTTTGAGTTTTAATTGAAAAGTCTTATTTAATTGAGAAAAAAGTATGGTGTCACTACCAAATACAAAAAAAAAATATCATAAAAAAGTTTATTTATTTGCAAGGTAGTCTCAAAAAACAGCTAAATGTTATTGCTTTGCCTGTTGTTGTTGTATTGTTGTCATATTGAGGCCACCTTGCTAAGTTAATCCAATGGAAACTTAAGTTGTATTTAAATGTACTACATCGGTGAATTAAGTTTTATTTAAGTGTTTAGTGAAGAAGAGAATTTTGTATTTAAAACGATTTAAAACATAAATGTGTTTTAATATCAATCCTGAAAATTGGCCACAAGTTCCACACATCATCAAGTGAAGATGATGTAAGCTTATTTCATACAAAACGATATACAAAATGAATAACAAATTTCAATTACTATATATTACATATTCATAATTTTTATACGCTTCACGGAAGGTTAGTTTGTCATTCCGCACAGAAAAAATTCTCCCACATTTTTCACCAATTAAAGCATTAATCAAAAATATAATCAGTTTTAATTAAAATTTTAATCAACTGAATTAAACATTTAATCAAGTGAATTAAACGTTTAATTAATACTATTAACTGGTTTAATTGATACTATTAATTTGTTTACTGGTGCAAATTTAATTAATTTTTTTAATTAATATCACAAATTTTTTAATTGAAATCAGTTTTTATTTTTTTCTGTGCGTTTGTAATTTTTACAATATTGATTTGAGACCCAAAGTATATATATTCTGGGTCCTTACTAGTAGCGAAGTTGTTTTAACGATGACCGTCTGTCTGTTGAAATAGCTTTTTCGACGACCACACACAGAAAAAAATACAAAATGGATTTCAATTAAAAAATTTGTGATATTAATTAAAAAATTAATTAAATTTGCACCAGTAAACAAATTAATAGTAACAATTAAACTAGTTAATAGTATTAATTAAACGTTTAATTGTTGTTTTAACGATGACCGTCTGTCTGTTGAAATAGCTTTTTCGACGACTACACACAGAAAAAAATACAAAATGGATTTCGATTAAAAAATTTGTGATATTAATTAAAAAATTAATTAAATTTTCACCAGTAAACAAATTAATAGTAACAATTAAACTAGTTAATAGTATTAATTAAACGTTTAATTCACTTGATTAAACGTTTAATTCACTTGATTAAATTTTTAATTAAAACTGATTATATTTTTGATTAATGCTTTAATTGGTGAAAAATTTTGAAGAATTTTTTCTGTGCAGATATGATGCGGACTTGTTTAGTATATATTTACATATGTCACATAAATATATGTCATCATTTGTAGCATACCATCGTTATCAGATCGTTCGAGAGCCAATATACACCAAATTTCAGACGAACGGATATGCAGGCCTAGTTCGGTAGTCTAATAGTCACAAGAAAAGAAATAATTTAAGCAATCTGTCAATCTGCAAAACAAACGCATGTTATTGTGTTATTAAAGATTTAGTACACTACAAAATAAAGTTAATCCAATTTTTATATTGCATTAATTCTTTGATCCTCCGTCAAATTTAAAAGCAAAAACAGATTGTTTCTCTTTTCATGGCCCACTGTTCCTTCTTGACATACATGTGATTTGTTAAATATTTATTTCTCTACCTCTTATTATGTTCCACAGATTTCTTACAACTTATTTTAAGTTTTTTTCAGTAAGAAAAATGCACTAGCCGCATTTGTATCATCATTTCAGTGTGAATCGCATTATGATGTTTTTACGTTCTCCTTTTTTTTATCTTCTTTGTCATGCAAATTTTTTGTTACAGCAAAGAAAAAGATAGTAAAGCAAAATAATAAGAATGAGTATGGTATGACAAAGAGCTATTCAGGGCTAAAATTTTTGAATGGAAAATAAAATGCGATGTTTACGAAACAAAATGGCACAAACTTACGCATTCTCAAAGAATAAATAGTGTTTGGGGCAGACATGTAAGATAATGAAATCATTTAGTTTTTTTTTTATTTATTTATTGCAAAAAATATATGAGTTGTACAATGAAGGCTGGTTATCTGGTTATTCATTTATATTAACTACAACAAAAAAAATTATAAATTTTTTTAAATATATTGTTGATGTTATTGTAACCATATAACCTGATAATTTGCCTTCCGTGAACACCCAAATAGTCTTAAGTTATTATTTTTGATGTTTTTATTCTCAGATTTGCCAACAAGTTAAAATAAAGGAGGGAAAAAAAATTTATTGATTAATTGAAATAAGTAAAATAAACGTCCGAACCAATTGTAGTCGGGGACTGAAAGAAAAGATAAACTCACTGTTAAAGGTTGTTGTTTTTGTTTAAGCTTTGATATTGTTGCAAGTAAAACTGGGGGTTATAATTCTTATTCGCTTAACAGTCTAATGTGTATAATATCTTTAGTTTTTCTTAAATCTTTGGATGAAGTTTCCTGACGATCTGGCCTAAGCAACCAGTGAAATGCGCATAGGAATAACTTATCCCATCAACAATAAATTTCAGTTTGTCAATAGTGTTAAATGGGAAATTAGCACATTTAAAAGAAACCTTGTCCGAACATCTAGTTGGTTTGAATGTATGTCTTATAGTAGGAATCCAATATACATTTTTTCCCTAAAACAAATTGCATTTTAGTATTTCACGTTATTTAATATGTAGAACAAATATTTCGTTGGTCCCAAATTCTTCTTAAGATCATTTGTGTTAAAAAGGTTATTGGTTTGGTTAAGCATCTAATATAAATGTTTAAATGCTTCGCGTTTAAATCGAATTGGCGTATATATATAAGGGGTACAACCAAAATAAGGCCCTATCACCACCCTGTAGCCGACGTTGTGCTGAATCCGAGAAATGTTTCCTCTGGTCATTTCGGAACAAAAATGTTCCGCGTCGAAGCCGATTTCTGAAAGCCCTTTAAGATTTTTTTTTTATTTTTTCAAAATTTTGTATTTTCTCAAAATTTTTTATTTTATAATTATTTAACTTTTTACATTTCTTAAAGGAATTATATAATTATAATAAAAATCACAATCTAAAAACTATCTTTGTTAAGTGAAATTAACTAAAGATTAATGGTGTTTTCTTTTCTACAAAAAAATGTGACATTTTATTTAAAAAAAATGCAATTTGGTGTCTGTTTCTTAAAAATTTTGCTCCCGAAAAGGGTGGCTTGTTTTATTTTAAAAAACTCATCCTTTTCAGGATCAAAATTTTTAGGAAACAGACACCAAATTGCATTTTTTTTAAATAAAATGTCACATTTTTTGTAGAAAAGAAAACACCATAAGAGTTCGTGTTGATTTGCATTGGGGGCAAATATCTTGTACGACTTTGATGGCGCGTTCCGCACAAATGTTGCTGCGTTGTGTTTTTGGAATTCTTGATTCATCTTTCACCCAATGTCTTAGAAAGCATTTCTGAGCATTAGTAAAGCCCGATAATGATTTGTTTAAGGCTTCGAAGTCATTTTTATTGTAACAATGGTCTGAAAACCAAATGTTGTACCAAGGGCCCACATATAAATAATTTTCTACAATATTTTGGAATTAGTATGTAAGATAGAATTGCAAGAATTGCTCTAGAATTCCATCTAGCATTACTCATCGGTTGTATAGTTTTAAAGTTTATAAATGGAAATTTATTGTGCTCCTTATAGTTTTTAAAAGCCTGTCCTAGTTCATATAAATATTGTATATCATCACGCCAATTTAAATTTCCAACATATAGCAGTTTCTCGTTTGGTAATATTCGTGTTTTAATGTATTTTAATTGCTTATGAACTCTGAAGCGAATTCATATGCAATATCTGGTGAGGAGGTTTTTCCGTCCAATGATGCATCCATTACATATCGTAGTATTAGTATTAAATCCAACATATGGTGCTGACATCCAATGTCTGGTTCTGCAGTAGTGTTACAACACCTTTAGTTTTTCCTGTATTAACACTGGTTGTGTCGCAAATTATCATTTTTATTGATTTCATCAAATTAAATTTTTCTAAAGTTTCTTTGATTCCATTGAAAATAGTTATCGCTTTTCCATTTTCCAGAACTAATGCAGCTACTTTTATTTCTTGAGATTCATTTTTTACAACAACTACCTGTTCTTCTTGTCGTCCAATTTATTTACCATCGAAATGGAGACAATTATATTGTAAAGACTGTTTCATAATTTCTTCCTTTTTCTCTGCAGATTTATAAACAGCTTTATAAATTGCTTGCTATGAAGGAGTTTCAATATCGACCCCTGATTCTGCCAGTTCCTTGCAAATTTTTGCTGCTCTCCTACACAGAAAAAATTATTGCCGAATTATTTTCAAACAAACGCTTGTTTGAAAATTTTTTTAATTTCTATAAATTTTTTTACTGATTCAATCAATATTTTTGTTTGATTTTTATTTAACCAACAAAAATGTGGACAACTCTTCAAAAATAAAATAAACGCGTTATTGGTGCCAAGTTTTCATAATTTTGTATGTAATATTTAACGCTCTTTAATGTTGTCGTCTTTTTGCATTTTTTTATTTGATCGTAAGCAACACTTCTTTATGTGAAATATAAGAACAACAACAAAAAACACACACAGTCTATTTTTGGACGCTTTAAAAAAGTGCAACTATAAGAAAAACAATAGCAGAAACGACATTATAAGAAACAAAATCCCGTATTCAATTTTTTAAAACTGTTTGGTTAAATACATCAGATACAAAAATAGAATGATGACGAAAAACATATCGAGTCGGTCTGCTGCCGTTTTTGGTTACATTTCTTCTTTAGCAAAGGAAAGGATACAGCAACAGAGAGTGATAAAGAAAAACATTGTGTTGTGTGTATAAATAAGACTTCGTTCAAAAATTATTCCAACAAAAAAAATGTGTCTCAAAGCCAGTCGGCGGCTCTGCTTTGCCGTCACCTTCTCATACAGTGCTTACTTGTGTGCGCGTCATTGCTTGTGCAAAAACTTTTTTTTTTTTGATTTTGAATTTCAGTAAACTTTTTGTTTGATTCAGTTAAATTATTTGTTTGAAAAAATTAGTGTTTTTTTTCAGTAAACAAAATGCAAATAAATTGTTTGAATATGCAAATTTGTTTGTAGGACCGATTTCAGACAAAAAATTGTTTGATTCTACAAATTTTTTGTTTGAATTGGAAAAATAATTTTTTCTGTGTAGGTGTTAATGCATTATTAACCCAAACTTAATTGCATTTGACGCGGAACCTTTTTTAACGATATCGAAAATCTAAAGATGAGTTCTTATTGTTTTTTATGCACTACATGGTATGGATAAGGCCATTTTGATATTTTCAAAAACTGTAAAAAAGTTGTATCCCTAAAATACATATATATTTGGCGGTACATCATTTGAGCCCACTGTATTTTTTTTATTTAATAAAGTCTAAATAAAGGGTTTTTAAGGCCCGATTAAACTTAAAGTTGTAAAACATAAAACAAAAAATTTAATTTATATTAAAAAAATTTTTTAATTCGAAGTATCATAAAAATTTAAAAATGATTTCGAGTAATGATTTCAATTTGAAGCATTATAATACCACTATTCACCCTTGATAGTAAAGTCTCTTGTTGACCTTGTTAATCTTATAAATTCAGTTAAAGTACTAAGATTGACAACACTGCAACAACAAAATTTATTAGACTAAAATATACTATGCTGTATTTGAAAAATCCAACAAATAGCTGTAGTAAATACAATTGAGGAGGTACATAACAAAACGCAATAATTACACCATAACGTTTTTTTGGATAAACAACAAAATGTAATTTAAGTACACCCAGAGAAAAAAGATGATTAATTATGGTCACCTCCAACAAAACTTTGTTTAAAGAAAATTTTGAACATATTATGGTTAATGTAACCATAACATGTTTAGAGGCAACCATAATATGGTTGTGGCTTCTTAATGGAGGACTAACTCAACCATAATATGGTTGTAGAAGACAATAATATGGTTATTTTAACCATAATATGTTTAAAATTTTCTTTAAAAATAGTTTTGTTGGAGGTGACCATATTTTAACATGTTTTTTCTCTGCGTGTAAGTACCCAGGAAAAACTTTTTGATTTTTAGTAATAGGTGGTAGTTATTTCATACGTTACCTGGTAAGTAGTTGTCATTACAATTGTCATTATTTTGAAAACTTCAATAAGTACTTACAATTCAACTTACTAGTAGTTAAATAATAACTAGATATTTTTTGACTTCTAGTAAGTGTATTGTAAGTACTAAATTCTGTGGACACCTCGAACAAAAATAAGTAGTTATTCAGCCGAAAAATAAGTAGTGTTTATTTTCTCCAACATTATTTGCTAACTTACTTGGTAAGTTAAGTTTTTGGTGGGTAACACATAATTTTTTTAAAAACAATTATTGAGTTATTGATAATATTAATCACAAATTAATTATTTTATTTGACAGTTTGTTTTAAAGTTATTTAGATAGCAAATTTGGAATTTTTGCGTTTTGGTCCGAATCATAGTATTTATTTCATTTTGCTTTGAAATGTATGAAAATATTGCGTTTTGATCTGAACTAGGGCTGAAATTTCTGCTTTTAATATATTTGTATTATATCATTTTGATTTAAATTGCAACCACTTGTAGAAAAATGAAAACACTTGTTTATGTGTAATTATTGCATTTTGCTCTGAACCATTTTATTTGATATTGAATTGAATTGCAGTGTAGTTATTGAGTTTTGGAATGCTTAATAATAAAGGTAATATAGATTTCAATGTGTAGAATAAGATTCAATCAAAAAATCAAAAAACTTGAAAAATGTAATAATTTCGTTTTGTTATGGACCTCCTCATTTGTTAAATAAGCCAAAATAAAACAGTTGACGAAACTCTGTCTCTTTCTTTCACTCATTTACAATACATACGAAAAAGAAACTAACGCTTTGTAGTATAAGATCGTATTAAGTAAAGCAGAGCTGTACATTTACTTCAAAGGGTGAAAACCGCTATTATTATCATAAAAATCATGAGGTCGTCTAGTTTTGTTTCAGACTGGCCACTTGGCCGATATTATTTTATCAACTTGATAAATTAATTCTAATGGATTAAATAAACTAATGCCACTAGCAGAACCAAAGTTTTTTATTTAAAAAAGATTACAGCAAAAGAACATTGGGTGATTACTTTTGCCCCAACTTGTATATTAACAACATCTTTTATCTTATAACCCAGTTAGAGTCCACTAGATATATTATTTAAGCATTATTCCAACTTTATTAAAGTCTTAGTACTTTTACAACACTGCCTCGAATCACTGCTTAAAATTGAAACTTACAGTACTCATTTTGGTACTTTCTTGTAATAATAATTGCATTTCCAAGGGACACAACACGCTTTTAAAACAAAATCATAAAAAATTAAATTGTAATGCAAAAACGACTTTATTGCTGTGAAAAAGTAAGTACCCAGTCCAAATTTATCAGTTTCTTAAAAATCGTGAAGTGCAATTTTTAACAACAGTGTAATTTTTATTATAAATTTAGTTAAAAGGTAAAAAATATCTTGTAAAAATATTTTGTTAATGTTGTTTTATGGAACAAGTTTTAAAATAACATCAAAATATATATTTACAGATAAGGGATCTTCAGCTTAGTTTATAATTGAAATAAGAAAAGTTTTGTCGTTTTAAGAATCCATTAAAATATAGTTTAAGCATTAACTTGAGGGTTACACGATCAAGTTTTGCCTATCAAGTTTTAATACACTCACACTTTTTTACCAATACACTCATACTTTTAAAAATTGATGCGAACTTGCCTTTAAAATTCTCATGCCAGTGAGTGTTTCAATTTACGTTCAAGAAAACAGCTGATTTGAATGTTAGTGAGCAAATTTTTCGTTTCTCTTTATAAATTTTTTTCTTGATGGCATCTTGAAAGTAAATTGCTCAAAAATTGAATGCAGCCTACGTCACAACTATCAATTTTTGGAAATTTTGACAAACAGTATATGTAAAAGACTATCAAGAACAACTTGACCGTGTGGCTGCACTGTAAGAATGCAATAAGCTAATGTTTTTTTTTTAGTTCCCATACGAGTATTAGTCCCCCCGCTTTCATTGTAAACATTTTCTTATTGTTAGACGACAACAAATACCTTAATAAAAAATTTAGCTGTGTACATCTGTTCGGCATTGTATACAATATTTATGTAACTGTGTATAAAAATGCATAATACATACGCATTCATTTTAAATGTAAAATAAGAATCTTGTAATGCATACTTTTGTGCTTCTTTCGCTAGGATTTACTTTTTATTTATATGTATGGATGTGTTACTTTGTGTAATGTATGCATGTATTCGGTTACGTGCAAGTGTTAGAGATAATACATTACATATGTACAATGTGTAATGCACATCAATTGTTTGACTGTTCAAATATAAATGCAACAGAAAAAACACATGCTCGTAAATACAAAAAAAAAATGTCATTGGCATAAATATTTAGACAAGTAGTAGTCGTCCATACATACATTCACACATACACATGTGAAACATTACTCCGCATTACAGTTAGTAAGATTTGGAAGATGTTTTAAGAAGAAAAATGTTTTGATATAAAAATTCTTTTAAAACCTAATTCAGGAAATAATTTAAATTTCATTAAAATTTTAGAAGAAAATGTGTCGTTAGTTAATAAATTTATGTTAAGTGATAAATTGTTGAGAGAAAATTTAATTAAAATTTTGTTGTATAATAAAAATATATTTTTGAAAATTTATAACCACTTCATATCTTAAATGATTCTATTTACTATTTTTATATTCGGTGTGTTTAGAAATTTTGTATTCAAATGTATGCGAAAATTTTAAAATTAAACATTGAAATATCACAGGGTACTGTGAAACTCTGTGTAAAGATCCTTTAAATACTTAGCATGTTTTTTTTTCGTTATTTGAAGGCAAAAATTAATTTATAACTACTTCAATTAAGAATAGTTTAAAATATAGGGACGATGTCTATTGAAAATGGTGCGAGTCGGTCAATAATTGCACATAGCCAGCATACAAGCTTATTTCCGGAATAGAATCTTTGTGCACATAAAGCATCTTAAATGTAGTCTTTCTTGCAATCTAAATCATTTTACCAAATTTTATTGCAATAGGTCCATGCTTTTCCTATTATAACTTTTACAATAGCTACTATGGCAAGACAAAATGTTGTGCTGGTAGGACCAAAACTTCAAAAAATCCAGGGCTGCGGATTCGTCAAGGAATAGTTCTAACTCCGACTCCACCCGCTAAAATTTTTTTATTACGGCTCCGATTCCTACTCAAACCTTAATTCTAAATGTATATAAGACTGGTCATTATTTGACTTAAAACTAGGGTGTTCAGTCGATTAATTCGATTAATCGAACAATTTTAGACGATTAATTGTTCGAATAATTTAAAATTGCTAATTTCGATTAAAGGATTAATCGAAGAATTTATACCGATTAATCGAATAATACATATAGTATTTTTGTTAAATGTATAACTTTTTTATAGTTTTAAGCCGAATCAGCAAGCCAAATGTATGTGCACGTTGGAATTAAAAAAAAAACAGTCATGTTTAGTGATTAATTTAGCTTATATTTTTGTTACATTTTTTCAACACAATTTATTAATTCATTTCACAAAAGAAAAAACGACAAAGGTATGTTAACTCAAAAATAAATATTCATTTATCGGGTGTGTTCTAGAAATCGAAATGAACTGAAAATAAAATTGAACGATAATTTAAATTCAATTACTATTATTTATTTATTTTTTTTTTTTATTTTAATTCCCTAAGCCAATCCCGCTAAGCTCGTCGCTTGTCTGCAGGAGACCAGAGTCTCTGGCGGGAATCGAACCCGCAACCTCGGCGCTGATAGACTAGCTCACTACCAGCTAGCCTACTGGGGCACTCATTTACAAAATGACCGTAGTTTTTCGTGTTTTTAAGTGTTGTTCTTGCAAAAAAAAAAAAAATTTAAAATAAAAATAATAGAAATTTAAAGAATGAAGTAGATAAAATGGAATATTTTTATGAACTTTCTTTACAGGGCCGTTTTTAAAATTTGTTTTATTTCTAGAACACGCCTGTTTCTATCTTTAGAATGAGTTTGGTTTAAGAATATTGTACGAAGGATAAATGTAATAATGCTAAATGTAACAGGTGCCCAATAATGTATAAACGTAATGTTCTTCAACAACTTTACTAAATACTAATTGAAGAAGATGCTCCACCAACAAAATCAAGGGGGCTACAAGTGTTCCAATGAACAACTATTTTAAACAAGATACTTCGATCGATTCTCTAGAGGAAATTATTTGCAGAAGCATAGCAGAGGATAGAATGTCCTTGAAACGTTTCAAAAAATCCAAAATTATATCGACTTTTTTAAGATCTAAGTGCCTGAAAGTGATGCAACAATTTGGAGCTAAATTGACAAGTTTTATTAAAAAAAAAAAAAAAAACAATAAATGTGGTTATTTTGTTGAACTGTTTATGGTTTTTAAACCAAATTTTAATATTTTAATTAGGCTAAAGCTCATCAAGTTTAATTTTTATTAAATTATTTTATGAAGAAAGAAATTTTATAACATCAAATTAGTTAAATTCTATTGATAATTTTTCAGTTTTGACTGAGCTGGGAACCTAAGCCAGGCTTTCACGGACAGGTTACCCTTACATGTTTCGATTGCAACCACTCAATCTCTTCATTTACTCAATTACTAATTTTTTTTAAAATTATCGAAAAAAATCTCGTAATTTATAAAATTTCTGGATTTAGAATTATTCGATTAATATTAAAATATTATTCGTTTAATCGAATAAGTTAAAAATGCCAAATATCGATTAATCGTTTTATCGAACAAAAATAAAACCTGCTCAATTGAATTCCCCACTTAAAACTCTTTTTTTAATGCAGTTCCTTTTAAATAGTTAAATATAGCAAAAGAAAATGATTCTAATTTCAAATCGATATTTTAATTCTAACACGTGCCACATTGAGCTTTAATTTAGTTATTTAATAGGTGAGATGCAAAACTCGTTCGTTACACTTTATTCGAATTTTGGGAAAATGCAAAAGATATAAAGCGCCCGATTAAATGGGTGTTATGCCATTCTTTGTCAATATCTTAACAGTTGAAAAATTTTAAACAACTGGAATATAGAAAAATAATAGATTTAATTTTGAAACGAACAAGTTTTGCTACGAATTTTCGAAAGAAACAAGTTTTGCTACAATCCATATGGGATCGAACTTGTTTTGCAACACACTACTAGCCCACCAGGCAAATCAATCATTGAACTTTTAAATATTTTGAAATTTATATTAAATTATGCAAACAGTGCTAAAAAATCTAATAATATTTCTATAGGGGAGGGATAAACTTTATCAATTCACATGGTCTTATCCAATGTAGTTTTCGAGAAAGAAAAGTTGAAAACAAAACCCAGTCCAACTTCCTTAGATGTAAAGGGCTTCAAGTGTACTTAGTGTTGTTTCCCACTGAATTTTTAGACAATAAGGAGAATGTGCTTAGAGCAAAAGAACATCAAGAGTCCTTTTTTTGTAAATTCTGAAGTGAGGTTGTTTGTTTTTAATATACATAGATAAATTAAAACACTGCCATTTTGGCTTTATTTTATTTATTTAGTCAAATATTTCGACCAATTTCGTTAATCATTTTCAGGAAAAGTTAATATATTAAATATAAATGCAGATGCATGCGCCTTCAGTTGTTTCTTGTATAATTTGTATAGCACATTTTGAAGAAAAATGTAAGGTAACAAAATGGCTGTAAGCCTTGTATTATTTTTGGGAAATAGCAGACCATTTGTTGTTGTACTTGGTGCTGTTTGTCTTAAGGGATTGAACAGTACCGGTACCATCATGGGAGTTAAAGAACGCCAAGTTCAGTTTAATAAGTAAATTTATGTTAACTTATTTGAAGTAATTTTATTAAAGATATCATCGACATAAAAAAACAAATTAGAGTCACATAAAATATTCGGACAAAGGCTAATTTTTAATATAGAAATATAAGCATTTAAGACTTTCATCATGTTTTTGAGGTCTGCTGTAAAGTTTTCAAAATGTGGTGTAGTTTATCTCCCACCTGCTAAATTAATAAAATATTCATTTTTGAGCAAAGAAATCTTCTTCTTCGTTGTACTTTTCAATGTTTTTTCTGTACCATAATCAATATTAAAATTGTTCAGATAAGTACAGTATTATTTTTGTGTTCGAAGATAACAAGCAGACAAACTTTTTTTAATGATTTTCTACACAAACACTATAAGCGTTTGTGTTTTCCACAAATCTACCGTACCGAATACTAACGAAGAAAATTTCGTTTTTATTTTCGAACACATATTATAATAATATTCGGCACAAAGAACACTTAACACAATAACCCAATGCAGTTCTTGCGGGTCTAAAATTTATTTTAAAATACTGTGGTGTAGGGTGCTAAACTTTATTTTCCTATATATCAAATATTATAAAATATGTTTTTAGTGCATATTTCCGGTTTCCCTAGCAGTGCAGCCACACGATCAAGATTTTCTTGATAGTCTTTTACATATACTATTTGTCAAAATTAACAAAAATTGAAAGTTGTGACGTAGGCTGCATTCAATTTTTGAGTAATTTACATTCAAGATGTCATCAAGAAAACAATTTATAAAGGCAAACGAAAAATTTGCTCACTAACCTTGAAATCAGCTGTTTTCTTGAACGTAAATTGAAGCACTCTCTGGAAAGAGAATTTTAAAGGCAAGTTCGTTTCAATTTTTAAAAGTATGAGTGTATTGGTAGAAAAGTGTAAAGGCCCAAATACATTGGTCAAATTCCCATCCAGCATTGTGGTAGTATTAGTGAAAATGAGTTTGTATGTGTGACACCGACGATGCTTGATGGAAAATCAAAAAATTTAGATATTTATTGGCGTTACTCTTCAAGCATCCACACACTTTAAACGTGATTTCAAACCGAACAGTCGCTAAAAATGTCGGATGAAAAAAAATGCTTTGGAGGAAAAAAAAATTATGGAGTTATGGAAAACTTTTTAATTTATAATTTTCTTCTTCTTTTCTTCAATTTTTGTTTTTATTTATTAAAAAGCAACACTTAAACACTTTTGATCTATATTTTAATATTTGGTTGCTCCTGCTGTTGTCACTTCAAAATAAAATGAAAAATGAATGCTTGACAGCTGATCCAGCAAATGTATGTTCTAATGTCAAGCACACGTACACGAGCTTGATGTCAAGCCTTTGACCAGTGTATTTGGGCCTTAAGAGAATTAAAACTTGATAGGCAAAACTTGATCGTGTAACCCTCAAGTAAGTATGTATGATTTTTTTTGAATGAAGCTGTTTTTACTATTTTCCTATTAAAAAATAATTTTTTTTTTTCTGTGAAAGTCGAATTACATTTTAAATTAATAAAATCAGCTTTTAGGCAATAATCTTATGATTTGCGAAGTTTGAAATGCTAACATTACCGCTATATCACAAAAACTAACTAATTGAAAAAAAATTAAAGTAGTTACCCATTAAAAGGAGTTCAACAAAGCAGAATTGCTATTTAAAAGCCTTTGGATACATCTTTTCTTCACTTTTGTATCAAAGTAGTGTTATAAACTAAATCTGTGTTTAACATTTAATATCAATTGAGATCTAAACTAGAGACTACAACTAAACTTAGCCATAAAAAATCAACAAAAAAATTAAAAAGTTTTCGCTTGACGCCTTTAAAAATGTTTTAACATTGCATGAATATAATTTGCATATTTAATTATTGTTTTTGAATCCGCATTACCATAGTCGAGAGGGTATGTGCGTTTGAGGTGATGTGTGTAACATATAAAAATATTAGTTCTCAGGGCGCCGCGTTTTCTCTTTTACTACGTACCACAGTGGCCAATTTGGCTTCGCTAGCGGCATTTAATTCAAATTTTCAAATTTGAAAAACCGTTAATTTTTTTTAACAATCGATAACAAATACATTCACTAGATTTGTATCGATTTTTAAAAGCTCAGCTTACAGCTGATGAACAGCTGTGAGCTGTCAAAGTCAGCATATGTTTCTGCAAGTGTTGTGCAAAATATTTCCGCCTTTTTGATCATCGTTTTGCTATTCGTGTTAAGCTTGCAAATTTTATTATTTTCATTAAAAGTTTTGTTATATACTAACGCCAAGGTACACTAGTTTAACTTTTTTTGACAGAAGTCTATAGAGCGCGTGTTATGTACTTCTACCTTAACTTATAAAAATTTTTATTTCAGTTGCATTGCCAGTTGACAACGTAGCTTAAGTTCCGATGCAATACATAATCGACGCATTAAACTCACAACATGATTTTAGTTTAGCGGGTTCATAAATGCTCTTTTGATCTTAACTTGGCATACACCAAGGCAAATTGGATACTAGGTGGACCTTTCACTACAACGATGCAACAAAAAAAACCAAACCCATATTTCGTCTGGTACAACTTAACCATTCTGTCAAAAACATTTCAAACACTTTCAAAGACGCACAATAAAATTAATGAAAGCCAACAAAAAGACAAACAATTTTTAAAACTTCGGTTTTGAACAGTGTTGCCAATCCGTGTATAATTACACATATTGTGTGTAATTTCTCCTTGCATGTGTAGCCCATGTGTGATTTATTTCATGTGTAATCTGTGTGAATTTTACTTATTGTTATATTTTATCATTAATTTTGACAGCCAAGTTTTTTCTTCAAACGTTTTTTGAAGAAATAAAATTTAACATAAACAGTCAAATGTGATTTCCTTAACATTTCTTATATGCGCGAGTTAATAAAAAAAGTGTGTTCACTCTATAGATTTTAGAATTAAAGTTCCTAATGTTTTATTAAAAAATAAATATTTGTGCAATTTAGCGAGGGGGCAATACAGGACACCCGTAAAACAATAAACTTCTTTCCATTAAATAGAACAATTAACAGTGAATTTTAGGAATTTATGTTGCTTATGCTTGAACATGAACATTTTTTACTGCTCTTCTGCCTACGTTATTGCTTGTGTGAGAAATGCATTAAATTTTTTTTAACTTCAAGAATCGGTATGCTTTGCTTTTTTAACACCATAACCATTAAATGGCAAGCAAGGAATAACAAAAAGGTAATGCAGGGCGAATTCATTCTATCAGGGCAATTTTTATAGTTTTGTGTGTGTAATTTTGCATCAAATGTGTAGTTTAAGACACAGTCATGAGTAATTTCCGAATTCTGTAGAGATTCAATAGTTGGGCTTGACCGACTATACTGTTTTACTTGTTTTTAATTTACATTATTTTTGCATTGTTTTACACAAATATAGTTATAATATAAAATATCCCTTAAACTATTAAACGTTATTTAATTTATTTATAATTGTTTAACAATTTATTTTTTTATTTTTTTGTTTATTTAATAAACTCTATTATGGCCGATTTTAAGTGTAAAGAACTGGCAAAAAATATTAAAACGGGTTTATTTTGTGTTTTTCAAGTTAATAATTACAATACAGTTGAGAGTAAAAAATTTGATTGTTACCATTTAAATTATTGACCTGCATATAAAAAAAAACAAAATCTTAGTAATTTTTTTTCAATTAGATTACCTTGAAGTGTTAAAGGTGTGTAATGCATTTATAAAATTTTCGTTTTTTTCTATTACTTCCTGCTTTTATTTTAAATATTTTGAACTTGATTTGCTCTTTATTTCCTCCTCATAGGTTTATTTTTTAAAAAAGCAGCAAAAATTTGCCCTTGCATTTTGGTTTTAACAATTAAATACCTCATTATACAGATATTACATTGCGTAAAAAATCATTTTACATCATTAATAAATACAATTTCATGCAGTCGAACATACAAGTGTTTTTTATTACTGTGCAAACACAATGCTAAGTAGTGTAAAGTTTTTTTTCTGTAAAAAATTTCAGAATATTTAAATGAATTTAACAACTAAAGGCCTAACCATAATGTGCGTAAGCTGGCTTAAGGAACTGTGCGAATACATGTTAATTATATGTCTCATACCGAATTGATCTTAAGGATGCTTTTTGCTAAGTTTTATGAAACTGTTATTTGCTTAAGCAAAGTGCGAAAGTGATCACACATTCCGTACGGAATCAGATATTTGTATACCCTACATCAATAAGTTGTGAAGAGGGTATACTAAGTTTGTCATTCCGTTTGAAACTTTTTTAATATTCATCTCAGACCCTATAAAGTATATATATTCTGGCTCCTTGAGTAATTCTAAGTCGATTTAGCCATGTCCGTCTGTCTGTCCGTCTGTTATAAAGACGCTCACTTTCGAAAAACTCAAAAGAAATGAACAAACTAGGTGTCTAATTGCTTGTATTTATCCTAAGCAGTTTTGGATTGATATCTAGTAAAATCGGTTCAGTAGGATCAGAGCTATGAATCAAAATTTGGAACCACCACCCTAAAAAATTCATAACTTTGTTACAAAAACTAGCATAAATGGTGCAACAATGCACGGAATGATATAAGATTTTGCAAAAGTTCGTTTTATTCGACTGGAAATCACACTGTAAAATTTCGTGAAGATCTGTCCACAATTTACCTTAGGCCCCATATAAACCCTACTCTCGGAAAACAGTTTAGTACACCTTAAACCGTAATAATAGAATTTGCTACGTCACAGTTTTTAAGACTAGTAACGACACTGTGAAATTTCGTGCTGTTTGGCCCTTAAACCATAATTAATAATGCTATCAGAATAAAATTGAATACTTTACAGTTTTATAGGACTAGAAATAACACTAATAAATTTCGTAATGATCGGTCCATAATTAGCTATATGCCCCATAAAAAGCCCACTCTGGTGAATTAATTAAATACGCCTAAAACCGTTACAGATATACGTATTGCGGTAAAATTTCTTCCAAATTTCTTCTAGTTTCGAATCCATATTTAGCTGCCTTCTGAAATTCACTGTAAAGGCTAAAACTAATTTCACCGCTGTTTTAAAATTGATTCAAATATGTATATGTTTGTGATACCAGAAATCACTCTGCAGAATTTTGAGATGATTGGTTCATAACTTACCATAAATTCCCCTCCTGAAAATCATTTAAGTTCGGCTTAAACTGTTATGATATTTTACTCAAGCTAGTTAAAATTGCTAAAAAAAAAAACAGCATAAAACTTTCTAATTGTCGGACAATAATTTAATATAGGTCTAAACCATATTTTTATAAAGATAAATTAATAATAAATAGATATCATGTAGATATCACTTCTGAAATAATTGAACTGTCGGTGGAGGGTATCAAAGATTCGGCACAGCCGGATATAGCACTCTAACTTGTTTGAAGCTCACAAGCTTAAAGCGTCGCGGGGTTATCCTAAGAATCTCTCTAATTAAGAATTTTTAAATAAACATAATTCTAAATAAGATAATGAACTTATGGTCAAATGTGAACCTACTATCACAAAATGTTGCTTCGACGTAGTGGCGTTAATAAAAGTTATTGTCGCGAAATTGCATATAAATAACAACATTTATAAGAAAGCTATTTTCGCAAGAAATATTTGTTTCAGCGCTTTGGTCAGATATGGACTGATTGCAATACATTTTGGTTAGGTCATTAAGATTGTAATATAATATTCTTGGTCTATATATTATCTAAATGTCAACAAACTTGGATAGTCTATGGACACAAAGGCCCTACTCCGGAATAAATGTTGCAACGTTCCATTTTTTGTATTTATTTATCTCTCAAATTAAGCTGAACTTTACGCAAAATTATTACATGGACAAACGAGCAAACAGTCGGCAGTGCGAACACTGTTAGATCGATTCAAAAAGGTTTTGCGCACATCAGCTCAAACGCATATTACTCTTCGCACCAATAATAGTCTTGGGAATAAAAAACCAGTAAAAGTTCGCAAAGACTCTGTACCAGGGATGTCAGTTACTTTCTTCCTTGTCCCCAAAAAAAACCTTAAAAAGTTAATAATTCTTTTTGTTTTTGTTTCTGACCAAATTTAAAAACTTTTTTAAAAATAATATGAAAATTATAATAAGAAATTCCCAAAAATCCCCAAATAAAAATGTTTAGTAAAAAAAAAATTATTTTATTTTGTTTAAAGCGACTGGTTTTGGCATGATTTCTTAAATACTTTTTATGCGATTTCAGTGAGGAATTACAAGCAGAACAATATGCTGTTTTGAAGACGAATGTGCCAATTTATTAGAATTTGGAGCTTAATCAATCGGTTTTAGCCGTCCTTAAAATCAACAATAAAAAAACATATATCCATCATATATTTAATACTTCGATGCATCATAAGTACTTACCAATAGCCCAGCATTCATTTTCCTCAACTTTATTATATTGTCTTTCACATGTACCTTTTTTTTTGGGGAATACATATTTGCTTAAAAATTGTCTTTAAAAAATCACAAATTCTCTGTGTTGTCAACAGTTTTAGATTCTTTTTTTAAATTCTTCATAAGTTTATTAAGTACCTTTTACACACTTACCAAAAATGGTAATCTTTATTAGGACCCTCTACACCGTATTCGTTGTTGATAAGAGTAAGATAAAAGTTTGGCTACTTTTTTGATATTTTATATACGAAACAAAGAAAAATTAGCGTGAATAATAAAAAATGTCAAATACGATATATTAAAAATGTGTAAAATCCCGAAAAAAATCCCTGAATTTGTTTTAAATCCCCAAAAAAATCTCCAATCCCCAAATGATTTTCGTTATCCTTTTTTCTCGCGTAAAATCCCCATCTTTGGGGATAAATCTCCAAGTCTGGCAAACCTGCTCTGTACAAATAACTGAAGTAGAAAACTAAAAAAATAACAATGAATGAAAAAGCGGAGCAATTAAAATTTTATTTTTGCGTTTAATTGTCGGTTTTTGTCGTATACATTTTGCTGTAAATTGAAATAAGTTCATTGTTTACTTTTATAATTTATTTTTGTTGTGTGTGATTTAGGTTTGTGTTTTACACAGAAATTAAAGGTTTTTAAAAAAGAAAAAAATCGGAGAAAAAACATTAATAAACTTTTTTTTTTTAATACCAACAATTAAAAGTTTATTTGAAACAAACACATACATACCTTAGTCAAATTATTATATGTGCGAGGCATCTTCTTTAATTTTTATTAAAAAGAGCAATGAAAAAACTGGGAAAAATGATTTTTTGGATTTATTAATAAAGAGAGCTAAAAATATTTAACAAAATTAAATTCAAATATGACATAAAAAAGAATTAATTATTAAAATCTACATAGAAAATATTTACATGGCGAGCCCTTTCTGCCAAAAAAGCTTGAGCGAGATCGTTTAAAATTTTCGTTGTTTTTAATAAATGAATTTATTAACAAAACTTGCTTCATCTCATAGAATGTCATGGTCACATAATATACCGTTTTGATTTTATAGCAAAAACAAATTTTAGCTTAAGCGACAACCTTCATACAAGATTTCTATGAACTAAAATAAAAAAATAACCTTCTACTGTAAAGCGGCTCATACACTTGCAATAAAATTGTTCAATTTTACGTACTGTACAATTGTATCGCCAATGTGTATGTGATATTCGAAGGTGGCACAATATATTGGCAACAATCAAAAGACTTTTGATTTTTATTGCACAGCGAAAAGAAAGTGAAGTGTGTTGGCAACATTGTACAATGCTGTTTATGTTACTCCTATAGGTTATGTTCACCTTTTTATTGAATAAATGAAAACGTTGTGCGACTTATTGCATAATATAGGAAAAAATGGAAATAATATGGTGAATATCATATACAATAATATTGCAAGTGTATGGGCCGCTTAAAATTGTGTTTTTGACGCTTTAGCTTTTTTTGCGCTAAGGCTCGATGTGCAAACATTTTATTGAATAGTAAAGTTTCTTACAGACGATGGTCAGATCTTACAATATTGTAAGCAGGCGTTGCCAACAGCAATATTTTTCTGACAATGGTGCGATTGTCAGATGCATTAATTTTGCACTTCTGCAAATACAAATGAGCTTACAATGTTTACACAGTTGCAAGACATTTTAGCCAATTTTAATGCAATTTAAGCAACGCTGCTTACCAATATTGTAAGATCTGACCATCGGCTGTACGAAGCCTAATAGTACATATTCTCTTAGTTGTAAAATTGAAGTTGTATACAAATCATTCGTACTATTTCCTGTAAAGAGAGTCAACTCAAAATTTTTCAATATTTGCAAGAAGTCGATGAGATTTGGTCATATATACGCACTGTAAAAATCTAAGATGAATTTTTCAAGTATTTTGCCAAAAAAATACAATTGTATCACCTTTTGTAGTATAAGAGTACATATGTATATAAGGAAAACAGTTGTTTATCTCTACTGAAAATTTATAAATTTTGAATAAACCCCCTGTAGAGGAATCAGTGCGTTATGTTAATAAGAGATTGTTTTAGTCTTATATATCTTCACCAATTTGACATGACGCGACAATGACTGCCCCTCTTTTGATAGGGCAGAAGAATTAATTTTGTCTCATTCAGCCAAAATTTTTCACCACATTAAAGCTGTCATATTAACTTAGAAATCCCAAGCAAAATCAAGGAGTTTGCTTTTTAATAAACCAATGTATCTATATTTCTGCATTAATTTTACCTGAAACAAAGCATATTTTGGACTTGCCTTTTGATGGAAATGCCGCCCACACAATGAGTGATCCTTCACGGTGAACTCGTTTATGGCATGCTACCCGTGGGTATCTTATGACCCTCCAATATTTTCTGGAGCCAATCAGAACCGCCTAAATTAAATTTTTTTCGGCACTGAATGTGTCAGATTGAATTCCTTTTTCCAAAGCTATACATTTCATAAAATACAATACTTGCATTTTTATGATGTTGTTTTAGGCGTGGTTTAAGCAGTCGATTCTCGTATTTAAGATCTAAATCTTGACTTATTTTTTTATGCCTTCGTTGTTTGGTCACATTAAAACTAAGTTCCACTTTTATTTGCCTACAACTCATATGGATATTGGTTGCTCCGATCATCAATGGTTCATATGCGGCCGCAACGGTAATAGTGGAAGGCCAATGAACGCGGCATGCGACTGCGGGCGGCGATCAGCTGCTTAGTTTTTCGCTTGAAATTTTTTTGATAGGCAAATGAAAGCGGCACATTTTAAAGCGGCAAATGTTGAATAAGCTGTTAAAAAAAATGTTCAATCTATAAAAAAAGAGTTATTTGAACATTATAAGAATTTACTTATCAAATTAGTTTTTTTCCACTTCATTTGTAATGTTTTTTAAATTTATTTTGTTAAATGATAATGTTTGTGTATGGCAACGTCTATTTCACGCGGCTTAAAACAAAAGTTGAAAAAATTCAACTTTGCCGCGCGGCATCCTTTTCAAGTAATACCAAGTCTTATTTTTTGTGATGTGGATTTTTTTTATATGAACATTTTTGTAAACATTGCTAACATTTTCACAATGGCAATGCTATTGCCGCCCGCAGCCGCATGCCGCGTACATTGGCCTTCCACTATTATTTATACCACAGTAATCTGGGTTTTTAAAAATTTGTCGTTTCTCGGTGTCTCTTTAAAGAAGTAGCAAATTTGGCCAACTTACATGCCGGATTAACTCATTCAATCGCTCAATCCAAGCTTATCATCTGTTAATTCAGTTCCACGCGACTTTTTCCTAAAAATAAAAAAAAATTAGTTTTTTTTTACCTTTTAACTTTGCTTATTCGCTATACTCACTTAGAAATCATTTTTTCCTCTATATGTATATAACTCATTTTGCACATACAGTGAGCAAAAAAAAAACTTGTAAACCTTTTCACATTCATTAAATTTTAAGATCTATATTTTAATTTAAGTAAAACTTCTTTTTCATTTTGCATATTTTAACGTTAAAAAAAAACAACAAAAACATAAATATGCTAAAACTCATAAACAAAAAAAAGTTGTACAGGAAAAGATTAAAATATTTAGATTTTCCGTATTTTGTATGGTGTCCTTTATTTTCTTTATTAGATAGAAGTTTTCTTGGCATCGAATGGACTAGTTTTTTTGTGTAACTTCTTGAGGAATAGAACTCCAGATATCTTTGAGAGCGTTTTTTAAGGATTCTTTGCCGGATATGTGGTAATCTCTTAATTTTGTTTTCATATCAGCTTACAAATGCTCAATCGGATTTAAATCCGGGCTCTGGGGAGGATGAGGCAAAACTTGTTTTGTGTTATAAACCAATCATTGCCTTACGATAACGGCCGAATGCTTTGGATCACTATCTTGCATGAAAACAAATTCATTCTCTAAACCCATTTTTTGGGCGGATTGTGGGAAATTATTTTTCAGGATATTTAAATAATATATTCATGATTCCCTCGATATACACAAGGTTTCCTACTCCATTAGCACTCATACACCCCCAAGCCATAACAATGCCGCCACCGTGCTTAACAGTATGAGAAATATTTCGTGAATTAAGTGCTTCCCTTACTTTCTGCAGACAGATTTACGTCAATCACTCTAAAATACATATTTGGAAGTAATGGACGTAAATCTGTCTGCACTTGGATTCGTGGATAAGGTGCTTCCCCTTCCTTAATCAACGAAAAGGAATTTCGAATTATCCCCATTACACTATGCAACACATAAAATGCAAACTCTTCCTCGTGTGGAATTTTTCAAAGTACTGATCGCAACTAACAAACCCCTATTTGGGTTGGCCTAAAGATATTTTCTAAGACTTGAGTTTTTTAATTTTTCTCGTAAAACAATTTAGATTTTGTTTTCCTGTCTTCGAAACAATTGCAGTTATAGACTAGAAGAAAAAAGTGTGTAACAACCTAACGCGAAGAAAATGCATCTAGTGGCTGACAAAAATTATTAATTTTTTTTTATCATTTTTCACCATTTTTAAGTAAAGCAATATTTAAAAAAATAATCCTTATTATATAATTCAAAATTCCTCAAGTTCGCCAAAAGTATGAAAAATTGATATCGATTAATTGATGATTTTTTTCCTTTTTGCTACATATTTCATATATTTATCGAATTTACGATGTAAAATACAGCTGAAAAATATAAAAAAAGATATTTTCCATTATTATAATGCTAATTTTACTGAATTTCCTACGGTCTGGCAACAGTGGGCTTAACCTATCGCTTACTTTAGTTAAAAGTTAAGTTGTAATAATGGAACAATTTTTGTTCGGCCTATAAAATCCTTCCTTGAGCCATCAGCAAGCAGTGACACGTTACAACGCTAATTTCGGATTCTGAATGTTCTTGGATACTATATTTTAACAATTAATCTTTTACGGATTGAGGAAGACGATCAATGATGTCTTTGACGATAACGATGATAAAACGGGGTCTATAGAATAGAGTAGCGTATTTAATATAGACCTCATGGTTCGCGATAAATTTTTCTTCCTTATAATTTCTGAAGTCCTTATTTCTTGACTCAATTGCTTCCTCTAAAAGCATTTTAATGAGCAAAGATACGGATTTTATTATTTCAACACCATAAATTATGTTACGTAGGCTTTCAGGCATGCTGTACCAAAAAAAAGCATTAAAAATTAATGTTGCATTTCAATGCATTGAAAACGCTTATTCAATTGGTATTTTAATTTAAAAACAAATTGTTTCAGAGGCAAATTACAACAAATTAGAAGTACAAACCAGTAAGAAAATCTGAAACAGATGTGTTTTTAGAAAAATCCGTTACTCTACGCAGCAAATTTTTTAAACAACATTGGTCTATAATATCTAGTATATTAAGGTTCCACCAAAACTTGAGTGTTCTCGGGTAAATTTTTTTTTGTATCTCAACATAGATTTAGTAAAGTTTTTAAAAAAAAGATTTTGTCTGTATTTGCGCTTCTTAGCCTTACCTCAAAAAGCAAATATAAAAGGAAAGCCTTTTAAAATAGCGGATATAACACTTTATCAAAAAAAAAAAAAAAAAAAATAAAAAAAAAATACTCAAAAGAAAAATCAATCAGTCCATACTCCAATCAATCCGAAGCGGTATTAATAGTACGGTGAGTACGGATTTTCTTGAATCAAGTACAGAAAGTTTGATTCAAGTATGGATTTTCAATCGCAAAATACTTAACTTCCAAACTCAATTTCGATTTCGTACTTCAAATAATCCGAAAATGAGATTAATTTCGATAAAACTAAAACTGGAAGGCCAATGTAAGTGACATGCGGCTGCTGGCGACAATATCATTGCCATTGTAAAATTGTTAGCATTGTTTACAGAAATGTTCATACAAAAAATATTTAAAAAACATTACAAATTAAGTGGAAAAAAACTAATTTGATAAGTAAATTCTTATAATGTTCAAATAAATCATTTTTTTTTATAGATTGAGCATTTTTTAACAGCTTATTCAACATTTGCCGCTTTCATTTGCCTATCAAAAAAGTAACTGTAAGATTAAACCAATCTCAAAAGGCGCTTGAATTCGTACTTGAAATAACCCAAAAGTGAAACTAGAAGGAGAATTTTATTATGATTAATTTACTTACCTGTTTAACACCTTACAGGGGCCTGATTCTGGCAGTCGTGATCGAGTAATTTCTCGATTCGAAAGCAATTTAATATCTAATTATTTCAGTCAATACTGAACGAATTGGAATTATTTTTTCAGAGTTGTAAAGCATTAATTTGAGTTTCACAATACTAAAAAAATTAATTTTGATTCGTTCAGTATCGACTGAAATAAAATTGCTTTCGAATCAAGAAATTACTCGATCACGACTGCCAGAATTAGGCCCCTGAATTTATAAAACTTTTATAAATTATAAAACACCAGCATCATTCCCGATATGGGTTTTACTTTAAAACCTTAATGTTGTTGTTGTAGTGTCTGCAACCAACTTTGGTAAGTTAAATGAGATTAAAACGCTCACTTTGTAATTCTACAAACGAAAAACTCAATCGTTTTTACTTGGCTTAAGAATTTTGTTCTTATTTTAAGAAATTTCGGGATTGATTTTCAAAAAAAAAATAATCCCATTTATGATTGTTTTTAGTACGTTTTAGTGTTGTACTTGTACTTAAAGTAAGTATAAAAAAACTTAATTTATCCCGAGGGCCTTATTTTCCGAACCACGTAACTTATTGATACATTAGTTCTATTTTTAAATACAATGACTTCTAGGCTTTGATGCTGTGCTTAATCTTTTTTTTATTCCAGTAATTTTTTTATTTTTCCTCCGTTAGATTGGCCTTATTTCCCAGTAATGCCTCGAAAAGTTACAGGAGTAATTTAATTACTGTTATTGATTAAACATAATCTTATATTCTTTAGAGAGTAAAAGCAAAACAATTTAATATTACAAGAAATTCCTCCACTTACCAGGTAATGTTAGAGGTAATAAGTTCATGTCAGACCATGTAATTTATTTAACACATAATCCCCAAATTAATCCCATTCTTAACGAATCGTTTTTTGTCATGCCATTATAATTCCAGTCTTTTTTCCTGTCTGCATATTGTTGCTTTGTTATCTTTAAATGAATTTTTGTTTGCTTATGGTCGTTTTGGTTAATTATCATTAATTTTATGCATCATCTCGTTATAAATATCACATTTGTGATTAAAGCATGAACAATATACAAAATGCTAGCCACAAAACGAAATGTTTTCATAACGTGTGTGGAAAATGCTCAATTTAAGCATCATCAACACCAACATTAGCACCGGACGGACAGGCGAATAGACATCCTTGTATCATCTCCACCTTCTGCTCGGACCAGCCAACATTTTATAGCATTTGCATTATTCTATCTGCTCGATTCCTTAATATGACCACATACACAATCATGCATATAAACAAGAATTTTATCTAGATTATAATTCTTTGTTTTAAAACATACATACCAACCAGCTCTTCCTATACTTATTGTCTATAGCAGAAGAAGGAATAATGCTGCCTTAACGTTTATTGCTCTAGACGTCTCGCCATTTATGACCAACAAAATTAATGCAGAAAATTAAGGAAAAAAGAATTGTAAAATCTCCCTGTTGCTCTCTATTGCTTAAAAAGAGACAACAAAAAATTATTTTAAACACTAGAACGAGTTATCATTTTGTTTAAAGTCTAGACAATGCAATGACATGTCAATATATAAAAATAAAAATGCGCATCATTCTGAAAACACCTCGCAGTGAAAAAACAGCTGCGAAAAAGTCAAATCCCCCACCACCGCTCTTTTTTAAAACGCCCACTTGTTTACAATATTGTAAATAGAATTTGATAACAAAAACATTTTTTTCGTTGTTTCCTGTGAACAAAATGGATGCAACAAAAAAATTACGTCACAAAAACGGATGCGGAAATACAAGGTTAAACAAAAAATATAAAAATAGTACATGCTTAATATAAATAAATTGTTTTATGTAAACAGGGTATTCATCTGCGGACAAAGTAAAAGAGATGGGAAATAAGATGTAGTAACAAAAGTTGTAATTCTTGGTATTTCTTGAAATCTTTCCTTTCCTAATGGTCAAAGTTCGACCATAAATTTTTATGTAAATATAAAGAAAACATAGTTCATCTAAGTATATATGAATTTACATTTTTCGAGCATTTATTTTTTCCGTCTTAGTGGATCGATTTGGCGAGAGACCAACCTCCGGTTCGTAATTCATCTTCTACGTGAGTCAGTTTAATTTTGTAAGTTCAATATAAAAAATATCAGAAAATAGCAATCGCAAAACAAAAAAGTATCAGAAAGTCGTCTTTATAGATTGTCATCCACTCTGGATATTGCAAGTTTAGTTTTATGTTTCTACGTCTAATATTTACGAAAATTAATTAAAATTCCAGATGTAGAACGAAAAAGTACCCAAAAGCTCCCTTTTATACATTCTTATTCACTCAGGACCGTGCATGTTTATTTTTATCTTTGTAGGTCGAATATTAACATAAATTCAAAAAGTACCAGAAAAAAAACAAAAGTACGAACTTTATTAATCTTATAGGTTCTCATTTACTCAGTAACCTGCACCTATAATATTATGTTTTTAACAGGGACCGTAACAGTTATTCCATTTTTCATAAAAGTCAGATGAAAACAGTTATTTTTTGATTTTTATTTTTTTGAACAAAAATAACTATTAATTATTAATTTTTATTTTTTGAGCAAAAATAACAGTTATTTTTTTATTTTTTTCGAGCAAAAATAACAGTTATTTTTGGATTTTTAATTTTTTAACAAAAATAACAGTTAATTTTTGATTTTTATTTTTTGAGCAAAAATAAAAGTTATTCTTTAAAGAAATGTACGTGTAATAATAATTTAATTGACTTAAACTCCCAATGATGATTACTAGGGCAACCAAAAATAAGCACTAAAAAAACAGTTTTAAGCTCTTAAAAAAAGCGTTTAAAAACATGAAAATAAGCTGTTAAAATAAAAAAAAAAGCAATTAAAATTTATGGTTTATTTTCCACTTTATTCGTTGAATGCGTTGTTACAGTAAATTATAAATTGATGCGATAAATTTTCGAAAAGAAACCCCTGTCTATTTGAAGTCAGCACGCTTTTGTACATAGAAAAAGTTCTTTCTACGTCTACAGATGTTAAGGGAGCATATTTAAAATTGAGTATTTGCTCTGAGGTATATTTTATACGATTGAACTCGCAATGCCGCTTGCCTCGCAGTATATCCACAATATCTTTTAGTACCGAAAATCCTTCATTTTTTAATAAAACAGATTCAAATTTTTTATTCACTTTGTCGCCTATATCCCCTGGAACACCGGAAATTTTTCTTACGGTGTCCATAACTATATTCACTTGGGAAACCAATGAAAGATTTTTTGTTTCCAATTTGGTTACTACTTCGTGTAAAAACCCAAAATTTACAGAAATGAACAATATTTGGTTGCGCAAATTATTTTCATTCATTAAAGCCTGGCATATACGCACTGCTGAAGAATCTGTAGAGTTTAAATTTGAAAAATTTCTACGAAATTATCAAAATATTTGGCATAATAATTTACAGCCATTATCCACGTCCCCCATCGAGTTATCACTGGTTGTGGAGGTAGTGGTATATCTGGTGCTGTTTCTCGTAAGATTTGAACCCTTGCAGGAGATTTAAGGAACGTTTTTTTAGCATTTGAAATAAATTTGTCTACATTTGAGTAGTATTCTCTTATATGTTCACAAACTCTGTGAACTCCATGTGCAAGACAGGTTACGTGAGTTATATGTGGGTAAAATACAGCAATGGCTTTTGCAGCTTTCACCATATATGGTGCGGCATCACTTACAAAAAGAAAAATTTTCTGTTTATCTAGGTCAAATTCTTACATTGAATCATCAAACAAACGTGCAATAGTGGAATGATTGACTTTTTCTAATACAGCTGTTTTTATTAAAAATCTTTTTTCTGAAATATTTTCATCCACATGCAGTATACCCACAACAACGTTTGCCACAAATCTGTTCGACGCATCGGTGGTCTCGTCTATAGAGACCCAAATAAAATGTTTTTGTATTTCTTCCTTTATTTTGTTAACTGTAGATTCATAAACTATTTTTGTATATTTGTTTCGAAGAAACGATTCAGATGGAATATGGAATGATGTATAGTTTTGAAGATAATGTTGTACTTTTAAATGTCGAATTTTGTATAATGGTATATCTGCTGATACAAAGGCTTCACAGAGATCAATGCAAAATTTATCGGCGGCCGATGAACTTGTAGAACTTTGTAGAAAAGTTTGTTGTAAATTTTTTTTTGATTCTCTTTCTTTTAGATCTTTGTGCTTTTTTGAATCCAGGTGTTGTTTTATGTTGTAATTTTTATCAACAGATAAAGGTTTTGAGCACACGTTACACACTAAAGCTGATCCATCAGTTTTTAAATCTGGATACTGTTTGACTAGCTTGCTCAAGTAAACCGATTTGCTTTCCTTGACTTTAGGCATTTTCTAAATAATAAAACAATAAACCAATTTTAACAAAGGTTTTAATAAATTAAAAAAAATTTATACTTACATCCAAAACGCAGAGGCTATGAAGGTAATTTTATCTGTTTTTAAACTAAGACAACTTTAAAAAGTTTTAAAAATGTTATGCTTTCAACAATTCAATGAAATTTTTAAAATGTAAATTTGTTGACAGTAAAAACTTGGCTACTTTGATTTAAACGTTTTTTTTTTTCAACCAGAGTTGTAGCAGCACAAAAAGTAAGGCGATTTCATGAATTCGCCTTGACAAAAAGGTGAATTTGTTAGTACATCAAAAAAAAAAAAAAAACAACGATTTTTGCAAAAATTTATTAAATAATTTTTTTTTCGTATGAAAAAAATGAAAAATTATCTTAAAATGACAAAATAAGTAAAAAAAAGCCGATATCGCAAAAATAACTAAAAAAAAAGCCGATATTGCCAAAATAAGCAAAAAAAAGCCCTAACAAATATAGCTCATTTTCTTTGTTTTTTTATGATCGGAATTTCTGTTCAATCAAAATCTTTCTATCTTGTAAACAAAAAAAAAAGCAATTGCTTATTTTTGGTTGCCCTAATGATTACACATTAAAATAAACATTTAAAGTCAACTAAATTATTATTACACGTACATTTCTTTAAAGAATAACTTTTATTTTTGCTCAAAAAAATAAAAATCAAAAAATAACTGTTATTTTTGTTCAAAAAATTAAAAATCAAAAAATAACTGTTATTTTTGCTCGAAAAAATCAAAAAATAACAGTTATTTTTGTTAAAAAAAAAAAAATAAAAATCAAAAAATAACTCTTAATTTTTATCGAAAAAATAAAAATAAAAATTTTAAAAATCAATATATTTTATCATAGACAAGTTCATAAGGATAAATATGGTATACTTGAATCAGTTTTTCCACATTTACTTCTATATGCTTTTTTTGTTTTAAAATTCGAATATAACTGTTATTTACGGTCCCTGGTTTTTAAGTTCAATATTATAGAAAATTTTATAATTATCACATGAAGCACAGAAAAGTAAAAGAAAGAAATTTAGTTTCCCGTATTTCGCCTTTATGATACTTTTTTTTCACCATAGAGGCTCGATTGACAAAGGAAGAAAGCGTTCTTAACTATTTTGCCTGTGCCGATTTATACATAAGATTAATATAGTCGAAATATTTGAAAACCGGTTTCTGAAAAATGTCGAATAATCGATCACCCTATTATTTTTATTATTTGATAATTGAAAAAGAAAATATTTTTTTTTTATTTATGTACATATGGGCATTTCCTGGGGTCGCGAACGTACGTTCGTACGCTTTTGATGTACAAATAATATAGAAAACAAAACTTTTTCTAGCATTTTTTTTTGCGATTCGATAGCATTTAGGTAGATGTATGTTAAGTGCAAAAGATGGATTTCATCGAGTTTAAGTTTTCATAACAATAGTTATAAACATGTGGTCACGAACGTACGCAAAATAGAAGCCAACTTTGGCTGACGTAGTGAAATGTAAAAATCTGCGTAATGGAACGGAATATTCAAAAGTGATTAATTTATTTAAAAAGTGTATTAATGAAGGTCTCCATACAGTATTTACAAAATAAAATATCTCTTTTGGTGTTTGTTTAATTGGCTTATGTACCGGTCGCGAACGTACGGGTCGCGAACGTACGATTTTTCCATATGTTTTTTTATTATTATCACCATGCAGATTCCCATTAATATCTTCAAATTTCCTTAACAAGCAACTTAATACTCAATTTACAATTGATTGTAATGGTGAGATTATGAAGAAAGAGTGTAAACACATAATATTTTTGCATGTAAAATAAGTACATAAAAATGTCTTTAGAAGTAGAAAATATAAGAAAATATAAAATTTTCCAGTTTCCAGCGCAATTTCCTCAAGTAAAACAGCAAACAGAGTGCTATATTCGGCTGTGCCGAATCTTATATACCCTTTTCACCATTGTGCCAGCAGAATACAGAGCAACTAAATAATTTTTACATATACATACATACATATTTACAATACTTAAAACTTCATTATAAGTGAAATTTAAAAAGCGAAAACTGATAAATATTTTTTAAAATCGATTTTAGAACATAAAAATATTAAAAAAAAAAAAAATTTGTTTTTAAAAAACCAAGATTCGAACCATTTCTACCTTACCACACCCCCTAGACAACTGAACCATGAAGGAACGCTGTTTAAATATCATATAAATGAAATATAGACCGCTTACTGTTCACAACTCAACACAGTTTTGATGTTTTTGTTCACCGGAATATAGCAAAGTTGTAAACCATAATACAAAAATTACAAATCAACTTATTTGAGTTGTGAACCGTAATAGGGGCCTATATTCATCAAAATTGTTTGTCCATGTATGTGTGTTTGTTTGTTTTCTTTTTGTAAAGACACTGTTGTCATACCGTAGATTTATCTCTTTTGGCGAGTTTTTAAGTAGCAAAAAAACACAAAAATTCCTAGTTTCTATTTGTTAAAATTATTTCGTTAAATAGATGAAATAATAAACGAAAATCATATTGGGCATTATGCTAGTATATGTAAACAAATGCGAAGGAGGGGAAAGAAGAGACGACAACCGGATTTGAACTTCACTTTTCATAAGGACCCAGAATATATATACTTTATAGGGTGTAGGACCTTCGGTAATGGGTATAAAAAACAAACTTAATTATAACAAAAGAGTAATTTTTTGGAGTTCAGTAATTTGGTCATAACTCTGCTATTTCTCAACCGATTTGACAGATTTATATACCGACGTGTAAAAGAAGAAATTTGCCAGCTATTTTGGGCTCGGACTTTGACTCGGGAAGATCTATGGTTCCCGAAAATGGGTATTTTTCAAAAAAAAATTTATATTTTGGTCATAGCTTTTTCGTATCTGAACGGATTTTGCCGAGTTTTTCAAAAAATATTTTCTACTAAAAATCCGATCTGATCCAATCTTTTGATATATAAGGCGTAACCATAGGTCATATTACAGTCAAAAAATTCAGGTTTTTATAAAATTTTTGATATTTTTTGTATGGGAGGTACCACGCTCACTTCTCCAATCCAGCCCACATTTTGTGGGATGGTGTGTATTTATAACCTAAATGTTTGTACGTAATTTGAAAACTTTGGCTCTTGCCGTTCTCCAGATATACAGAAAAAAGTAATAAAAATACAACAACAAGGGATTTTTGGAACAAATTAGAGGCAGTCGTGGTTTTTTGGTCATATCTCAGCCATTTGTGAACCGATCTTGCTGAATTTCAATAGCAAGATGTGGTGGACTATATGTGACATAAATGTAAAACAACCTAGCCGCTATCATGTCTGGAGTCTCCGGAAAACACATATCAAACGTAAGACGGACAGATGGACGGACAGACAGATGGACATCGTTAAATCAACTTCTCTCCTCATAAGGACCCAGAATAGGTATATATACTTTATAGGGCCTAAGATCAATATTATAGAAATTACAAACGGAATTAAGGAATGTGGTGAAGGGTATAAAAATAGGGTTTATAAATATTGGTTTATTATTTTTAAATCCCATTTAAAGATCACTCCTGAAATATTTTTAGTCTCGGAGGAGGGTATCAAAAAGTAAGCACTCCCGAGTTTTGAACATTTACGTACGGTAAGTTTTGTCACCCCTTTAATTTATTTTTCTTTGTTTTTTTTGCATTTTCCAATCATTTTGACTTCTTGGTAAACGCCAACAATTTCACCGCAATTTATTCCATGTAAGTGCAAAAGCAAAAAGATTCCCTGTGCTTTTTTTCTTTTTAAAACAAAAACAATACATAAACAAATAAATGCTGTAACAATGGAATTTTTTGTGTTCCTTTGTTGTTGTATTCATTACAAACAATACCATTAAACAGACAAGCAACAACAACATTGAACTTTTGTTCATGTTTTTGCAAGCATGTTTATATTTTGATTTCAAATGTTGTTACAATAATAAATTTCCTCGTGTTTTCGGTTTGCTTTTTTCTTGCTTTCTCCGTTGCATCACTTTATAATGTGAAATTGAAGTGGGGAAGGTGTTTAAAATCATGTTTACGCATAAATTAAGGTTCTTATCAATGGTTCTGCAGTAGTTGCGGTGAAAAGCGAAAAAATAAGGAAAATAAAGGAATTTTAACATTTCCAAACGCCAACTTAAATACAAAATAGCAAACATTAAGGAAAAACCAGCAGACGAATAGTAAATATTGAAATACTTTTTTATTTGAAAAATAAGAAAAAACGATTGAAATGATTATAAAAATTAAAAAGATATACATATGTATGTACATATATAAAGGGTGTATACTAGAGTTACAGAACTTTAAACTGGCTTAAGTAAATAGATAATTTGATTGCATTAGTGTATACATATACAGTGACCAACAGTGAAATTGATCCACACGTAAATAATAGCTTTGAAATCTTAAAGAGTTTAAAAAAATTGACACTAATGCAAAAAAAGTCTTAATCATTTCATTTAAGATACATAACAAGTTAGAGTGCTATATCTGTGGTTTTCACGAATAATCGCGTAAGTTATAAAACCAAACTTTTCAGGAGAGCAAAAACAATTATTTTTTTCAATTGCGGCTTCTGTAGATGCTTTTTTAAACTTTTTTTCTTTACTATCCTCTTAACAGTGACTTTTTACGTATTATACATAGTTTTCATGAAAAAATCCTCACAGGATCACAATCTGTAAAAGGATTAAAAATGCATATGTTTGATTGACTCATTAAGTGTGTGCAATATAACATCATATCTCCACATAAGTTCTTTTTTGTGAAAATAAATGTTATCATTTTAATCACACATGACGACTTACGTTGTTATTTTAAGCACACAAGTTGGCGACATATTCAGAGTTTTTGATACTTATAGCACAACGTATGGACTTAAAATTACAAACAACCGCTCATCTGCTGTTGTTGCAACTAAAGAAGTCAACAATAATCGCACATGTACATATAAGTTGTTATTAATAGAAAAATTTTCAAAAAATACTTTCATATTTTTTGCACGAATAACAACATAACATCACATATGCTTTTTATTTGGAAACATATTCAGCAATTTTACAATTTTTGGCGATGTATGTCGACATAAATCGTTATATGTAATAGCAAAATATTTTATTAAACAGTTAACTTAAGGTGTTTTTAGCAGAAAAAAATTAATAATACTACATTATATTCTAAAAAGCTTAATACTTATAAAAACCTAATGCAAAATGTAGCACTTTGAAATCATTATCTCAATTTCGGTAAAACCGACTTACGCGATTATTCGTGAAAACCACAGATATTCGGTTGTGCCGAATCTTTGATACCCTCCACCGACAGTTCGACTTTTTTTAATAGGAGTGGGTTCTTTATGGTATCTATTTAATATTAATTTATCTTTATAAAAACAGACATCAGCATTAAAATTGGTTGCGGCTAAAACCTATATTAAATTACATATTGACCGACAATCAGAAAGTTTTATGCTATTTTTTAGCAATTTTAACTAGCTTGAGTAAAATATCATGATTCGTAACAGTTTAATTCGAACTTAAATGATTTTCATGAGGGGAATTTATTTTGGAGCCATGGTAACCCAGCAAAAACTTTACTTACAATCCTACTTTTAATGACTTCAAGAATTCATTACTTTGTAGCTTTATTCCACTTTTTGGATTATTAGTTATATATTAAATAATAACTTTATTATTATATCTTAAATATACAGAAAAATTTATATTTTCATTATGACAATAAAAATGTCATTATAGTCATAAAACATAGTTTTTTAATGCAAAAACTACACTGCCCCGGTAGACTAGCTGGTAGAGAGCTAGTCTATCAGGTTGCGGGATCAAATCCCGCCAGAGACAAAAAACAAATAAAAAATAAAATAAAGTAAAATAGAATAAGAAAAAATAAAAATAAAATAATTAAAAAAAAAACAAAAAAAAAAAAATTAAAAAAAAATAAAAAAATTTTTACTTTATTGACTTTGTGTAACTATATATTTTTATAAAAATTTTAAGTATAAAAAAACATATTATTTTTTAGATTATAATAGGCTAAATTATAAAGGATTACTTTTGGGACATCTCGAACAAAAATAAGTACTTTTTCTAGTAGAAAAGTAAGTAGACGGCTCGTCAAATTCTCATTATTTTTCTGCTTACTTTGTAAGCAAAGTTTTTGCTGGGAAGTTATGAGCCAATCATCAAAATATTCTGCAAAGTGATTTCTGGTATTAAAAAACATAAAATTCAATAAATTTCATAACAGTGGTGAAATTAGTTTTGGCGTTTACAGTGAATTTGAAACTGTGAGGTGCCAAATTTTGTTATGATATCATTATTAATTATGGTTTTAGGCGTACTAAACTCTTTTCCGAGAGTAGGGTTTATATGGGGCCTAAGGTAAATTATGGGCCGATCTTCACGAATGTTTATTGTGTGATATCCAGTCGAATAAAACGAACTTTTGCAAAATCTTTTATCATTCCTTGCATTGTTTCACCATTTATGTTAGTTTTTGTAACAAAATTATCAATTTTTTAGGACGGTTGTTCCAAATTTTGATTCATAGCTCTGATCCAACTGAACCGATTTTGCTGGATTTCAATCCCAAATTGCTTAGAATAACTACAAGCAATTTGACACCAGGTTTGTTCATATCTTTTGAGTTTTTCGAAAGTAAGCGTGTTTTCTACAGACGGACAGACAGACGGACATGGCTAAATCGACTTAGAATTACTCAAGGAGCCAGAATATATATATACTTTATGGGGTCTGCGATGAATAATAAAAAAGTTTTACTCGGAATGACAAACTTAGTATACCCTCTTCACAACTAATTGTGTTGGATGGTATAAAAATAAAGTATTAAAATGCATAAAATTTGGCAAAAAACATTCATATTCTGCCCAATTATGAATAAAAATTCCTCGATAGTTTTTTCCTTTGCCGCATTTTTACAATTAAATTAACATAGGAAAAATGGGAGAACGGAGAACAATGCGGGGGAATTTTAATTTATAATTGGGCTGATTAAGAAAAATATAAGGAAATTTATGTCACATTGACAAACAAGGTAGCAAAACAATTTTAAATCTTTTATTACACAGTACAACATATTCCAGCTCATTGATTTGAGATTTGAATCTGAGAACTGCACGTGAAAGTAGACCCAAAAATAAGATTTTCTGCATCATTCGTTTTGTCGAGCTGGCTGCATTAATAATTTAATGGCCACAGGAATTATTTTGCTCAAGGTGGATTTTTATCACTTTTTCTACATTTTAACATGGGTATATCTCGTTACACCGTCCGTCCGGAATATCTCTTTTGTGTATGAAGCAAAGTTGTTGGAACAATTTTACCCGAAAAAAGTGCATCCAGTGACTTAAAAATCGGAAAAGTTCCCATTTTTCTAAATTTTTTGCTCAATAACTGGATTAAAAATCCACAATAATTCTATTTTTTTCTTTATAAACTTTATATTGCATGAAAATAAAAGTTCTAATTCATATTACAGCTATTCTTAAGCAAAAAATTTTTTGTTATTTTTATTCATTTATTTAATCACGGTCTATGGACTTAAGTCCTTACAGACCAATAAAATAAATTACATTTTATAAGGATACTAAACTAATGGTTTACATTAAAGAACAAAATGATGTTACGTTTTAAAATATTAACGTTTACAGGGTAATCAAAAAAAATAAAGAAATCATTAAATGTTTTGCATAATCACCTTAAGGGGTCAACGTCAGCATAATTAGTATAAACACTGTAGATGAAGTGGTGCGAAGTTCCGAGTAGATCTAAGAGGTAGTATATTGAAGTTAATTGTCTTCAGCAGGTACTCTGAGAAAATTGAACCATTCAATAAATTTACTAAAAAAGCAACGTTAAGCATGATGCGTCTACTTTCTAAAGTCGGCAAATTAATTATAGAGAGTCTTGCAGAATATGGAAGAAGATTCACAATGGCATTCCGGAAATTGTTTTTGAACAGATTCAATGCGCTTTTTGTGATAATCAGTGTAGGGATCCCAAATAATAGAACCGTATTCCAGGATAAGCCTTACTAATGATGTGTACAACCGTATGTTATAGGATCAGTAAATTCTTTAGTACATCGCTTGATAAAAGCAAGCATACCACGAGCTTTATTTACCATCATGATAAAATGTTTGTTAAAGTTTAATGAGAGAACATTTTCAATTATTGTCAATATCAATCTTTCCTCCTTCCCATACCTTATTTGCCTTGTTCCAAGACAATGCAATGCATTAGTAGGGGTATCCCCTGAGTGCTGGTCCCAACAAAAAAAAAAAAAAACGATGCTTTGAAGAATAAAAGCAGTAATTGACGCAAAAAAAGTATTAACTAAATTTATATAAGCCGTACGAATTAATTGCGGTCAATTTTACTTTTTACATTTGTTAGGACATAAACTGAAAAAATTTTTATATAACCTTATTTCCCTATAAAATAAAAATGTTCTTTCTGTTACCCTATGTCTGGACCGTCAATTCGGTTAGAAATTATTGCCGTGGTAACTGTCAAATTCTATTGCCAACACTAGATATTAACGTGTGGGCCGCATTAATATGTTTTTATTAGGGCGTTTTGTTATGGACCTCCTCAATTAACCTTACATAAGCGAAAGGTATTAAATAAACAAAAATTCTTTACGTTTTACAGTTATCTAAGAGTTACCAACAGACCATAATTTATTTATAAAGTTGACTTTTTTAAAATTTCTTGTAGCGATTTATTGCAAAAATGTGTAGTTATTGCATTTTGTTCTGAACCATTTATATTTGATATTGAATTGCAGTGTAGTTATTGAGTTTTGGAATACTTTATAATAAAGGTAATATAGATTTCAATGTGTAGAATAGGATTCAATTAAAAAATCAAAAAACTTCAAAAATGTAGTTATTGCGTTTTGTTATGGACCTCCTCACATGTTTATCAACAAATGTTAGAATGTATTATTGAGCAATTACAATTTAACACAAGCTATCAAAATCAATTTTCAGTTACAAAAAAGAAAAACTTTGAACATATAAAATTTTAATACAAGTTCCCTTTTATTTAGAAAGTTTACTTTGACATAGCTTGTTGATTTCTCTTTTAAGCTTTGTTTCGAGTTTAGACACACAAAGTTTAATTTGACAAAGTTTTGTTTTCTTTTGTTTGAATATAATATATAAACAGCGTTGCCAGAATGATGATTTTATCATATTTTGGATTATTTTTTGACAAAAATATCATTTAAAGATTTTTTTTCTCAAATGATTTTTTTTTATTTTTAGAAATTATGATTTACTTTAAGTTTGTTTGTACAAAATACACAATTTTTTACGGGATTTTTTTAAAGTTTCAGTCTGTCAAACCAAACACTTCGGAACATGTCAACTGTTTGATGTTCTTTGTTGTGTACAACCTTTCGTTATTTGATTTTGCCTTGACTGCGACTGTTTTCATTTAATGAATCAGAAGTAAAAGCAACAGTTTATTTTTGTTCAACGACAAATGAAGAGGTCGAAGTTACAGCACAATCTTATGACTTTTACTATCTCAACTGCGGCTTTTTAAACACCTTAGAACTTTGCTGCCGTTTCACACACATCTAAAATTAACAAATTTTTAATTAAAAACAAATTAAAGAATAAATTGGTTGTAAAAAAAATGTAATCATTTATTTACATACAAATTCACGTTTTGTGTTAAGACATACATATATATATACCTTTACTCCACTCTCAAAAAAATATTAAACATAGAACATTTTTGTGACGTCGTTACTGCTTATGTTAACAAATACAGTTTGCGCGTCTAGACGAAGAGTTAATAAAAAATATAAAATATACCTTCAAATGACAGTTGCTTTTTTAAATTTGATAAGCTTTACAGGAATTGTAGGCATTAACATTTCAAAAATTACGATGTAATTGTGCCGTACGAATTAATTGATGTTAGAGTAGAACTTACGTTCACTTTAAAAAAAAAGCAAAGACTTTTGTAATTTACTAAATTGGGAAAAAATAAGTGTTCGTAGATACACATACATATACATATGTATCATATGACCGTATAAATGATGTTAAGAATATCAGTTTTTAATATTGAAAATACGAATATTTGCGCCAATTTTAAACTTAGCACTACTTGATATTTCAAATTTAATTGGAAAAATCTCCCGTTTTCGTCGATAACAATAAATTACAAATATAAATAATTATTTAACATTATGACATTCCGATGACTGAATTTGAAATCATTAATGGCCTGTTTATCGATTTCGAACATTTAAATAACTTCGCCCGCTACTTAACATTTTTAACCCTTCTTCCTATTCCTTGGGTCAATATGATGAAATTTTACTTTCAAAATCACTTTTATTCATGTTAATGATACAGTATTTTTATTTGAACTTACTATTTATAGCTGCTTTACACTATCACAAAAGACATATTTAAAAAAAAAAAACAACACTGTCATGATAAGTTGTTATTGTTTTTTGAAAATTTTCAAACAATAATTAGATCAGAGATGCATTTTCGTTAAAATACGTAAGACTTGTGTGATAGTATAAAACAGTCTTTAGTCGCAAAATAAATTAAAAAAAATTTTTTTGTTTTACATTAACATAAAAATATAAGTTTCATATACATTTGTGGTCTTGATGGGTCAATGTGACCCAGCTTAATTTTTGGTACTTATAATTCTTATTCGCTTAACAGTTTTATTTGTATAATATCGTTAGTTTCTCTAAAATCTTTGGATGAAGTTTCCTGATGATCTGGCCTAAGCAACCAGTGAAAAGCGCATAGGAATAGCTCATCCCATCGGCAATAAATTTCAGTGCTTTTATCTCGAATAAAAATTTGAAATTAAGCACGACAAACAAAATCTTGGTAATTAAAAATTTTGTAATCCCAAAAATTACTTTGATAATATTTAATATATTTTTTTTTTTAGTATATTGTAAAACTTTTCATTAAAAAAATAAATTAAAATTACTATGTATAAGCTTCATTTACAATTTCATACAAATTATTGCTGAACAAGAAGTAGACACAATTTTTAAAAGTCTAGTTGCATATTTGTTAAAAAAAATTAAAGAAAATCGAAATTGTGTTAATTATTGTGAACAAATTTGAAATTTTATTATTAAATTTGAAGTAGTAGTTTTGGGAGCTTCTTGCAGATTTGCTACGAATAGCGCTGCAAGCTGGCAAAATTTAAAAACGGCAGTTTTAAAGTAGTGTCAACAGAATACGTAGTTGTAGTAGTCTTTGCAGTTGAAGTTGAAGGGCAAAATTCGCATTTTTGAACTTTGTTTCGCTACAGAGTATTCGTCAGTTTCATCTTCATCTTCAGCTACTACTACAACTACTTTATCCTGTTTCAGGCCTTAAGGTCATAAGTAACGCGACCCAATAAATCTTTGGTGAAGGCCAAATGTGCAATGAAGTTTATTAAGGATACAAATAAAGCGAATTATTCCATACTGTAAGAGATTGTATACTTCAACTGAAGGCATTAAGATAACTGCAAGCAACTTTATTATACTTGGGTACCTCAGATTTTGTATTTTTCACTCTTTTTGCGCTTTTACTTAGTAATTTACAGCCAGGCCCCCGATTTCGATCAACAACTTAATCGAGCGACATTTAAGTCACTCACTATCGTTCTCTAAAGCGGCCCATAAAATATTAACTTATGGGTCGGAAGGTTTTACGTTTCTATCGTAATTTATTTATTTATTGTATTGCCACATCAGCAATTCTACAAATAAAATGCTAGTTTGAAAATAAAAATCGACAAAACATATAAATTAAGCCATAAAATAGAACTCTGGCTACAAACAAAGCAGAATAGAAAACAAAGGAGTAAAAAAAAATACAAACAAAGCAGTAAACAAAAACTATACAGGCATGTCACAGAGTACAATTCCGTTCGGAAACGGAATTCATTTCGTATTTTGGTGCTTCAGAAAATGACGAAAAAAAATGTTGGAATGAAACCATTTTTGTTTTCATGATCGGAATGGGAGTTTTCTGTATCTGAAAGGCCACAAAACTGTCAAAATACACTTTCTATCAATAAAGAAATAGGTTTCCTGCGATTTCGAACAGAATTGTTATCTGTGACATTGCTGATAGAATGGAATTTTATGAAAAATATTTTAAGAACCTACATATCGTTAGCTAAAATGCAAAAAGACGTAACTAACAAAGAATTCAAAATCGTGTTTTTGATTGGTTATTATGAATGCCATTGAGCTACATGTCTTGACAAAGTTTTACGCTTCTGCGATCAAAATTGACGCTTTTATTAGCAAAAAACAAAAGGACGTAACTACAAGAGTAATTATTTTATAAATGAAAAATTAAGTAATTACCCATTTTTTTTTAACAAAATATAATGAAATGGTTTCCTTTTAATAATGTTTGAAGAATTCCATGGATTACTTAGCAATGCATGTTTCCTGACATGTTTGTAGTTTTAATTTTTTAAAGTTTTTTGCTTCTCCTGTAAAGTTATATTTTTGTTAGTTACGTCTTTTTGCATTTTAGCTAACGATATATAATTTTATAAGTGGTGGAGTTTTAAAAATATAATAATAGTAAAAAAAATAGTTATTGTCGTTGAAAATGCAAGCGAACGAAAGCGGTCGACATCGGGGGACAGGCTGTTATGTTGGTGATTTCTTACATATTTAATTTAACTTTTTTTCTTTGCTTTATTTTGAAAAATATTCGCGAAATATTCGCTTGAATTTGGTGAATACGAATGCCATGAAATAGGCGAATTTTCGGCGATACGAATACGAATATTCGTAACACCTCTATTACGTATGTATTTAGATATTGACTTATGTATTCCTACATATTTTATTAAAATCATTGGGAATTCGTCATTAATTTTGCTTAAAAAACTTTAACGTAATATCCAAATACGATTGGGTTATATGCATTACATCAAAACGTAATGCCAATCAAATCAAAATATTTATGTTAAAGGTCTATTAGGAAAACTAAAGCAATATACATATTAATTGCCATATACCTATAGAAATTTGTGCTTAATTTAATCAGGGAGGTGCTTTCATGGCTATACTACGCTATATAAACATGACAGCTCTTCAGACAGGTGTCATCCTTTCAGAGAGCTTAATAATAAAACCTAAATCCCTAAACTTTACACAAACAAATCTTGGTTGGCTCGAAATTTCAGCATTAAAGATCTTTACATACATATATTTGTTACTAGATATCCGTAATTGCGAAATGTCCATTTAATTATGACAATTTTGATCATTATATAATAATTGCCAAAAAGATATACAACAAACATATAAATTCAACATACATACATAGGTACATATGTTCATATCTAGAAATGAAACTTTTTCCACTTGAACTTTGAAAATTAAAAAAAAAAGTTAGAATCAGTATTGCCAGTGGATTTTTCGGAAAAATACCTACAAATGCGAAGAAAACTCCGACTTTTCCCTACACGTTGAAAAGATTTCCCCTACAAAAATTTCTACGCATTATTGTCATTAAAATAGAAAGAAAAACATAGTTTTAAAAAATAAATTTTATTCGAATATGTATATTAAAGCTTTGACAACAAAAAAATAATACATATGTACATTAATGCTATAACCAAATTTCGGCCCCAGTACCACACGATTGCGGATTTCGTGCTTTTAAAAAAAAATCGGGCCATTTTGGAATACAAACGTCACCCACAATAACGACTTTGTAATATCTGCCAAAAAAAAGGTACATTAGTTTTAAATAAAAAATTTTATTAATTATACCGTGTTCAGATATACCTTTTTTATTGAGTCAATATTCGGTTTATTGACATAATTATCTTTCTGTTCACATATACACAATTTAGCTAACTCAATTTATATTACTACTACAAACAACATTCAACGTAAACAAAAATTTACATGTATAAGCAAAATGTAAACAAGTTTTGACATATTTAAGGAATAAACATCTGGCTTTTGCAACGACCTAATTGATGGGCATTGGTTTTGTTGTAATTTCAGTTGCCAAATGTCAAAACCCTTTTTAGTAAGCTCTGTTATGCTCAATAAACACACTTGTGACAGGGTCGCATTTTAATTTTACTCAATATTTATAACAATTTCGTATTAATTGAGCAATAACTAAATTGCAATTTTATATGGATAATTGAGCTCAATAATGTCATTTATTGCGTAAAACTCAATTAAGGTGCATATCTGAACACGGTATTACTAAAAGTGAAAAATATTGTTTGATTATTACATATTGATAACTAAAATAGTAAACTTAAAAATGTTGTTTAATTAAAGCGTATTGATTGAAAAAAAATATTTGCGGTTTTAGGATAAATAAATAAAAACTAAAAAATTTGATTTCCAAACTATACCGCGTTTTGTGGGTGAACTTTTTTGACAACCGCGAAAAAGTAATATTATTTTTTTTAAATAATTTTCAGTGGTCTATTCGACTATGCTAGATCGTTTTGATATTCGCCAAAAATCTAAAACAGTTACAGCCCTAATGTACATATGTACGCACTTTTAATTAAATTCAATTAAATCTTTTAACATTGAATGATATCAAGGAAGTGCCGAAATATTGGTTTTTAAATAAACGTTAAAAGTTTTTTATAACAAAAAGACCTTAAGCTCGAAAATTTAGTAATATTTAAAGAAATATACATTCATACATATTGGTGTCACCAACTTTTTGAGCCACAAAAAACTCTGGCAACACGAGTATATTTTGAACAAGAAAATATCACTAAAACACATTTTTTTCTTCATATATTTCATAAATAATGCGATTTGACGAAAAATCCCTACATTTTGTAAATTATAAAAAATCTGTCCGATTTTCCCTGCGCTGCTATTTTAGTATCAAAAATACCTACATGTAGGGATATTTCCCTACTTCTGGCAACACTGGTTAGAATTATCTTTCATCCATTTTTTTGCAAACAAATTTATTAAATAAGTAAAAAACATATGTATGTATATGTAAATTAACTAAAAATGTCAACATTATTTGGATACATATAATCAGGGCTGCCAGGTACTTTTTCCTTGCCCCCAAAAAATTTAAAAAATATCCCCAAAAATCCCCAAATTTCCAAATCCCAAAAAACAAAACCTTAAAAAGTTAATATATTTTTAGAAAAAAAGTTAGAAAAATGTTAATAAGAAATCCCCAAAAATCCCCAAATAAAAATTTTTAGTCATTTTGTTTGTAGCGACTGGTTTTGGCATGTTTTTTAAATCCTTTTTATGCGATTCCAGTGAGGAATAACAAGCAGAACAGTATGCTGTTATTGAAGACGAATGAGTCAATTTATAAGAATTTGGAGCTTGTTCAATCGATTTAAAAAATCAAAAATTTTTTGTGTTGTCAACTGTTTTAAATTCAATTTTTAAGTTCTTTTTTTAAACACTTACTCAAGAAAAATAACAAGTTTATAACATACCTTTTACACACTTAACAAAAATGGTAATCTTAATTAGGACCCTTTACACTATATAAGAGTAAGATGAAAGTTTTCCTTCTTTTTTTTATATTTTATTTACGAAACAAAGAAAAATAAGCGTAAATAATAAAAAAGTGTAAAATCCCCAAAAAAATCCCAGACATTTTTCTTTAAATCCCCAAAAAAATTCCCAATACCACAACTTTGGGGGAAAATCCCCAAGTCTGACAGCCCTGCATATAACCACTTTTGATTTATATATAAACAAGATTTATATTAAACAAGGTTGCTTATCAACATGTTGCTAAGCATTTCATTAATAACAACAGCCTTAAGTTATGCTGTACTTTTTTGTTTTTTTTTGTTTTATTTATACAGTAATTTTGACTTAGCTGCACAATCTCCTTTGCACGATTTTTTGTGCAGGTAAATCAAAAATGCAGCTAGCTTAAATGCATTTACCTGCCTTAATGTGCAGGTACATAATTGTGGTTACCTGGAGAAAAGTTCAGCTAAAGTAAAGTGTTTAATTTAAAAGTGGAATACAATTTTTTTTATTAATACAGTTATTTCCGCCTAATTGAGTTTCTAAAAATGGACGACTTTTAACGCAATTAAACGGGAACTCAATGAATCGCCGACGCAATTAAAACGAAAATCGCTTAATTGAGCAAGAAAGCGAAACACCCATGTATATATAGATAGAAAATAAAACTCATTTCTTAATTTATTAAGAAAGAATTAACCGAAACATTTGCTTTTGTTTTTCGCAATGCGGTCTTATTTTGCGAAATAATTAAGCGGGTGACACATTTCAACGAGACTAAACTAAACGGTGATTTTTACATTAACGGTTACACTGAATGATTTCGTTCCATGATTTTTAGTGCAATAAAACGGGAAACTCAATTAAGAGGGGCTCAATTAACCGAAAACAACATACATAAATTTATATTTTATTAAAATTTTATTTTAAATAACAGATCATTTTATACTTGTATGTTTTTATATTTAATAAAAAGGAACATTAACAAAAACAATGAGAATTCACAAAGAACATAATAATTTATGAAAAAAAAAAAACAAAATAATCGCGATTTATATTTTTATAAACAGCTTAAATTAGATATTTATGTGAAATATGGCCACCATATTTTTTCATGTGTGCAGCTAATTTTGATGTTTTGTATGAAAATATTTTAAAGCTGCCCAAAAATATGAAAAATATGCAGGTAAACAAAATGCACGTAAATAAGTATTTTGAAGAATAATTGCAGAAAATATGTATTTTGGGCAGTTAAGTCAAAGTGCAGCTAACTTAAATTTTTTGTATGAAAATAATTTTAAAATGCCAAAAATGTTAGGCACTTATCTTAAATGTGCAGGTAAAGAAAGTGCACTTAAAAATGGAATTTGTATGGGATTATAAAGAATAATGCAAAAATTTATCAATTTTGTGCAGTTAAGTCAAAAGTGCACGTAAACAAAAGGCAGTTAAGTCAAAACTACTGTATTAATATTTTCAATAGGCATCTAGGTATTTCTGCATTGTGTCTTTCATATGGTCACATACATATATTTCTTCCTAAGGAGAAGTAAAAATACAATTTTTATAATTTAATAAAATTGGAAGCTGAAAAATATATAAAGTGAAACAAATTCATGAAAATCATGTCTACTTTAAAAGATAATAAGCACGTATTTTAAAAGTATATTAACACATTAGTTCCAGGCATTTCCAACCACTTTTTTGATTTCTTTTAGATTTTTTTTTTTATATTTTTTAAAAGACAAGTTACCAAATTTAAGACTAAAATAAGTTCAAAACAGTTGTGTGCAGTAAAATAGCAAATATGCTTAAACATTTACAAAAAGTGTTTTAATATAAAAATATTATACAAACCAAATTAACCAAGTATGTGGCAGAACATATGCTATGCTTAGAAGCCTTTGGTCTAGTCAGCACTTTACTCCAATGAGGATAAGAATGATACTAGCCAAATCGTACTTTTGCATTGCTGTGAAGTTTTTGCTGCTTGCAATACCACTGACAAACGTAAGCTTGTTACAACGTTAGACAACATCACGCATTAAATTTTCGACTTACAGAGAATTGATCCTGTATCTCCAAATTCCAAATGTGTTTTTGGCATGCGCTTGGATGACTACCTCAAGTTTAAAGGTTTAATCTTTTTGCATAAAATTATAGTAGCAAAAGAGCCTAAATATCTCTACAACAAGTTGACATTCACCTCATCCTTAAGAAATAATAGCATACTCACATTTAGATTTCGCAAGAGTGCTTCCTATAACCAATTTTATATATCCACAATATACCTCTGGAATCATCTTCCCACTGATATACAACTCACCCGCAACGCAATAAAATTCCAAACATTTTTTAAAGACTGACTGCCTGTTTGTAGAACGCGAGCACAAAAGTGACTCGTTTAAATTACATTTAAAACAAAAACAAATTTAGAAATTTTGTTTTTGTTTTAAATGTAAGTTGAACGAGTCACTTTTGCGCCCGCGTTCTACAAACAGGCAGTGACTTTGCTTATAATTAGAACATGTAGGATCTAGATATAAGTTTGTTTTAAATTTTATGCTTAATTATTTTTATTTCTTAAATGTTTATTTTAAATGTTAAATGTTAAGTTTAATAATTATCTGCAAAACCATGACCTATAACGTATCTGATTCTAATGCTGTAGTTTAGAAGATATTGTGTCTTGTTGTGTTAGAAAATCACATAATAAATACAAACACAAATACAAACAATCACCGATACAAAAATTTCGGTTACCATACAATAATCAACTCAAGGCATTGTCTACAAAAAAGTTGTGGAGTTTATGAAGCTATTCCTTAACACTGCGTTTAAAAAGTCATCCTTTCCGACTTTAGACGAATTTCTGAACCGTAGTAGTTTAAAGGGTCCCATACACACATACTGCTCATGCTCATGCAATCAGCATGTGTTTGTAAATTTAAAAATTTTAATTTATGTATGCGTCACACAGACAATGCAGTATAAAAATCAAAATAGGTTTTATTTTGAAATGAACTCATACAACTGACAGTTGTTCAAATGAACAATTACATAAATTAATTTTTTGATATATTTTTCTTTTCAATTTAAATTAAAATAAATTAACAAGGTTTCGTTTAAATGTGCTACATTCCCATTTCATACTATTGATAAACTGAAATTAATTGTTGAAGGGATACGCTATTCCTATCCGCATTTCACTGGTTGCTTAGGCCAGATCGTCAGGAAAGTTCATCCAAAGATTTTAGAAAAACTAAAGATATTACACATAAAGTTTTTGAGAAAAAACGTGTGAAGAAAATGGGGTTTTTCTTGAATTTCACGAAATGAAATTTATTTTAAAAGGATGATTGATAGGTGTGTATAAAAATATCAATCACATACGTATACGAAGGGTTCATCGGCAGAAGCTGTCAGCAGTATGTGTTTATGACATTTTTGCAAATCTATGTAACAAATTTGCATATGTTTTAATTTTGTTCACAAGATGTTCATGGCGTCTATCACCACCAGGAATCAGTCGTTCCTACGAAGATTAAATCTTCTTTTCGGAACACAGAAAACATTCTCGTCAATTTTTTTTCAATTAAACCATTAATCAAAATTTAGATCAGTATTATTTTAAAATTTAATCAAGTGAATTAAACGATTACCTAATATCAACAAATATTTAATTGGTACTATTAATTTATTTAATAAGCTTTGAAATTGATGTCAGAAATGTTTTAATTTAAATTTATTTTTATTTTATTCTTTTTGTGAACAACCGGGGCCAAAGATGGTCAACTCAATAACAGCTGCATCAACCGGAAGTTTTTTCCCAATAGAAGAACTTTCGGTGAAGGCAAACCTAGTGCAACAACCAGAATCCATGTTAGTTTTTTTTTTTTTTAAAGAATTGGCTGCGTTAAATGCTTAAACTTTTAAGAAGTGTTGTCTTTCAAATTTAAACTAAATTACGAAGTAGTGACATTTTGTTCATGTTATTTGTTCGGCGGTGCGCAAAATGACCCCAGGAAATATGGCCCCAAAAGGAAAGTGAAGAAAGGCCTCAAAATTTTACACGAGACACAACAACACGCAATTTTGGGGCAATTTTTTTGTTTTTTTGGGGTTATTTTTAATTTTTTCGTTAGGGTGTTTTTGCATTTTAAGTGGAATGAAAAATGACCCCAATATTAAGAAATGAAAAATGGCCGAAAATAAAATCACAATTTTTACTTTGGGGCTATTTTTCGTTTACTAATACAAAATGCAAATTTTAAGAAATAAAAAATCACCCCAAACAGTTTCACATAAATTATATAAAATGTTATGTAAAAGTTTTTAGGGATAGTATAAAAACCCGAATTCTTATACCAAAGTAGAGAAAATCCTTGCCGGTTATGCAGAGATGCTTTAGTTAGCGAAGCCGGTTTTTGTTATACCATAGAGGAAAAAAACCTTGCGTCCTGCCGAAGGCCGGCTATTAAGAGAAGCTTTACTGAGCGAGGCCAGTATTCGTTATATCATAGAGAAGAAAATCCTTGCGCCCGGCCGAAGGCCGGCTATAACGTGAACCTTCAGTAAGCAAAGCCAGTGTTCGTTATACAAAAGAGGAAAAAATCCTTGAGCATGGCCGAAAGTACGACAATGCTATCAATCGTACGATTTTTAAAACCAAAACTGTATAGTTATTCGAATTTTGAAATCATTATTCCAAATTTGGGATTTTAAGTTTAATGAAGAATTACCCCAAATTTAGGGTCACATTTCATTTTATTTTTAGGGTTATTTTTAATCTTTTTGGGGTAATTTTTCATTAAAAAAATGGGGTCATATTGCATTATGAAAAATAGTCCCAAATTTTAAGTCAATTTTCATTTATTTTTTAGGGCCATATTTCCTTGGGCCATATTTCGCAGCGCCTATTTGTTGAATTTAAGACTAACATGAGTACTTTTGATTGCAGCCTTATCACACAGAGCTCCGAACACCGTGTTGACTCAGTGTGTCCACTAACACAACACGCAAAACAATTTTAGTACACGATTGTCTTGACCGTTCTTTCCTGTTATTTGCTAAGGAGCTTATGTTGAATTTCAAAAGTACACAAGAACATTTGCCAGCGACCCACCTTCTTCATATGTTACCTGCAAAAATCATCCTCTAATCCGAAGTATTTAAGATCTTCATCCACGCGGTTTAAATATAAATCACAGCCACTGCGTAAAACTCGATACAGGACTTCAAAAGTCTAAAGCTGGAGGTCCACACCACGCGTTGCACGCATTTTCGCTGTCTACGCAGCTGTCAAAAAAGTAGAATCTGTGTAGTTATATGTAACAAGTTACATGCACAAAAGCGTAGGATGTATTGAGGCTTTGAAAGCGAAAAGTAGGTTTACTTTGTACTTTTGTAAGCGTCACAAGCAGCGTTCGAACAAACCAGCTGGTTTTGAATAATTAAATTTAATTTTTACTTGTGGTGATGCCGCATTAAAAGCATTGCATGTAACTTGAAACATAGAACGCATGGAAGGTGTAAAAATTATGCAAAGCGTGGAGGCGAAAACGCGTGGTGTGGACCTGCAGCTTAAGACCTTTAAAGGCCAAAAGGATTCTTGTTTTCTTAATAAAAGTCGCTTGCAGATTTCAAGCCACAGACAAACTTTAGTTAATGGGTGCACCTATATTCATGCCAAGAAGCAGAAAACGTTTAAAACCCTTACGTTTAACATCGTTTGGGAGAGATTTTTTCTACAGGTCTATTATTATTGAAGTTCTCCCTCCAGCTCTGCTATGTTTTTCACCGCAACGTTAGCAGTTTTTTCTAGTTTCCACTTTTGCCATGTGCTAACTTCCTAAATATAAACTCTGACATACTTATACATGTCAAACATGTAAAAAATCTACCGAAGTAAAGTATCTTTCCTCATTCTCTTTTCTCCTTTTTTTTGGCGTTTAAATTCTTCACGTATGTGACACAAATTTCTTTTCGTCGTAACGTTCGTATCGGAAATGCCTTAAGGATTTTTATTTAAAAACAAAAAAACAAAATGAAAAATCATGAAAGCACCTGGTGCTGCTTAAAAATGTGAAAAATATTTACTTCAAATTTAAAAACAAAAAATAATACGAGTAATAAAAAAGAAAAAAAAAATGAAAATATCTAAAAAGCTTAAATTTCATATCTGAAAATGATACTCGCTTCTTCTTTAGAAACTCGTCCTGAGTTACTGCGAGTATTACGACGTTACTTAAAATTAAATTCGGTATTGGAATCCTAACAAGAATATGTAACATAAAACAATGTAATTTTGGGAAACAAGAACCATATGATGTGTCATTTCCTTACTCATACATACATAAACACAAATACACATAATAAATAAAAAAAAAAACTGACAAATGAAAAATGTGTGTGTGTGAGTCTGCATGTTAAATTGTACTTAATGTATACTTTAAAGCTTTATCTTTATCCTTTTTCCATTAGTAATATTGATGATAGCCTTACACAGTTATATGCAGCATTTCTGTTTATATTTGAGTGTAAATGTAATGTGTGTTTTTATACGTGGCACGAGCAAAACATACTCCTTAACATATTTGTCACATTCACATTATTACATTTTCATAGAGGAACCGGAAATTGCTATATTTAAACAGCCTAAAGTTACTTGCACATGTGTTTGTACACAACGTACATAACCGTTCGCAATGTTTTGGGAATTAACCCAGCGAACGCAATACTTTATATATTTAATTTTATAATTTTGCAAAAGTTTTCTTATGCTGGGTACACACAGTGCAATCTACATCAATGCAATCTCAAAATATCAATACGTTTTGATGTTGATGCAATCTGGAATAAATGAAAAATGAATGAAAATGAATTTAATTTTCTAGATTGCGTAAATGCATTGCATAGTGTGTACCCAGCATTACAAATATTTCAGCGTTTAAAAAGCTGCAGTTGAGATAGTAAAAGTCATAAGATTATGCTGTAACTTCGACATCTTCATTTGTCATTGGACAAAAATAAACTATTAGCTTTACTTCTGATTCATTAAATGAACACAGTCGCAGTGAAGGCCACTGTTGCCAATTTAGAGATTTTCCCGCTAAATCTAGCGTTTTTGAAATGCCAATCGCGGGAAAAAATACGTTTTAGCGGTAAGCGGGAAATCTAGCGATTTTCAAACAACTCTCAGCGGCTCATTTTCGCTTCAAAAACCTTTCTCAAATTTAAAATTAACAGATTTTTTAATTTTTCTTTTTGTTTATCTGGCTAAAAACTACTTGTTTATGTTCACTTTTGTTTTTTTAGTGAACTGAAGATTGTATATGACATTTTTTTACGATTTTCAGTTAGTATTTTGTTAGGGATGTATGTGACAATTCACAACTTTTAGCTTGCTTAAAATTTTGAAACAAAAGGTAAGGAAACGTTAATTATCACGATAGATCCCAAGCAATATAATTCACTAACTTTCATCTTACTAATTTTATCTAATTGCTTAAAACGGCCAATAATTACCAAAACTAGCGTTACTTATATACTAAGTTTGTCATTCCGGGTGAAACTGTTTTAATATTCATCTTAGACCCCATAAAGTATATTTATTCTGTTTCCTTGAGTAATCCTAAGTCGATTAAGCCATGTCCCTCTGTTGAAATCTCGCTCACTTTCAAACGACTCAAAGGAAAAGATAAATATTGGCATTAAATTGTTTAGATTTCACCTACGCAATTTGGGATTGAACTCCAGCACAATCGGTTCAGTAGGAAAATAGTTATGAATTAAAATGTGGAACAACCACCCTATAAAAATTAAAAATATTGTTACAAAAACTAATGGCGGAATGCACATATTGATATAATATTTTGCACAAATTCGTCCTATATCACTAGAAATTACACTGTCAACTATCGATCAGATCGGTCCATTACTTACCATTGGCCTCATATAAACCCTACTCTCGGAAAAAGCTTTAGTACGCGTAGAACCGTAGAGCTCTCAATCTGTGTTCTATTATAATAACATTTGGTCAGTCAAAGTTTTACAAGACTATAAATTACTTGTTCAAATTTCGTGAATATCGGCCTATAATTTACCATATGTCCCATATAAAGACCACTCCGGGAATATTCTAACTGTTGGTGGAGTGTATCAAAGATTCGGCACAGCTGAATACATAACTCTAACTTATTTGATTTTTGGAAATAAAATAAATAGGGAAGTTGGAAACCTTAGTATGCAACGTAATTTGAAAGTCATATACGTTTGAAAAATCAGCCTATATCTAGATTTATATAAAACTTATAAAAATGTTTAGGTTTTAGAGGTATTTTTAAAAAAATCCCGCTAAATTAAATATTTAGCGGTTTCTAGCGGTTTTGAACTCCGATTTGGCGGGAAATGTTCAAAAAAAGTTGGCAACAGTGGTGAAGGCAAAAGCAAAACACGAAATGTTGTACACGACAAAGAACATCGGCAGTCGACATGTTCGGAAGTGTTTGGTTTGACAGACCAAAACTTTTAAAAAATCCCGTAGTTATCGAAGATGGGACGTTGTGTTTGTGTTTTTATTTTCCATATTTTTTTTAATAAAAACATAAATATGTACATAAGTACGTATTTATTATTTTGAAGCTTAACAAATCTTTTTAATTTTTTGAAATTAAATAAAACTGTAAATAACATCATCGCTTTCATATATATACAATGAACACAACGTCCCATCTTCGTTAACTTCGGGATTTATTAAAAGTTTCAATCTGTCAAACCAAACACTTTCTAACATGACGACTGCCAATGTTCTTTGTTGTGTACAACATTTCGTTTTTTGCTTTTGCCTTCACTGCGACTGTTTTCATTTAATGAATCAGAAGTAAAAGCAACGGTTTATTTTTGTTCAATGAAAAATCAAAAAGTGGAAGAAAACGCAATTTTTTCATTTTGACTGTAGTTTTTTAAACCCTGAAATATTTAGCAAAACATTCAAGTTGATATACATTATTTTAGTTTGGCAGTAAGTTTTCTGTCCAGAATAAATTTCAGGGTATTTCCGGAAAAACTATTACCGGTAGAGCTTCCTGATAGTAGTAACTGCCAGTTTATCGATGTCGAAAAGTTTTTCTTGTTAAATTTTTTGGAACAGAGCAAACTATAACCAAAAATAAAATAGTTTAAAAATCTGAATTTTAATTATTTAATCGGTAGGCTAGCTGGTAGCGAGCTAGTCTATCAGCGCCGAGGTTGCGGGTTCGATTCCCGCCAGAGACTCTGGTTTCTTTCCTGCAGACAAGCATGGAGCTTCGCGGGATTAGCTTAGGAAATTAAAAAAAAAAAAAAAAAAAAAAAAAGTTGAAATAATTTAATATATTATGTCAAAATATTTTGGCACTTTGCGCCCACGATCTGTCTTAAAAGCAACAAATAATAATAATAATGGCAAAATATACTTTGATATAAATATCATCCCACAACTCATAAATATTTCTTCAATACTTTAGCAAACATTTTTGGGCGTGATGCAAGACTTAATGTTTAACCCTGCACAGTTACTCTTTGTAGAATCGACGAAGCTCATTTACATTTTATCATATAACTTTTTTATATGTATTCGAATTACTCTCTTTTTTTTCAACAACGTTAGCTGATGACGAAACTTTAAAAAAATAATTAATTTGAAAACACAAGAAAGTGCTAAGATTCGTATCAAATTTGGAGATAGATGAAAAACTTTAATTTTTTATATCAAAGTTATTTACGGGAATACAAAATGTATCATTAATACGATTTCTGTATGACGTGCTAAACTCCCAATTTTTCATATTTGATAAATACACTGAAATTTATTGTTGAGGGAAAGCTAGCTTCTATGCGCATTTCACTGGTTGCTTAAGCCAGCTCATCAGGAAACCTTTTCCTAAGATTTTAGAAAAGCTAAAAATATTATACTAATAAAACCCTAAGAATTTTAAACACTCAAAGTCTTACTTGTATTGTGTGCTTAAACTAAACACCAACAATAAACAGTGAGTTTATCATTTCTTACATCATTACTTTTTTTATGTTTTATTTTAATTTATTTTTTAATTAAATAAAGAAGTTTTTGTTAATTTTTAACTTTAAAAATCGTTCCGCTAGAATTTTTTTTAAAGTTCTTCGATTTGACGAATAGTAACCTTAATGTACCAAAATGAAGAGTAATCTTTCAGGGTTAAAATATGGGACGGTTGAAACATTATACTGCTATTAGTAAAGTTAAGCAGAAGTTGCAGTGATTATATATAATAAATATATGTAATAACATATATTTAATAAATATATTTAAAGCAGAAGATAAAAGCTTAAAAGCCTCCCATAAACGATTTTTAATAAATATATTAAATACTGCGCAGCATGAGTAACAAGTCGTCTAGATGTAAGGAAATAGTAGCGATTTCTGGCCTCTATTTTTTCTGATTAAACACATTTCAATAAATAGAACGACAATTAATTGTCAATGGAACAATAAAACAACTCTATACACTTACAGTTAGGCAGCTCATAAATTTATTGTCAAGTTTAAGTTTCTTTTTGGCTACAAGAGTTCGCTGCAAAGTCTTTGTTAGCATTAGGATCTGCACCTGAACAAGCTAAGGAATTGACATAATGACCAAATCTGGTGAAAACCATAACTAAAACTTGTCAGGGATCAAAATTAACAGATTTCTCGAGATCGCTGTTGAACACACGGAAAAAAATTAAAATTGATTTTAGTTAAAAAATTTGTGATATTAATTTGTTATATTAATTAAAAATTCAGTAAACTTATTAATAGAATCAATGAAATTTTTTTTGATATTAACAACAATTTCTGCAGTAATTTTGTTCATTTAAGTAAACGTTTAATTCAGTTGATTAAATTATTAATTAAAGCTGTTTTTATTTTTGAAAAACAAAACTTTGCGAGAATCTTTTTTGTGCAGAGTTGCTATCTTATTTAGTACCATTGGAGCCAGGTTCCAGTCTGACGGAGCAGTCTTAAGGAGCCTTCGGGGATCACGTGGTGATTGTGGTTCAACCCCAAGGCCGACGGAAGGGAGATTAAAAAAAAACGGCTTCAAGGGCTGATTTGCGGCCTGCAGACGGATCTCTCTAGGTGTTGTTGCTACTCAAAAAATGCCGCCTGCCTCTCAGCAGCGCAGATCAGCTACGGCTCTTAAGCAAGGGGCGAGTCTATAATTATACTCGAATATACGCTCAAATTATCACTTGCGTATGTTGTTTGCATAGGGGCGGTTGTTAAACGCATTGTTAGGATTGACCAACACCTTCGTATATAAACACCTTTAAACAAGACGCAATTCTAGTACAAGGTTGTCTGAATCATGTACCCAACCCCTTGCAGAGAAGCGAACTTCGCCAAAGATTGTATGCAAACTTAAAAAAGGGTTTAAAACGCTTAAAGAAACCAAACCAATAACATGGCCAAGATCTACAAAGACCCTAAGACTACACAGGAAAAAATAAAAATTGATTTCATCAAAAAAAAAAATTTGTGATATTCACTAAAAAATTAATTAAATTTACACCAGTAAACAATTTAATAGTATCAATTAAATGTTTTTTGATACTAAAATCATTTTCTGCAGTTATGTTGTTCATTTAAGTAAACGTTTAATTCTCTTGAATTAATTTTCAACTAAAACTGATTTTATTTTTGATTAATGGTTTAATTGAAAAAAATGGCGAAAATTTTTCCTGTGTACCGGTTACATGAAATATCCTCACAGAAAAAATAAAAAACCAACTTCAATTAACGTATTTGTTAGAAATTTGTACTATTAATTAAATTCTTTACTGATTTTCCGCCTGCAAACAAATTGATCATATCAATCAACGTATTTGTAAGTATGAGCTTTTCTTGCAGTTCAGTTTCAATCAATAGGTTTAATTGAAATTTTACCACCAGTAAAAGAGGCTATATAAAACGTTAACACAAATCAAAATATTTTTTCAATCAACACTGTTAATTGAAACAATTAAAAAATTGTTTGAGAATTTAAAATATTTTGAAGTTTGTGTGTATGTTTTCATATTTGCAAATATACACACAAACATTATAATTTTTATTTTCAATTAAGGCTAATTAATTGGAACAATTAAAATAATTGTTTAAAACAGCATTATTGAATTAATTGAAAAAAATTTAGTGAAAATTTTTTCTGTGCTGTCACCTGCGGTCTATTAGAGATCTGGCAATTTGAAGCAATGCCAAGAACTCCGTCTAGCCACAAAGATCATACAACGATCGGACAGAAACTGAGTTGATTAGAAAGCCAATTAGCAGTGACTGACAAGCTTTTTTGCAACCATGGTGAAATTTAAAATATAAATATGAACAATTTTAATTGATTACCGGGTAATATTTTTTGTAACATAAACTTATACATTTGCAAATAACACACACTAATACATCTTACAAATACATATTAACATTTAAATTAAATATAAAATGTCATTTAGCTTATTTTCATTTTTGTATTTAAGCATTTGTAACGTTATTTTAAATAAACATATTTATTATTATTTTTATCTTTATAGGAATCTTAACTTCGTTTCGGCTGTCTGTCTTTCTGTCAGTCTGATTGTGTTGTGCCTGAGTGTACGAATGTATTTAACGGTAAGTGAGTAAAATTATCTTTGTATTGAATTTTGTTTTTTTTTTTCTAATAAAATTCTTGATGACACGTATTATATTTACTGATAACACGGGGCTTTAAATCTGCTTCTTTTTTTTGGAATATACATAGACTTTTACACAATAACATTTTACAAAATTTCAACACATTCATTCAGATGAATGGGGAAATTTTCAATGAAAATTAGGCCTTAGGAGACACATTTTTAATGCTGCTTTATTTTATTTTTTGTACAAATCATGATTCTAAAACAATTGTTACGAGGTATTTGTCATACAATGAAACGAATAATTTTAGAGATTAAATACTTTACATATGCAAAAGAGAGGGATGAAGTTAATGTTCCAAATTTGCATTATTTGAGGTCTTAATTTTGATAAGGTAGAGTGAATGTATATCATGTAGAAACATATTAAGGCAGGATCTTATAAAAACTATGCTATCAACTGTAAGCATAATGCAGTGAACTAAAAAGAAACTCAATATTGTAAACGGGAGTGAAGAAATTTAAAATTTTTTGTAAAATTGTTAAATTGAAAAAAATTTTTGAATTTTACGAATGGTTTTTTGCTATATAAGAAGCTGTTTATTTCGGAGAAGTGGGCTGTTCACCTAATGCTCCTCGCGTTTTGATGGGGCTCCCATCTTTGGTGTAGCTGAAAAGAATAAGTAAGTCGCCAATTCTTGGGACTCTGAACTATTCTGAATCTCAGTTTATTCATCTACATACATATATATATTTAGAAATTAATTTTTGTTTGTATGTAAATGGTGGTTAAATTGTAAGGGCCGATGTTGAATGTGAACCACACCTAAACGCCAAGTTTTTTTCCGAATTTTATTTGACATTTCTCTATTTCAGACTTACTCAATTTGAACCATGGAGAGATACACAATCCAACAACGTGTTAAAGTTATCCAGACTTATTATGAAAATGGATGATAAATTTCGAAGAAAATCATCTTCAGTGATGAGGCACATTTTCACCTCAGTGGATTTGTCGATAAGCAGAATTTCCGCATTTGGGCGAATAATAATAAAAGAGTGATTGTCGAAAAACCAATGCACCCACAAAGAGTGACTGTTTGGTGCGGTTTATGGGCTGGCGGCATCATCGGGCCGTTTTTTTTCCAAAATGAGGCCGGTCAGGCAGTTACTGTGAATGGTGTTCGCTATCGTGAGATGATAACGAACTTTTTATGGCCCGAATTGGAAGATATGGATGTGGACGATATGTGGTTTCAGCAGGACGGTGCCACTTGCCACACAGCTAACGAAACAATGGCTCTTTTGCGCAACAAATTTAATGGCCGTGTTATCTCACGTAATGGCGATGTCAATTGGCCGCCAAGATCATGTGATTTGACACCGTTGGACTTTTTTCTTTGGGGTTATTTGAAAGAAAAGGTGTACGTCGATAAGCCAGCAACAATTCAAGAGCTAAAGGATGAGATAATTCGGCACATTAACGGCATAGAACCTCCATTATGCCTCAGGGTCATCGAAAATTTGGACCATCGGATGGAGGTGTGCCGCCGTGGTCGCGGCGCCCATTTGGCCGATATTTTGTTTCATACATAATTGAGTAATACCAATATATCATAATAAAATAAAATTACAATAATTTCCTAAATAGTTTGTGTTTTATTCAAAATCAACATCGGCCCTTGAAATTTAACCACCCTTTATGTATGTTTGTTTGAAGTCTATAGATTGCTAAACGGCTGGACCGATTTTCTTGAAAGTTTCACAACGTCTTGTTTTGATATTACAAGTAGGCGAGGTGCAAGTTAGGCTTGAGTTCATCAAATTTAATTTTCATTAAATTATTTTCACTGAGGGAAGGAATTTTACAACTTGGAATTTTTATTAAAATTTATTGATAATTTTTCTTGGCTGAGCTGGGATTTGAACCTGGGTTGATCTTTACATGTTTCAAGAAACACCACTTTCTATCTTCAGAAGATCTTTGTGTTCTACCCACTGCACCACTGCGTTGCCCGTTAGCCAACAGTCAAACATCAATCTTTAACCAGTAGTACTGGTGGTTCGAAATTTGCTGTTATTATCACTTAAATTTCAAATTACATGCTGTCTCCTTTTTCCTCTGTTTTTTCGTATTCTTTCTGTCAAGACTTTGTCTTGAAAACCTGAATACATTTGTTTATTATGTTTTTTTTGTCCACTTTCGTCGACATTTTTATTTGTACAAATTAAAGTACAAATGTAAACATTAGAGCTTGTGCCATAGCTATTTCTAAGAACAATTTTGATTTTTAGTTAAACTGTTAATTTTTTTAATTTTCGATATTCTTTAATTAGGCTTGAGTTCATCAAATTTATGTAGTATGTAATAACTATTAAACGCTTTTTGTCTTATAAACCTCTTATAAAAATTTGTATTCATAAACGTACAATAACAGCTTTTTTACTATTAACTGTTTGCAGCGATTTTCTGTTTAAGTATGGCAACTTTCTTTATATTTGGCTGCCATTTTATTGTTAGTGATGCACGAAACTTCTATTCGGTTTACATGATATTCTATATTTAAATTTTTTTTAAGAATTTATTTTAATTGTAGACCTTCAAAATTATTCTTATCAAATAAAACTACATATTATTTTAGTTTCTGAACAAATTGTTTCCGAAAGGTATCATAAAAACTTTTGTTTGAACCTTTTTTAAATTTACGATAATAAAGTAATCGAATAAAAAGTTTATTTACTTTTTATTAACATATTCATTTAAATTAATAAATTTTTTTAAATAATTATGTCTAAAATAAAAAAAAAAAAAAAAAAATTAGTAAAATGTATTTAACATGTCCGTTGTAATAAATAAAACATTTTTGTCATTATTTTTCAACATTTTTCACAAAAATAATAGCATAAAATGCAAACACCTTTTAAAATATCAGTTTATTTTTGGTTTAAAGAAGGGCAAATCCAACAATAAATTTTCTTACTTTATGAATGGTTTATTAAAGGTTCAATAGACTATTTTTCGTTTATGAATACAACTTAAGCAATTTTTGCTTAAAAACGGTCAATTAATCATCAATAAGTTTTTATGAATACGGCTGTAAGTATTTAGAATTATTTATCTCGGAATATAAAACAGCTACAGTCTTCAAATTAAGTGCGGTCAACTTTGACATCCACATAAATATTTGGATAAAAAAAATGTTCGGCCTTGCAATAGTAGGGGTGCATTTTTCACATGAATTAAATACACAGAAAAAAATAATTTTCATATTTGAATACGAAAATCGCATATTTGATTACAAAAATTTTTGAATTTTCTGCGATGACGATTTTTGTGGTATTGATAAAAAAGGTTGTATGTATAATTGTTAAATTTTTAGTCAACAACCAAGTTTATTGAGTCAATAAAAAAAGTTGTTGCCCAAAATTATTTTTTTCAACAAAATGTTTACTTGATTTGTTAAAATAAATTGTTGAAAATGTTGAATTAGTCAGACAAAATGTTAATCGAAACTTTATTTTTATATTTATTAATGATGATGTCATAAATTTTCAATTTGTATATTTTTATAAAAACACTAAAATTTATTATGCGGGGATAAGTAAGTTCCTATGCGCATTTCACTGGTTGCTTAGGCCAGATCATCAGGAAACCTTTTCCAAAGACTTTGGCAAAACTAAATATATTATTCAAATAAAACTGTAAAACAAATGAGAATTATGAGCTATTTAATAATGGACAAGAGTTGTTAAAATACTGTCTTTACTTTGATTCAAATATTTTTTTTATTGAATATGAAGAATAATTTAATTATTAAATATGTTTTATTGAGTGCTATTTTGCAAAGTGTAAATTTGATAAATTTTTTCTTTGAATCAAACAAAAAGTTTGTTGACCTAAAATTTTATTTTTAACAAACTGTGTTGTTAAAAATTTTCTTGGGATATTTTTTTCTGTGTACTAAAAATCGTATATCTGGAAAACGATAACAGTTGAAATCTTTATGATTATTTGGATAAGAAACGGGTGCATTAGCAATATGTAGTAGGTTTGTCACCTCCAATATGAATTAAATACTAAAATTTTATATATGCGAAACTATAACATTTAATGTCATCAAATTTTGCACAGGCAACTCCGACCTCCATATGAACCTTTAAGGAAGAAATGGGTGCGCTAACAAAAGTGGGCGTGGCACTTCCCTTATGAATTAAATACCACAATGTGTATAATTGGAAAACTATAACAGCTAGAATTCTGAATTTTTGTAGGACTACCAATAGTAGGCGTGACCCTTCCTATATGAAGAAAATCTGGGAACTAGAGCCAGAAAATTTTGTACGAGAAACTTTAATATCAATATGAATATTAAATAAGCGCAACACCGGGTATTATCTATTTTAATATATGTTTTAATAATGTTTAAATACTGCTAACAAGCGGAATAGCGTCAGAAAATGAAGCAGTGACTTTGATTATGGATTTTGTTGTATCTTCGAAGTAACTCAAAATTTGATTTTTATTCTCACAAAAGTTATTGAAAATACCCAACAGCTTTACACACTGAATGCTTTTTTACAGTTAATTTTTAGTATTTCCCTTACAAACCTGCTTCGTAGTAAGGCAATGGCGTAGCACTTGCAATGTTATTTTTTCTTTTATAAAACTTGTTAAGATTTCCTTCACTTACTTTACTGCATCTCTGTATGTCTTATTGCATAGCGCATAATTGTGCCCTTATTTTTATAAATGTACCATTAGTGCTTCGCAAAATTATAGAATTTTTTAATGGGTAAGCAGAAAAATTTTAAAACTTACAAATACAAAAAACTTTATTTGTATTTGAGATATTTAAGGTAATAAAACTTTTAGTGCAAATTCAAGGTGGCAGGAAAGAAATACATACACACCCCATTTTTCTTGTGAATTATTATTAAGTACTAAAATGTAACATGAAAATTGTAATCAAAAACTTTTTTGTCGATTTCTTACATTATTGCTGCAACATTTAGCACAATATAATTGCAATAATCATAAGGACTATTGTTAAACTAACTGCTTGAAGTACATATAACACTTTTAAGGGAAAGGGTAAAATTTAAAAGAACTCCAATGATGAGAATGTGGTTATTTTCAAAACATGTAAGTTGGACCCGAGTTCAATCCCTCGTTGAGTCAAGAGTAAAAATTATCAATAAATTTTAATGTATTTCATGTCGTAAAATTCCTTTTTTTTATTCAAATAACACTGTGTCACAAATTTTCAACAAAGTCGTGACCAAATGTAGAATTGTCCGCTGAATCGAAATGTGAAGTCAGAATGGCCAAAAGTAGAACAGCTTCGAGATATTCAAAAATAACCGTCACTGGCGGTTTTTAAAAAGATGACGTCACTTTAATAGAAGTATCTTCGAAAATATTCGCCGGATTTTTTATTCCTTTATTTTTATTCAAAAATAATGAAATTACTAATACAACCACAGATCGCTCGTACATTGGACCAAAGTTAAAATTTCACAAAAATTTTAATGAAATGTCCCACTTTTTAATTTTTACCAAATCACAAAAAACACACCAAGTAAATACACATAGCGAAATGTTTAGTAACAAAAAATATTTGAAAAAAAGCCCAAAACTCTTAAATCTTCTGTAACTTTATAATTTTTGCACCAAATAGGTCTTGTTGAGCGCAACTTGTCGTATTGAAATAAACTATTGCTCCATACTATAAAACGTTTAATTGTTTTTTGCATTTAAAGGCCGTTACACACTCTCCCACAAAGTCTTACGTATTTTTCAAAAATGCTTCCCCGATCTAATTATTCTTTCAACATTTTTAAAAAACAATAACAACATATCATGACAGGGTTGCATTTTCGTAAATTACTAAAGACTTTGTGGGATTGTGTATAACGGCCTTTAGTGACATCATATTTTGCAAAAACACATATAACGGTAATTTTTATTATCTCGAAAATTTTGCATTCTGACTTGATATTCGGATTCAGCGGGCAATTTTATATAAAGATTAGGTGTCAAATACATTTAGTCAAAAAACACTCACATAGTGTAATTAAATGAAAATTAAATTAAATGAACTTGGCCTGATTTAAAAATATCAAATTTGGATAAAAATTTTGAGTTTTCATTTTTAAAAATATTTTTGAACTTACTTTGAAAAAACTTGTCCCAAAAAAATTATTTATTTATTTCTTAATTTAACACCCACACAGACATCTAATACACAGGTGAATGTATGCGTACTTATCAGAATATCCCAACAAACACGGAGGTTTGATTTCAAATTGAAAGTGATTTGAAATCAAACGTTTTCTCAAACGACAAACGTTTGATAATGATTTGAAAATCATAGTATTCTCAACAAAAAGAGGAAATTATTTTCAAATTGAAAAATGCCTTTATTTTCAACTTGCTTTCAAACGCAATTCTCAAACGTTTTTCAAGTGTGGATTATAACACAATGTGGAACATAAATAAAAATATTTTATTTTTTTAATTTAAATTCGTTATTTATTTAAATAAACTGTGAGATAAACATTCGGCACCATAGCTTAAATATGAAATAATTTTCTTTCCGTCCTCTAATTCTTGCAAAGACGCAATAATTCCCGTTTTATTTTTTTAATACGTATTTTTAATCATTGTTACTTACAAATAATATTAATTTTTCACAAGAAATAAATCGTTCACTTGTAAAACACATTTAACCACCAAGCAAAAATTTAACTTTAATCGCTATTTTTAATGTTTACATTTATTTTTCGCTTTAGTAGTGCCAAATTTAGTTTTGGATTGAATATAAAATTTGATACTGATTTGAAGTCAAATTGATAAAACATTTGATGTCAAATGTTTATTTTCAAAGCATTATCAATTTGAATTTAAATGTTAAAATCAAACACTTGAAAAACGTTTGAGAATTCTGTTTGATGTCAAATGATAAAGTCATTTCATATCAAAGGTTTGACTTCGTGTTTTTTGGGATATTAATTTTCATTGATATCTTGTGCTTCAAGCCTGGTACTTTGTTCATCATTTCACGTGAAATGCTGTCAAAACGCATATGAAAAAAACTTGTGTGAAATATCTATGAAAAAATGTTGATAGAGTTGTACTATATTCATTTTGTGAAAAAGTTCCGAAATGTTTCTGGCAACATTTTTTCACAACTGCAAAACAATTTAAGCTGCACTTTTTTACGTGGAATTTTAAAAAAAGCAAAATAGTATGAACTGATTTCATAATAAGAAAAAAAAAATTAAAATAACACAACCGGTAACAGTTTTTTATCCATATTTACTTTCTATTTTATTAAATTTTTTATTAATTTATGTGGGGTTTGTTTACATACGCAAAACAATGTCGCATACTTAGCAGGAATAAAAACGTCATATTGTAAAAACTCGCAAGATAGGTAACACTGATACATGTCAAAATTTTCATGTGAAATAATTAATGTTGCTCAACATTTTTCACAAATTTGAACACAGTACTAGACTTTAAGCGAGAAAATGTAAGACAAAAACTAAACATTCATCAAGCAGCCAATTTTAATGTTAAACACGTGTTTTTGTTCAACACACAATAATTTCAAAGGAACAAAAATTAAAGGACTCACTACATCATGTTTATTTCACCTTAAGGCGCCAACATGTTTAAAACGAATTAATCATAAATATAATCTTGTTCTATGTACATAAATATTGTAATTTTTCATTTCTTTCAACATATTCGCTAATTTAAATATTTTTAATCTTTTGTCTCTCATTTATTATTACTTCTAAGACTTACTCTAGCTTATTATCTATTTTAGATGTGGTGCCCAAGTTATTTTGGCGTTAATTAGATTACTCTGCCCGGAAAGAAATACACAGCACAGATAGGAGCAAGAAAAAAAGTTCTAGCAAGTGGAAAATTTACACTTTCCACTTGTTTGCACTAATTCGTTTAAACATGATAATAATTTCCCAGAAGTCTCTTAAGAAAATTATTCAAAAATTTTTAAGCAAAAAAAGTATTTTAAAAGAGAGGTTTTTGTAGAAGAAAGTTGAAGAGCTTGGAAAATTTTATATATATAAAAAAAATTATTTGTTAATTATCATATCAAAAGTGTTGTAAGAATAATATCCTGAGAAATAGTTGTAGAAGCAATCAAAATTTCTTAAATATTTGTCTAGGAATATTTCAAATCTTCACTTTTATAGCGTCGTTCAAATATTCCGTTTCTAGCACATGAAATTTATGATTAGTTTACCAGTATATACATACTTATTCTGGTTCCTCAACGACGATATATTTATGGCCATTTGTCTTATTAGAACAGTACATTTGGGAAAAACCAAAGAATTTAACTACACTTTCAAAAAGGTTTTGTTTTTCAATTACACAGTGCAACATTCTCAAGGTCATTAAATGTGCACTTTATTCTGATTTCGGATTCTGATATGTAGTACTTATTCAAAAGTAGCAAAAACCTGTATGAATTTTTTCGACTAAGCTTGGATTTAGATTTAATAGCAACATTAGTATTTTGACTGAAGCTTGATTTTGAGCATTTTTCAAAGAAAACGTAATATCTCGTAAACCGATTGGAATTTTGTCTTCTGTCTTTAGCATTATTGAAGGCAAAGATTTAATGTAAAAAAATGCTAGAATAACCAAAACGAAGTTTTGCTCCATTAGTGTCAGAAATTGAAGTCGAAATGGAGTGCACATTTTATGTGTTGCACTGTAATATATACAGTTAAGTAGATTCCGATATACATGTGTTTGTTTATCACAACATCCTAAAAAGAAACAAAGTGACTTATCGCCCCCAAAATGTATGCTCTAAAAAAACAAAAAGAGGTGGAATTAGCCATCTAGATATTTTTAAATCGTAGGTACCTACAAAGATAGTGATTTTTTTTTAAACCCAAACATTTGCTTAGGCACCAAAACCAATATTCGCTGTACTTGCAAATCAGATCATATTTTGTCTAGGGTAAGGGCACAAATAACTCTTATTCCCGACTTTTCTGGGATCTCACTCACCACAACCAAAATCGCAAAAGAGTGTTGAGAGTAGACTTTAAAATCAGACAACACTATAAGTTCGAGAAAACTTATTATTACCGTGTTACAAGTTTGGATTGCCCCCGGTAAGATTGAGGGGTTTCTTTGCACCTACAATGCTCGAGAGTGTAAACCAAAGAAGGGATACAAGTGATGAATTACGAACAACATATTTTAATTCGACGTCCCTTTATAAGTGGCTTTAGGCCACAGGCAATTTTAATTCATTACATAATTCAGGCAGTCATGCTCTAGTTTGTGTGTTATTGAGTTATCTAATATACACTTCTAGTCAGAACTTTGGTGCAAAAAGACAAATAAATTGCAAAATACAGATTTAAATTTCAGACATTTAAGGGTTAAGCTGTGTTGAATTACTTGCTCTTGGAAAATTCATAGTTAATAGACCGAGCGCATTGAGCTTAAATGCAGTTACTAAAATATTAAAAGTAGACTGGTCCTTATTTTCTGACATACATTTTTTTTATTTTGAAAAAAATTAAAAAATTTTTTTATGCCGAAAAATTTTGGATCGGAGCCGCGAGTTTTTGTTGGTATTTCAAATCTGACTTCAACTCCGGTACAGAAACCTCAACTCCGACTCTACAGCCCTGGCTGTTATGCAATTAAAAAGTAATATTTTTGCATAGAACACGACGAGAGCAGAAAGATAGTGAAAACAAATTTAGCTCAGTTCTGAAAATGATTGCGATTAAAAATTGATGGCCTCAAATGCGTTTCTCACATCTTTTTTTTAATCGATTTTTATTAAAAAGTCTTTAGCAATTGCAATTGCAATGGGTAATATTGAAATATTTTTCAAAAATAAGTCATTCGGTTTGTTTCTTTACTTGTCCGGTAAAATAAGAATGAAATACAGGTTAATTCACTACGACCTCGTCCATATTATGAAATATTTACTGCAGAAACTTTCTTTAATTCTGGGCCCAAATCGTCGCACACGTGATCGAATGAACTTTCGTATCGAATAAAACTTCGTGACGTATCAAAAACGGGATTGCGGCATTCGAAAGCTTTCGTATCGAAATTTGTTTAAAAAATTTAATAGATTTTTATGCTTGTATACTAATGGCATAAGGCATTGCACTTTTCGCAGCATTTAACAATGTTGATAGTGCCTTATAAAATAGGTGACTCCGGTTTGTTTATGTGGCTTTTTTTATAACGGCGGCGCTTGCCAAAAAGAGTAACAAAGCAACTCAAAAATTGCAAAAATTCGGAAAACATTTTACAAATTCAGAAAATTTGCAAAAAATAGCGAAAATTCGCGAAAGTTTTTAACATATCAAAAAAGCCATTAAATTGATTAAAAGTCCCTTAAATTACAAGGAATGGCAAAAATTCGATTAAAAATTTTAAATTAGCGGAAATTTGCAAACAGCGGCATGAAAGCAAAGTCTAGTATTTATTAAAAATTGTTAAAGCTGTACAGAATCAGAAAACTTACAGAAAAAATCGCTGCTATAGCGAACATGGCTAAAATTCGCAAATAATCGCAAACTTGGAAACAAACCCTAAAGTTTATTTGAAATTGTTTTAAAAAAAAACAAAATGTCAACAATTACAAAAAATTTTTTTGCAAAAATAGCCAAAATTCGCGAAAATTTTTAATAATTCGAACAAGCCACAAAATTGATTAAAAGTCTATAAAAGTATAAGGAATGGAAAAAATTGTGTAATAATTGCTAAATTAGGGGAAATTCGCAAAAAGTTGCTAACAGCGGCATAATAGCAAAGTCTACTTTTTATCGTTAAAGCTGTAAAGAATCAAAAAACTTTCAATACAAAAATCGCTTCTATCTATGACTATAATTTGCGAAAAATTGCAAAACTGAATGTTATTATATTATTTCTTATTGCTAAAAAAGTTTAATATTTAAATTTTTAGCTATTTGTTAAAGAAATCTAATAATTATTCCCAAAAAGTGTGTAAATTGTTTGTAAAAAAACAATTAAATGTTTTTACGAAAGCTCTTAACCTATCGAATGACATTTCGAGTAAAGTCATTCGATCGACTACTCGTTATCGAATGACATAATCTGAAAAAGTAAAATTTCAATCAAAGTCACTCGATCACGACTGCGACGATTTGGGCCCTGTTTTGATACTGCATTCGTGTCCATACAATAAAACTTTTGTTTTGCAACATTTAAGAATTTTTTATGCCTTCTCTTTTTCTTTTTCTCCATCTCAATTACAAGCTCACGAAACAAATTACACTATTACATTCGTTTTTCCCCTTTCATAGTCAAACTAAAATATTTCCCAGAAAGAACAGAAGTACGGTAGCTTCAAACACCAAATTTGTTGATTAAAAAAAATAACACATTATTTTATATTTTTGTATAGAATTAAATCATTATTTTTTTTTATTATTGTTTATTATTTCGACAGCTGATTGTTTGACAGTTTAATTACTCCATGGTGACGTCCAACAAAACCATTTTTAGCCAACATTTTTAAACATATCATGGTTAATTAAACCATTTTAATGTCACAGCATCAAATTCTTGTGAAATAAGTCCTCCACCCAGAAGCCACAACCATATAATAGTGGCCTCCGGTATCCCAACTTTGAGGAAGGGAACAAACCCATTATGTCAAAAATTATAACAACAGAATTTAAACAACTTATATTGTAATATTTCAAATTCTTGATATTCCACAGGAATTTCATATTTCAGTAAAAGTTTTAATAGTGTTACTAGTAATATTATTATCACTCTTTAAATATGTGAAAAGTAAAGAAAAATACATTTTCCTTAAATTCACACAAAAAAAATGAGTATAATGAACATGTTTTATCGCAAATATGATGTCATAAAAATATTCATAAAAATAAACATTAAGCATGCATTACCACAACTTTTACCACCTATTATTTTATACATCACCCACTACAATCCCAAAAAAAAAAGGAATAATAATCCAGAAGAAATGATGATGAAGAAGGCCATCATAATAACCATATGTATCCGCTAACAACACATCCTTAAGATACCAAACATTCCAGTGTTTTTGTCTCTTTTTTCTAATGGATGTCCTGGTTTGCCAGAATCCTTTCTTGGTCCTACTTAACTCGTGTTTTTTTAAAAGCAGTATATAGTAAAGAAAAGGGAAGAGTAAGAAAAAAGGTTAAATAACTTTTAATATCTTTTAATGACAAAACGAGAATTGTCGTTTACAGTTTGCAGCCCATTTAATGCGACACATTGACTAGTTGAGTTGAATGGTTTCGGCTTAAGAGAATTGCATATAAGTTTTGACTTTATATGTGAGTATAAGAAATACGAGGGTGGAGACATTATTTGCAAGTTAGTTTTTTTAAATTTTTTACTTAAGTATATATTATACTCTGCAAGAATGTTACACTTTTTTTAAAGAGCTAGGCACCGTTTCTCACAGTTAGCGGTCGTATTCATGATTAAAAATTTCAATACTAATGTACCATAAAACAATATTTTTTATACTTTTGGGATCATTGTTCAATTTAAATCAACTCAACTCTTTTTTATATAATTTTTCGGTATTTTTTACCGCTGAAAGCTTTTTTTTGCGATTTTTAAAAAATTATTTTTCTTTTAACTCAATTGAAACCAACGGTCTACGATGAAAAACTTTTTTAAATTATTTCATAGATACGATGTTGTATGAAAAACGTTCTAGCATTTAAATATTATATCCCTACTCGGTAAGAAATTACAGAAAAGAATACACGAGTGGCAAGTATTTTATTATTTCTCTAATTCCTTAACGAACACAAATTCGGCGAACTGTCTAAACTATCAAAGACATTGATCCTATTAGATTACTTAATGTTAGTAATAACAACTAAGGGCAAAATAAACGACTCAAACTGCTTGGCAAATATGTCAAAATTTTACGTTCGTACAAATATTTTGTGTTGCTTACTGTTTGGAGAAACATTTGAAGCATGTTTGTAGAAATATTAAAAATTTGCCAAATTTGATAAATGTTGATCATTTCAGCAAAATCTTTGCAGAGTGTAGACGCTTAAGAAGAACCATTAAAATAACTTTCAGTCGTAAATTATAATTTTGTAAGCAGCATTGTTTGCCACAAACGCCTTTTTACTCCAAATTCTTTTTCTTTATTTTATATTTCTCCTCCGTTTAAAACAAATAGCGAGCAAAATTGCCTCAGCACTATCGTCGTCTGTATTCATTGAAAACAAAAATGAAAAATTAATGTTTGTACGATATATATGTTTGTGTTGTTTATTGGCGAACACACACCGGAAATAAAGTGTGTGTTTGCCAAGCCATTTGTGTTGTTTATTTCGCCCTTTAGTTGAGCTGTTCTGCAATAAGAAGCAGTTTTAATTACACTGGACCAAAAAATAAATAAAAATAATGAGAGAATGTTTGTCTTATTTTGTTTTTTGTTTTTTATTCTTTGTCAGCGTTGCCGTTGACAAATTCCCAAAAGGGGCACAACAAGGTTATTTCTCATTAAAGAGTATTTTGAAGAAAAAAGAGGAATGTTTATTTCAAACAAAAAAATAAGATATATGGGCAAAACCTACGTAACGAACGCTACATTCGCACGCGTTTTCTGCTTGATATATAAACATTTCTTGGTATTTCAAAAGAGATGGCTTCAACTTATATATAGTATTTAGTGACATTAAAATGTACATTCGAATGGCATATATCATAATTTCTTAGCAGGTATTTGTTGCGAGATAATTAATCACAAAGTTTTCTGAAGGACGCTACAAAAAGTGGAAGTAACTTTAAAAGTTGAAGTGTGTTTTCCTAATATTTAGCGAATTTTGCATCATAATGTATACAAAATCTAATTCCTAACAGAAAGATGAATATGAGAGAATTCTAAAATCACTTATTTGCAACCAAAAAGTGTTGTGATTTTTTTTTACAAAAGCCGTGAAACCTTTGTGACGCACGCCTCACAAGGCACCCTACAGTTTTTCCAGTAGTATATAATTAACCCAATTTTATTTATTTTAACAAAACAAATTATATTTTTAAGAATTGCATTTCTTAAACTAATTTTGTGATTATTAATGAATGCATGAATGAATATCAATTTTTTTTAACGAAATTTATATTTTGATGAGTCTGCTGCAAGTGCTTTTTTAAGCACATAAGGCACCTAAAATAATGTTAAATTCACGTATTACTTTAAGTGATCAGGGGTGGAGTAGGATTTGATAAAAATGATTGTATTAATGATCATCGAAACACATATTTTTTAACATAAAAATGAAGTTATACAACTTTTCTTATATTCCATTAAAAAAAATTAATTTGAAAAGTTTTTGGTTGGTGGACTGTTTCTGGAATTTGCTCATATATCAGTTTTAGTTTACAGCTTATGCGTTATTAAAGCCCTAATGACACTTAGGCCCGTTTTCACGACTTAACGATAGCTAAATGTAGCAAGTTATCGAACAGATAATGAGTTTTTAATTATCAAAAGTTCTCTTTAACCTTAAAGTGAAGAATAAGCTAAAGAGAGGAACTTTCTACCTTTAACTTTTGTCGTAAGGTTTAGATTTGAAATTGCCATATTATATTCACATATTTTTTATATATGGCAGCTCCAATAATACGTATATTTTGTAAATGTAAAAAAAGTACGTAGTTGCCAGTTCGTATTTTTATTTTGGCAAAAATAATCGGTATTTTCTTTAGTATTGCCACTTTTTTAAAAATGTTAAGTTTATTTTATACAGAAGTTGTGAAAACGAAAAATAGTTGAAGGTAACTTTATTCCTCACTAGTGCTAAAGGTACCGTTAACTATATCGAACTTTAAAGGTAAGTCGTGAAAACGGGCCTTAACAATTAACTGAAATTGTAATATAAAATAAATGAAAGTTCAATTAAAAACCGGTCTACCTATTTTTCATTTATTTTTAACAAAAAGTTCATTTAATTTTTACTGTTAAAAATTCAACACCATATTCCGTAAAATCAAATAAATATTCAGTTATTTTGTAAAATTTTACTGTCAAAAATTCAACACCATATTCAGTAAAAACGATTAAATATTCAGTTATTTATTAAAATTTTACTGTCAACAAATTGACCCCATATTCAGTAAAAACAATTAAATATTCAGTTATTTTATTAAATTTTCGTTTACTCCACAAAAGACCCGAATTTCTAAAAAATACCAGACAGACACCTGTCCGCTGGTTTTTTTTATAAGCGAGAGAGGGAGAATATTTTTATTTACTTACCCAGTTACACACGTTTGTTTTACTTTTGTTGTACTGACCACGTTGTTTACAGAAGAACTCTCAATTATAAGACACCAGCAGCATGACCGATATGGCTTCGCAATTATTTTACTTTTAAAATTTGATGTATTTAACTAAATTATTTTAACAAATAGAAAATGGGAATTGCTTACACAAAACAAGCAATTCATTTTTTATAGATAAGTAAAAATTAATTTTTGGTAGTAAAATTATATAAAATAACTGAATATTTAATTGTTTTTACTGAATATGGTGTTGAATGTTTGACAGTAAAATTTTATAAAATAACTGCATATTTATTTGTTTTTACGGAATATGTAGTTAATTTTTTGACAATTAATTTATATAAGATAACTGAAAATGAAAATTAATTAAAATTGTTATTGATAATCTTTCATTCTTGACCGTGGCCGGGGCTCGAACCCGGTCCGGCAGGTTACCATGACATGTTTCGATCGCAACCACTCGATCTCCTCAGATGGATTTGCCGTTTTACACTCGCAGCCATCGACGACTGCTGACGTCAATAGTCAAACATCAATCCTTAAACCAAATTGTATTTTAACCGTTGGTAGATCGAAGTTTGCTTTTTTTGAATGATTATCCATTTGAATTGATTTTACATGTTCTTCCTTACTTCTGTTTTTTCGTACTTTTGTCAAGAATTTTTCTTGAAGTCCAAAGTCCATTTTTTGTTTTTTTCATTTTTTGTCTTTCTTTTTCTTGTTGACCTTTTTCAGCACAACTTGAAGGACAAATGAATACATAGAGCTCGTGCCTTAGCTTTAACAATAATTAGTATTGTGGTTATTTTGTTGAACTATTTATGGTCTTTAATCCAAATTTTTAATTATTTTAATTAGGCTTAAGTTCATTAAATTTAATTTTCATTAAATTATTTTTATGAAGAAAGGAATTTTACAACATGAAAATTAATTAAAATTGTTATTGATAATATATTGATAATATTTATTTACTTTAACATAAAGAAGAATTTAACTCAATCAACGGACAATATTAACTGCAACTGAAAATCCGTATTAATATGCACTTAGTTTTTTGAATAACTGTTAGAATCAGTTAAAAATAAATTTGCTTGGAATTTTAAATGTTTATTTATTTAAAAATGACTGAACGGAATATTTCTTAAATAAACTACAGTTCGTTACTGTAATAATATTGTGAGTGTAGAATTAATAGAAAGAAACAGTAAATGTTGGAAAGAGCAAACCATAAAAAATGTAAGCAAAATTTTTTTTCAGTTTTTCTTTTATTTATTTTATTAAACGTTGTCAACTGTTTGTTTATGAGAAACAAGACAAACAACAAGCGGTAAATTGCTGAATTTACCCCTAAAACGCTGATTCAGCAACACTTTTAATATATCAAACTTGAGATGTCAATTTTAAGTTAAACAATTTTACATTTTTTTGACATAACTTCATTTTTTATCGATAACTTGTTTAAAATGTTTGACAGTTTGTTATTTATCTTAATACAGCTGAACTCTATGCACTTGGTAATTTTTTTTATTACATTAAATTTGCTCTGTTCACCAAACCTTGAACAATGCGTTAAAAATGTAGTGTCACAAAGTCTTAAGCTAAAGGCCATGTCAGCTAGTGCCTTAAGCTAATGGTCATGTCAGCAGTGCTCTACAAATTTTACTTTATTATATTAACCATTTTTATTTTTCGAATGCGTTCAATGAATTAAATTTTAATTTATAAAGCTTTCTTGCAATAGTTCCCTCAATTTGGAAAGTGGCACGGTCCTCAAATTTCCCACTGCACAATGCATATAAGCCGTTTAAAAGCAAAAATAGTTTGTCAACTCGAATTTTCAGTGTAAATTTCAATAAGATCGTGTCTACTGTGACCTGACAAACCATTTGACATCAGAGGTTTTGCAAGTTATTTCTATGAAAAAAACGAAATTTTTAATATAATTTGCTGTAAAAATTTTAAACCTTCTGTATTTGTTAACTTTGACGGACAAAGGTACTGCAAAATCCATGTCGTATAAAAATACTTTTAAAACATGCAACCACATTGCTTTCATACACTGGCTTGGTTCTGTTCCTTACGCCGACGACGTGTCTTCTTCCTCATTTCGGAATACGAACTCCCATACATTGTAAATCGTCGATTTTCTAATTTATCAGAACACCCTCGTACCCATAATAAAAAAAACTATTTTTCGAAAAGCCATAAAGTTGATTATAAAAATACAGTATGTAAAATTGTGTATGAAAAGTTCGAACTACTGCTCGATCGTTGTTGTTTTATACATCCTATAATTTTATTTACAATTTAAGAAATAATAAAAACAGGAAAAACTTCTTCCTACAAGTTCGGCTCGTGTTACAAGCAATTAAAGACATGTGTTGCTTGTATTCACTGGAAAACTCAATTTTATAGGTACAGGACATGACTAACAGAAGACCATTGGATAAATGTGAGACATTTAAATGAGCCGTAAAATGCCATAAAATTGCTTCGTAAATGTATTCACATATGGAAATATTTTAACTTAAGTAATATTAACAAAAAAGAAGCAACAAGAAAACTATAATAAATTTTTTGTTGAAAGTTTTGCCTTGACGAAAAATTCCTAGTACATAAATGAGAAATATTGTTAAAAGCTAAACTAAATAGTTTATTTTTGCTTTCTACAATTTTAATTCTTCTTAAGAAACTTAATAGTTAAAGGACAACGCCATCATCATCATCATAATTTTCTTTATCAAATTCGTAGTCATAAAATTGTTGCTTTGAAATTTCTTTTAACCCTCCAGTAAAACTTTTAAAACATGACTTTATGAGTTTACGTGTGAGTGAGTAGATGAGTGAGGGAGTATACGAGTAGTTGTAAGTGTTTAAATTGTTCATAAATGACAACCTAACAAGTCCTGCTGAGCTACTGACACCACTTACACTATTAAATTCTGTTGCAGCTAATGCTTTTGATAATGTTGCAACTACTAGTGCTGGAAACTGCTACAAGGACAATTTTTTTTAGTTAATATTATTATTTACTTGTTGTTGTTGTTGTTGATTGCAACTATGCTTTCTGTGCTTGCTACAACAACTCTTAAACAAAATATTCTTATTCATTTATATACCAACAATAAGTTTATTCTACACAGAAACTATCTGTATCTCTTTCAAAAAGTTATTAAGTTTGTTGGAGGAAAAAAAAAATAAATAAAAAAAAGTGTCATATTTTCCTTCCTAATGAAACCATATTACTTTACACTCACAAAAAAATCTGCATACGGATCGATATTGAATCGGAATGTAAAGACTGTGCATAAACTCTAGCAAATTATATCCTTCGTATCAAACATCAGACTTTCTTTCAAAATTTAGTAACCAATTCAGAATTGTATGACATGTAAGGTCCTGTAAGGGACGATTTAAATTTGTACGTACCAGCTCTCAATGCTTTTCCTTAGAACGATACCTTGGTCCCGGCATCGGTGTCTTAAGAAAGGTGTCCGTTAAAGGAGGTTGCAGTGTATACATTCTGAACTAAAGCAGTAATTTAATTAAGAAGTTCTAACTGGAAATTTAATGAGCGGTTCATCTGTTATTTTAGTTTTTGGCAGAGTTCAGAAAAATTCATAAATGATCGTTCATATTTACGAATTATTGAATTTCCTCATGAATAAGAAATCAAAAATGTGTAACCTTTTTGATTTCTGTCTTAAATGAATTGGTAGTTTTTGGCGCATTCACTAGTGAACGCGAGGAATTAAAAAAATATTGCATATTCTCATTAATGAGGAATGAGCAAACAAGAAATTTTAGCAACGCTCCTCACTAATACTGTTGTTTTTGCTCTACAATTTGAACGACTACAGCACGAGTAGCCTTGTGTGTTTTATATACATGTTTTGTTTGTTTTTTTCTTGTGACAAATTTTAACATAAATAAATCACAATTTTCATATTTGAAAAATTCACTTATGAATTTGTTTCTTAGATCGCTTTTTTCACCCTCATGAGGATCAATAAGCAGCAACATTTTTAAAAGCTCACGCTCGCCCATGTTGAATAATGAGTGAACGTTTCGATACCCTGATTATTGGTCCATTATCTGTAGCAGTAATACGTAAACCTTATTGACAATGGTAGATGTTTATAAATCCGAGTAACTTTTAAGGAATGTTTTTTTTGCAAAATATCCTTTGGAAAGTACATTGGAAAAATCTTTTCAACAAACACATTTGTTACTCTATCCAACGGTTATAAAAATTATTGAGTCGCTTAAATTGAGTATTAAGCAAAAAATAAGGATTGACCGCTACTGTTTAAAATAAAGAGAATTAAGAGAATTGATATGTCTCACAAACGCTCGGCAAAAATAAAATCGGAGAGTTTCTACGTTCACTGAAAGTTTTAGGATTTTCAATTTAAAAGGTGATTCGAGTAAACTTTAAGGAGCTAATGATAAAGATTTCCAAAAAGCTACAATAAAATCGTAAGCTCACCCAGTTTGTTTTATGAATCCTAATTTGTACGTAATTTGTGACGAATGCTAGAAATTTTAATGAAAAGAGTGCTATATTCGTCTGCGCCGAATCTTTGATAGCCTCCGCCGCGAGTTAGAATGTTTAAGGAGTGGACTTTATATAATACCTATGGCAAAACTATTGACCAATCTTCACAAAATGTAATAATGTATTTTCTAGTCTTATGAAATTATACAAGACAAAATTTTACCACAAAACCATTATTCGTTACAGTTCTAGGCGTAGTTAAGTATTTTTTGAGAGTGGGCTTTATATGGGGCCTATGGTAAATTATAGGCCAATCGCTACGAAACTTGGCAGTTTGATTACTAGTCATATAGGAGGAGTTTCTGCCACCCATTAATGTAAATTTTTCGAACTGTAATTTAAATTTTTTATGGTGGTTAGTCCACATTTGGACTCATAACGCATTTCCTACTAAAGCGATTGTACGGAATTTTAATCCAAAACTGCTTAGGAGAACTAGAAAGAGTTTGACGCCAATACTTTTTTTCTTTTGGGTCATTCGAAGTGGGTGTGATTTCAACAGACGGGCATGGCTAAATCGACTTAAAATTATTTAAGTACCCAGAATATATAATTTATGGGGTCTTAGAAGAATATTCAAAAAGTTTTACACGGAACGACAAATTAACTCTACCCTGAGTCACCACTAGGAGTGGTGGGTATAAAAATATGGGGAAGAGATTAAGGTTTTTTTTTACAAGTTGCTTCACTTGGTTTTGAAATAAAATTATGTCAAAATAAGCAATATACACAGTTAAGCAAAATCTTTAAAGCTTAGGAAGTTAAGATTAGTCTGAACAATCGAAATTAGACTCTATTAACCAGTGCTTCCATTTAAGAAATAAAGGAAAGCTTTAAGTGTATTTTAAAAATGGGTTAAATATTACAAGGAGGATAAAAAGCGACATGAAAAAAAAAATATGAATTTAAACACAAAATTTTAAAATGTGTTGTTTTAATCTGCAAAAAACACATCAAAAATGGTTAGAATTGGCGTAAAATACTTTAATATAAAAAATGGTAATAAAATTTTCAAATAAATAATAAAAAATTTTGGAATTAAAAAAACTTTAAAAAATTTATTAAAAATCAACATAAGGATCCGAAGCGGTATTAATAGTACGGTGAGTACGGATTTTCTTGAATCAAGTACAAAAAGATTGATTCAAGTACGGATTTACAATCACGAACTACCTAAATTTTTCATATTCAATCCCGATTTCGTACTTGAAATAATCCGAAAATGAAATTGATTTAAGTAAAACCAAGATTGAATCAATCTCAAAATGCGCTTGATTCAAGAATTATAAAATTGTTTTAATCCGAATTCGTACTTAAAGTAATCCGAAATGAGAAAATGAGAAAACTAAGATAGAGTCAATCACAAAATGTGCTGGATTCAAGTATGTATTATAAAGTTTATTTATCCCGTATTCGTGCTTGAAAAAAACCAAAAAAGAATTTAGAAAGAAAAAATTAATATGATTGATTTACACCTTACAGAATGATAAAACACCAATCTCATGCCCGATATGGTTTTTGCTTTAGAAATCTTTTGTGCATATTTAACCAAAAATATAAACTAAATGAGAAGCAAGAGTTCAAATTTACTTTTTAACCCTTTGTGGTACACATGAGTCTGGCCAGACCTTTTTCAATGTGTAAGAAAGTCAAAACATGTGTAAGCCGGAGGGTTAAACACAACGAAAAGTTTAATCTTTTTTTTACTAGATTTTAGAATTTTTTACTTATTTCAAGAAATTCCGGGACTGATTTTCGAAAGTTATCCTATTTAGGATTGTTTTGAGTACGTTTTGAGTTTTTGAGTACGACTCGTACTTAAAGTAATCATAAATAACTTGATTTATCCCGAGTGTTTTTCTTTCTGTGTAACGTTTTAAAGCAAAAGAATTTCATTTTCAAAAACTCTGTTTTATAATCGTCTTTATCGGACCACGAAGCGGCTTAAATATAATACTCAGATCTATTTTAAGTTGGAATTTAATTAATTTTTAAGCAATTTGTAATTGCAGCAACAAACTTTTTCTTGTTTTAGACCATATTTGATATGCAATAATGAATTGGCTGAACCTAAAGAAAGTCGATTTATAAACTTTGGTTTAAAAAAATTCATTAAACAAATGTTATTTCGATTTCAGCACTTGAATAAGGAAACGAAAGTTAACGAATAATAAACTTAGCAAGTTCTTGAAAAGGATATTCGCCCAAAGAATTTTTAAAATTGAAGACTTCAATCCAAAATTCTTGTTTTTGCAATGTTAGATTTTGTAGACAAATTTCTATTTTATTTATTTGAGATGAATCATCAATGAAATTTTAAATAAAATACTAAATAGCGATGTTTTTGGCAGCAATTTAAAATTGGAAAAAATGTTGCCTCTTTGTTTGAGTGCGAGATGTGTTTTGTTGCAAAAAAGCACTTAATTTGCGAAAAGCCAAAATCTCTTGATTGGAACAAAAAGCACTTAAAGCGTCATGAAAATAAAAAAAACCTTTAAAAAAATTTGTTTTTTAAATTAGGGTATTCGGAAAAAATAAATGGGTAACGAGATAAAAAAAGCATCATAAAATTCTCGAAAAGCGTCAAAATGGCAACACTGTTATTTACACTTGAGCTTAAAGCAAATATGTCTTCATATTTTTAACATACTTTCAATCAAAGCTGGATTTAACATACCAAATTCCATGAACTAATATTGTGGAGACTTCTCTCTTTACCAGAAGCAACGATTTTCTACAATGAAAGCGTAAATTTCTAAACCAAAAAGAGCTTTAGGTTGTAAAAAATTGCACAAACAATTAAAATTTTAACAAAAAAAATGTGTTTATTTTAAATATCAATAAAAGGCAATAATATTTTAAAAAGATATCGGACATATAAGCACCATTGCGGCTGTTCTTGATGAAACCTATTTTGGACGTTCCAATTTAGGCAACTTTTTCAAGCGCTGCTGCCCTTATGTCATAAACAACATAAACAATGTTGGCTTCAAAGGAAATAATCGAGAGGTGTGAAATTTTACGATCGTAAAGGCCAATTTCTCTTAATCAACTTATTACCAAACTTCGATTTTAATAAGTCTATGGTTGCTGTCACCGTATAGCATGTAGCTCGATCCTGCTTAAAAGAAATAAATATTCATCATGGTGCAAAAAGGATCTCCGTCAACATTAACACGATCTCCTGTTTAATTTTTTAAGAAGTAAACTCTGATGAAACCACCAGCGTATAAATCACACAATACGGTGCACTTTCCAGATGTAATGGAGTCTCAATCCACATGCGGCTATTTTACTTATTAACAAACCGATTAGGTAAAAAAATTCGCTTCAAAAAATTTTGCAATAAAATAGCGAAGACTTATTTTCAAACTTTATTTGTATAATTTTGTAGCTCTGTTCAAGCGTAAAGCAATTCGCGACGATTTGCCAGAGTATACTGATCATAATTGTCAAAAAGTGAGCGCGGTACGACAGTTCGTTTGAAAGCTAGCCCTTTCGTAAGTTCTATCTGGCATAACAAATTCGTTAAATTACCATTTACTCCCGTTTAGAATTTTGGTAAATTAAAAGGTTGTAGTTCATGATATGTACGTCAATTCACTTTAGAATAGGGACTCGGATTGGCCACTGAATAGTAGTCGAAGTTGTATGCACCCACAGGTACTTTGTTAAATATTGCATTTCGTCTATAACTGTATTATGAAGTTAATAAGTCGACATATCTGTAGAAGTTTTTGTTCGAAATCGTGGGACATGCAGTTAATTGGCTAATAAATCCATAGGCATGTGGAAGATAAGATGACCAGGCTTGGCACAACATTTTATCTGTAGGGAAGTATCAAGGTACGAGACAAATAAAGAAAGGGGTCAGTAAAATGACATGAGATTAGTACTTGTCATTTCGGAATACATTCATTTGTAAAGTATTTGATCTTTCAGTTTTTAGAGAATTTCGCTGTATAGAATTTGTTTAAATTAGATTATTCGAAATGTATTAAACTTTGCTCTCGCCACTGCACGAGGATGTTTAATAAGTGTTTTTTTCACGCCCATTGTTCTACGAATATTTTTTTTGAGATCGCAGTAAGTTTCTTCCATGTTGCACAAAAAGTTTTAAGTCAGATAGTTTTCATGGTTGTTCTAAAAACTCTAAGTGTTTTGTTTGTTTGTTTATCTATGCGATAAAATGGGGTTTTGTGGCTTAAAACTCCCGACTTTTCTCTTATGTTTCTTGCTTTTTTTTTTTTGTTTCAAGTCAGTCAGTCATGTCTTTTATCTTAGTAATGCTGCTGCTGCTGATGATGATGATGACAATGACGATGGTGACTTGCATGCACCACTTTCAAATAAAGTGCAAAAAAATAAAAAAAACACAAGGAAGCTCAAAAAAATAAGGGAAGAAGAAAACAAATGTTGAACAAACTGTCACAGTTGATGCGGTTGTGGTAGTAAATTGTGAAAAACAAGTTCAACTTGTAACAAAATTAAGGATTTACATTTTCTTTTACTTACATAAGTATATACATACATGTATTAAATGTTCTTCTCTTTCTTTCTATCTTTTTAAAATATATAGTGCGGTTGGATTTCTAAGGATGTCATAGAGCTTTTGTCTTCTTGTTATGTTCACTATTTTCTTTTCTAGTTTTGACTAGAGTACCTGCAGCTTATCTAAAGAAAATTGTATAGAAGGTTAAATTAACAACAAATGGTTTGTAAGAAAATAAGAGCAACACTTTTTATTTAAATTCTTGTTTGGCTGGAATAAACAACTAAAAATTGCCAGTAACAAATTGGCGGTTTAACAAAATTAAAAGCGAAGACTTAGACAAGAGTCATTTCTAGTTTATTTGCTATTTTAAGATTTGTTTGGAATTTAGCTGGTAATTAGAGAGGTTTATATAAACGTTATTTAGTGTACTAGAGGAAAGTGTTTATTTAAGAAACAAATTTTTGAGGCTTATTTATCAACACTCTAAGTAAAATGATTTTAAGGGCAAAGATTTGTTAATGTTATAAGTTATATAAATAGAAAATAACTCATTTAAAAATTTACAGTCACAGCTTTTCAATTAAAGACTTTCATTATAAATATTAGGCAAAACAAGAAAAAATTTATAAATTCTCTGCAAATTTTGTAAGATTTAGATTGGCGTATTTTCGAATACTTTACGTATGAGTAACATTTAAATATTTCAAACTGTAGGAGCACAATTGCATCGTATGAACATAGTAGCGTATGATGTAGCTACGTTGTCAAATTAAAACCTATATTATTTAATACAAAGGCAAACAATAGCTGGCGCAAACGGAAAAGCGTATCTTCGTCACGTTGTTTTAACTAGAACTAACTTTCTTTCAACGTGATTCATAGTTGTTTTTTTAATTTAAAAATTTAAATTACAATAAGTTAGAGTTAATTTAAAAGAAAAAATCTATTCCGTAAGGTATTATAAAATCATGTTAAATTAACATGAAGTAGCTATGAAGAAAAGTCATTAGCGAAAATTTGTAAAATCAACCTTGCTTTCAAAGATTTTAAATTGATTTTGTACTATGTGAATAAACTGCACAATATTTTTTTAAAAATGCGGATAATTAATTTATAACCGTATACACAGGGTTGCCAGACGTCCTGGAATGGCCTGGATTTTCCAGTTTTTTGGGTGTTGTCCAGGCTCCAGCTAAAATGCAATTTGTCCAGTTAAAAAAGTTTATTTAATTTTGAAAAATTACTCTTTTTTATTAATTATATTTATTATTGATAATTAGTATTGTGGTTATTTTGTTGAACTATTTATGGTTTTTAATCTAAATTTTTAATATTTTTAATTAGGCTTAAGTTCATCAAACTTGATTTTCATTAAATTATTTTTATGAAGAAAGCAATTTTACAACATGGAAATTAATTAAAATTGTTATTGATAATCTTTCATTCTTGACCGTGGCCGGGGCTCAAACCCTGGCCGACAGGTTACCATGACATGTTTCGATCGCAACCACTCGATCTCCTCAGATGGATTTGCCGTTTACACTCGCAGCCATCGACGACTGCTGACGTCAATAGTCAAACATCAATCCTTAAACCAAATTGTATTTTAACCTTTGGTAGATCGAAATTTGCTTTTTTGAATGATTATCCATTTTAATTAAAATACTTAAGGCCCAACCATAATAAGCTTAAGTTGGCTTAAGCAAATATACGAATACATGTTAACCATATTAGGCTAGCCATATTGAGCTTAAGGAAACTTTTTGTTAAATTTTATGAAACTGTCATTTGCTTAAGCAAGGTGCGAAACTGATCGCACATTCCGTACGGAATCAAATGTTTGTTGATTTTATTTTTGTTTTTTTTTTTTAATACATTTGAGAGACTTTTTGGTAATAGGTTAAGCAACGGTATGCATGTTATGGTTGGGCCTTTAAAAAGCAACCTCTGTTTGGCGTTCAAGGGTGATTAATCAGGTGTAAGTTTTGCGCGCTTTTTATTTTGCAAAAACAGAAAATATTGCAAGTCAGACTAAGGTTCGCAAACAGGGGTGTGCTGGAAATCGCAAACGCAAAACGCAAGAATTTTAAAAGTCGTTTTTTAGTAAGATTTTTGTAATAAAAGATTTTTATGACAAATATTATACAAACATTTCTCTATTAAACAGAATTTTATAACAAAAATTATAAAAATTAAATTAAAAGTTTATTAAAAACAGCCTCTAAATTCTTGCGTTTTGCGTTTGCGATTTCCAGCACACCCCCCAAAAATTAAATAATAGCAAAGACATTTAATGAAAAAATGTTTAATCTGAAAAGGTAATTTTAAGTGCATCGAAATACCTTTGAAAAAGAATCTTAAAAAAACTACTTTTTTCCAAAATAAGATTTTTTTTTTGGTGAAATTAAGATTTTTTGCTGAAAATTTCTGGCAGCCCTGGCTACAATTTTAATAAGACTAAGTTTTGATGAAAATGCTTAAACATGTTTGCTTACAACTTAAGTAATAGAGTTATTAAATTCTTCAAATAACAATAAAAAAAATACATGTGGCTAAACAAAAAGTTATCAGCCATGTTCGGGAAATCGAATTCGAGTGAAATCAAAATCGAACAAACTTTAAAAACGATCCAGTGTTTAAAGTTCATTAAATAATCTTGTTTTATATACTTCATACTATGAGTACAGCTTATCCTCATTAGAACTTATCGTAAAATAAAAAAGCGACGGTAATTTAAAGAAAAATTTAACTGGAAATCTCCATTGGTTTTGATTTCACTCGATCCATAACAAGTTTATGTACTTTTTTATTTGATTTAATTTAAGTTGAGTTTATATATACGGTGGCAGCAATACTGCAACAAAAACCACAGAAACAGCAGATGTTAACGGCTCAAAATGTCAACTATTTATAAATAAAATTTGAAACCAAAACAAATTGGTTCGAACTGTCAAAGTCAGCAGGCTTTTCGCTGCCACTTGTAGTGAATTCGCCATGATTATAATTTTTTAATATGTTATGACTGAGTTTTAAGTGGTCCGTTTATGTATTCGAATAATTTGTCATAACGTCCAGTGTCACAGTGTCCATGGACTTTATGATACTGTTAAAAGTGTCATAATGTCCATCAGAGCAGTGTCATAACGTCCGCAGGCGTTATCATATGTCATAATGTCCACAACTTAACTTATAACCAAAACATTAAAATGTGTAAAATTTGCTTTAAAATACTGTTATAATTCAAGTGATTATCAAAACTTAAGAAAAAAAATTATTAATTACACTGCTATACAAAAAAAATAAAAAAATCTGCGGCAGGGATTTTGTTAATGGTTTTTGTTAATACTCATATTAGACCTTCACGCTGCATGCTTATTTATTTTTGATTCACTCTGGTTATTGAGATAAACGGAACTAAGAAATAATTGAAATACCCTATAAACATTGTGGTTCATTGATTTGTAAATAAGAGAAAATCCCAAAGAAAAAGTTTTTGATGATCTTCATTTATTTATTCTAGTTAAAGGTACCCCAAACTATTATTTTTGTGTATTTTTGTAAAGATAAACAATAAAAATAAATTTTAAATAAATCTTTTGGCCCATTTATTGAAGCATTTTATGGAAAATGTAAGAAGCGTTTATCTCAAAAACTGGAGTCAATTTGACAATTCTGGTATTTTTCCCGTTATCAGCACACTCGTCTTATACAAAATCGACTTCAAGTATGCCTGCCGCAAAATGACTGTATAGCAGTGTTATTGATAGAAATTTTTTACAATTCGAAGCTTTGGCTTTTCATACAGACTATGAACTAGCTTTATGGCAGGCTTTAGAAAATATGTTTCCTAATGCGTCATTAAAAGGTGTCTGGTTCCAATACTGCCAAGCTCTGAGACGTAGAGGTCAAAAGATAAGCAGGTGTGGAGATTTAATAAAAAGAAATAAAGACTGTGGTAATTGGTACCGAAAAATACTAAGTCTGCCATTGGTTTGCTTCGCTAACTTAAGCTTCTCTGCATAGCCGGCCTTCGGCCGGGCGCAAGGATTTTCTCCTCTATGGTATAACAAAGACCGGCTTCGCTAGCTAAAGCTTCTCTGCGTAGCCGGCCTTCGTTCGGAAACAAGGCAGATTTTAGAAGTGTTACTTAGCGAAACCGGTACTTGTTATACCATAAAGGAGAAAATACTTGCGCCCGGTCGAAGGCCGGCTGTGCAGAGAAGCTTTAGTTAGCGAAGCCGGTGTTTGTTATACCATAGAGGAGAAAATCCTTGCGCCCAAAAGTGTTTTCGTTATACTATATTTAATATATACACTCAGAGAAAAGAAATAACCATATTATATTTAATTTAACCAAATCATTGTCACCGACAACCATATAATGGTTAAATTAGTTTCTTTAAAAATAGTTTTGTTGGTTGTGACCAAAACATGTTTTGTGTATGTTTTGTGTATGTAGATCTTTTTTTGTATTTAACTTCTTTAGTAATTATGGACCTTATGACACTTTTAAAAATGTCATTTGCAAAGCGTCATAATGCCCGAAGACATTATGACATGCCACCGTTAATGAGTGCCCCGGGAAGGCTACCGATGTGCTTTTCCATCCCCATCGTAAATTACGATTGTGCACTGCTGATTTAAATAAATATTTAGTGCACTACCCCCAACTATGATCGTAATAAAATAAGAAAAAGTTACTAATCATTTTTTTTTTTAAATTTTTCTTATTGTATGGACGTCAAAGTTACTCTCATATGGCACTGTTGGCATTGTACCTATTTATTCTCGAAATATTCACACAACCTGTGTTCTTTAATCTACTACAAAAAACGACTCTGGCGTTTACGCCAACGACAACCGTAATCAGGCTGATGAATACGAATATCAAAATTGCATTGCCAAATTTGATAGCGCTTTTCCAAATATACTAATTTAAGTATTTAGTTTATATGGAAGGTTCCACGTCAGCTATATCCAAATTTTGTAGACTGTTATAGTTTCCAAGATACAAGAATTTTGTTATTTACTTCATACAGGAAGTGGTACGTTTGCACAAGATTGTGAAGAATTGTGATAAAGTGACAAAATTTTATTTTCAATTTGGTATAAAATAAAAATACATTTAACAACATTTTCAAAACTAAAATGTTTTCATTTACAAATTATAACAAGTATTTAAACAACAAGTAAATCTATGAATGAATAATCATGAAGCAAACTCTTATATTCTCAATGAAAACACTCTTTCAACATCGCTGAATGTAACTGAAGCATATTTGAATGCTTATAATTCAGGTGGAGAGAGGTTGTCAATAAGCTCATCCGTCTCACTTTCATTAAAATATGAGTAGTCCACTTGCAAACACGGCTAAGTTAAAAAATCTGAGAAAATCGATTAAAACAGCTTTTTAAAATTGAAATGCCAAGCCATATAGAGAGTTTTCCAGGAGTATTGAATAATTAACCAGAAATTGTGTGTAACATTCGGAGTTTTGTATGAGATTGATAATGGCTTAGGGATGCATTTTAAAAAACAATTAAAATGGCGTCTTTTACAGAATTTTTATTTCTTTAATTAAGCGTTGTTTGACTACTCACATATACTGTTTTTTATTTTAATTATTCTTGTAATCCGGTATTATCTAAAACTTTTTTTTAACTTTTGAACAAAATCTTTTTTACTGACATCTTTTATATTTTCCTTAGTATTGTCAATAAGTCTTAGCTTTCATTTATAAAAAACCATTTTGTTTGTAATTTCAAGAGACTTGAGCAGATGAATTACAAGTGCTCTTGTATGTACTCTTAGTCACTTTTTCGTCCGATTTTTGCAACATTCATTTAGCATTTCATATAGATTCTGCCTTATTTACGCTAAGCTCTTCCTAAAATTCCTTCTAATGTGCAAAAAAAAGGTATTTCTTGGCAAGCTGGATCAAAAATGGCTTTTTTATTTATTTCTTTATTAATTTATTTAGTGATTTTCTAATACAACAAGATACATTATCTTATAATTAGAGTATTAGAATCAGAGAAGTTAGTTTTAATATATGTAAGTGTCCTAATATATAAAATAATTTAGCAGATATAGTAATAATAGATAATTAGATCAATAATTGCAATTAGTAGAAAACTTAATTAGAGTACATAAATATTTGAATTTTACAATTAATTTAATTATTTCGAATGCTATAAATGTTATTGAAGTTATTTTTAAATTTAGTTGCGTTGGTTGAAAGTTGTAAAGATACAGGAAGTTGGTTCCAGAGACGTATTGAATATATAAAAAATTGTTTCTCAGACGCTGCATCACGATGTCGAAGTTGGACTAGGCTGTTTACTCTCGAGGACCTCATGAACTGTAGACGGTCAAATAGATATTTCGGTTTCATTGTCGTTATAATTTTGTGTAAGAGCAAAAGGTTTTTTAATTTCAGATAGTCTTCGAAGCTAACGTTGATCACACGACAGGAGTATTGAGATACGTGATCAAATTTTTTTAGACTATAAATATAGCGTACAATGTTATTAAATGTCGTTTTAAGCCTCATGAAGTCTTTTAAGTTACATCCAGAAAATATTTCCGATGCATAAAGAAGTTTAGGTAAAAGATAAGTTTTTGCCAGCAAAAGTCTTACTTTGGGTGGTGTAAAGTACTGTACAGTCCACAAATTCCGCAGCATACTGTACACTCTACCACATGCCTGGGTAATGTGGTCAGACCAGGTAAGTGTGCTGTTAAAGACAACCCCAAGATTTCTGACCGTGTTTACTACTTCAATTTTAGTATCTCCCAGAATTACGTTATTTTCAACATCAATATTAACCGATTTTTTTGGTGATAATAACACATTTTGATTTTTTAGGATTAAGGCGTAATCCATTAGCCGATGCCCAGAGAAAAATTTGGTTTAGATCGTAATTTAGTTCATTTACTTTAGAGTTAATACAATACTTGGAGCTTTTCAGGTAAATTTGAATATCATCCGCGTACATTTGAACTTTTGAATATTTAATTTGTTTTGGCTTTTTAACGAAATAATTTAAGAAATGGCAGAAATGGCAAAAAATGCAATATGCCATAAAGAACTTGGCCTGCTCATCATGAATCGTTTACCGCAAGAACAACGCTTCCAAATTATGTGATAAAGCACATTTCTGGTCAAATAGCAAATTTGCCGCATTTGGAACGAAGATCCTGATCCTAAAGCCTTTAACGAATCCCCATTATATCCATTTGAATTGACTGTTTCTTGCGGTTTACACGCTCTTTCAACATTAATCTGCTGAACATCACCGACATTTGGTTTCAACAAAACGGCGTAACTTGCTATACAGCCCGATTAACAATTGATTTATTGCAAAACCAATTTGGTGATTTCCAGAAGTGGTACTGTTCAATGACCCCTCCCTCGATCGTGCGACTTAAAGCCTCTGGATTAATTTTATGGGGCTATGTTAACTCATTGGCTTATGCCGATAAACCAGCAACTCTTAAGGCACTGGAAGCCAATATTCAAGCCACCGTTGACGCCAAACGGCCATATTTATTGGAAAAAGTAGTCAAACATTAGACTAATCGAATGGAACATTTTACTCGTATCCGCGTCGGAATGCCATGGAACTACCTACCAGATTGAATTAAAAAAAATTCATTCCAACAATATTTCTGACTCGTATTATCATTTTAAGTTCTTATGAAGCTAAAAAAACACCCTTTATAACAATTTTTTCTTTAAAAACAATCCAAAGTTGTTTCGAAAGAAGCTTTGAGTAAAAAAACAGCGCTTGTCTCTCAGCTTTTAAAAGTATATGGTCTTAAAAGTTATAAGTAGGGATGCGATTTCCATGCAAATGCATGTTTTTTGTCGATAGTCTAAGAACGATGTCGACCATTTATCTTTCCGAATCATTAAATTTGCGTTAAAATGGCATCGATTTGTTTTTGCATATTGTTGCATATTTTGGAGAAATTACTAATTTTTTGTATAGTTAGGTTTTAATTGCATATTTTGAAATTTTTGAGTGATTTTTTGTTAATTTCCATATTATAAAAAAATTTTTAACAACTTTTAAGATAAACAAAAAAGCTTCCAAAAAAAATTTTAAAATTAATAAATAAATTTCTTTGGAAAACAAGATTTTTTAGATTTCGACAAAAAAATCCATCTATTTAAAACCGATCCAGCACCTTACATTGTTAAGGGTTTAAAATATTTTTCCAAAACTATTACAAGTTACTTGCTTGTCACATGGGTTGTACCATGTTGCAGAGGAAATTAGAAGCCAAATCGATAATCGTTTTAAAAACAAATAAAATGGCAGCCTTTGCATAATTTTTTTTTTAACTTATCGGTGCTTGCTCAAAAAAAAAAACAAAAAAAAAAAAAAAAATAAAAAAAAATAAAAAAAAAAAAAAAGTGGACTGACTACTCACATACATATACTATTTCTTATTTTAATTAATCTTGTAATCCGGTATTACGGTTTTAAACTTTTCAACAAAACCTTTTTTTTGACATCTTTAATATTTTCCTTAGAATTGTCAATTAAGTCTAAGCTTTCATTTATAGAAAGCCCTTTTGTTTGTAATTTCAATAGACTTAAGCAGATGCATTGAAAGTGCTCTTTTACTTAGTCACTTTTTACGTCAGATTTGTGCAACATTCATTAGCATTTCGAATAGAGTCTGCCTCATATTCACTAAGCTTGTTTAAAAATTTCTTTTACGTTACAAAAAAAAAAAAAAAAAGATATTTTTTGGCAAGCTGGACCAAAAATGGCTTTTTAACGAAATAATTCAAGAAATGGCAAAAATGTTAAAAAAATGGCATATGCCATAAAAAACTTGCCCTCATTATAATTAATTTTAATAGGCTTCGTCCTTGTGAAAACTAAAACCTATGTTCCAAATTTCATTATATTATCTCCAAAACTTTACACTATCACACCTTTTATTTAGAGCCAATAAGTTTAGAAAAATTAGATTTCTTTTTTATCATTATGAGTTGAAAGGAGCTGTTCTTTCTTTTACACAGCTTAAACATTAACATAAGCGACAGTTCTTCCGAATATAAGTTAACAAGCTAATTGAAGGCTGCCAAGTTAGCCGTGTCGGTTACATGAAAAAAGAAAATATAAACGTCCGGGGCGCAGTAAATGAAAAAGGTCTTGTCTTTAGAATGCATCCAAACAATTATTTTATTTATTCTAGATCATCGGAAAAAATTTTAATACTATCACCTATATCCGTCCATCCGTCCATCTGTATATTTAAATTACTTATGGGCTCGCCGAAAAAAAACTTTGTAAAGGGTGGTGCAACAACAATGCACGATGTTAATTGTGAGTCACACCTTAACGTCAGGGTTCTTGCAAAACATAGTTTGACATTTCTTTGTTTCGGTGTTTGACAAATTCAACCATGAAGTGGTTCACAATTAAGCAGCGCCTTAAAATTAATGAAGCTTTTTACAAAAATGGGCGTTCAAATCAAAATGCACTTCGTGATTTTTTTGGTCTTCACATTTGACCAAATGTGCTCACAATCGGGAGAATCGTTCGCAAATATTAGCAGACCGGTACTGTAGGAAATGTAAAAACACCTGTACATGTCGTACTTCTTCGAAAATAAGGTCGAGCAAGCAGTTGTCGTGAATGGTTTCCGCTATCGCGAGATGATAACGGACTTCTTGTAGCCAGAAATTGAGGATATGGACCTGGACGATAAGGGGTCCCAACAGGATGGTGCCATTTGCCAATTGTTCTTTTGCGCGAAAAATTCAATGGCCGTGTTTTCTCACGTCGTGGCTGTGGTAATTGGCCGCCACGATCATGTGATTAAACACCGTTGCACTCCTATCTTTGGGAATATTTAAAAGAAAAAGTGTACGTCAATAGGCCAATAACAATTCAAAAGCTAAAGGATGAGATAATTCGGCACATTAACCTCAATTATGTCTCAGAGTCAAGGAAAATATAGATCATCGGATAGAGGTATGCAACCGAAGCTGTGGCGAGCCGTTTGTCGATATTTTGTCGTATCTCCTTCTATCATAATAAAAAATATTAAGACAATTCTCTGAAAACTTTTTGGTTTATTCATAATAAAATCGTGCGTTTTCAGTTTGTTTGGTATTGGAAAACGGCTCGTCTGTTATTGAAAATTGAATAAATCCTCACAATATGAGTTTCGGCAGTTAGGAGCTATGAAAAAGAGGCGAAATCTGGCTCAAAATTCATGCGGTAATTTTGGTGTTAAAAACGCATTGAATCGGTTTAACATTTAATACATAAAGTTTAAAATTTATTTTCTTTTCTTCAATTGAAAAAAGCAAGTACTCATGTTTACTCTAAATTTTCTTTGGTGCAATAAGTTAAACTCTTTACCAAATAGAAAAAAAGAAATTTTTTAACTAGACTTTCATTTTAAATTCAAAGATATTCTCATCTTTAAAGTCTAAAAATCCATAAATAAAAATTTGCCATGAAATACAAACAATCTTCGGCTTTTTTATGCGCAATTATTTTAAAGGACTTTTGCTATTTCTGGTTTATTTTGGTATAATTGATTACAGAGTTGATAAAGAATGAAAGAGCAGAACAGAAAAAAAACTTTGAAATAAAAAGGATATTTTGTAGCTAAAGGAGTTTCTTGTTAGTTGTAGTTCTCTATGGCCAAAAGTGGTAAAAAGAACATAAATTACAATTTCGAGTAATGCTAGTGGCAGTTGTCCAGTTCAAAAGAGGATAAAAAATCACACTTACACATAAAATGAGGATTGAAGTAAAAGTACACAAAAGATGTTGAATAGTGAGAATCGCGACCGAAAAAAAATTTATTTTAGAAGAACAAATTTCAAGAAGAGAAACTAAATAAAAAAATCTACCCGAAAATCAAACTTAAAAATTAAAATGGCCAAGAACACGCATAGAGTTCCTTTGGATCAATTGTTTGTAAAAGAGAATGTGAATTGTTTTGGCAATAATACACGCCAGACATTGTTTGCAAAAGAATTTTGTATTTTCCTGGTTAAAGAAAAAAAAAAAAAAATTAAATGAAATGAAAGGAAAAAGAAACGGAAACTCAAAAGAACTGTTTTTAAAAGGTCCTTCTTTTCAAGAATTCGAAACATGTTTATTTTTTCTTGCTGTATGGTTTTTTCAAGCGTTTATTTAAAATAACATAAGAAGTCCATTTTCAAAAATAAAAAGAATGAAGTTATTTATTCTTTATTTTTTTAAGTAGAATGTGTTTAAATATTTGGTGTTTTTTCTTATCAGTGAGTAAAAAGAAAACCTGACTGAATTATGACCAAAATTTTGTTCAAAAGAAAATTTCATTTAAAAATATAAACATGTATCACAAACAAGAAAATTAAATACAACATGTTGCAACTTGGATTTTGCTAAGGATTTCTTTTTGTATTCAGAGAAAAGAATTAAAAGGGGTTAAATTTTAAGTTTAATTTTGTGGAGTAAGTTTAAGTTGGTACATGTAGCTGTCAATCGTAGCTGTTATACACTAACAACACTTTCAATAAATAACATAAAATCCTCTGCAAGAATTGTTCCCATCATAAAACTAACCTGAACTCTTTTTAAAGCCTAAAATGCAGTTCAGTTCAGTTCCTGAACGGTTAGACAACTTCTCGAACTCAGAGACCACAATTATCTGACTATCCACCAATCATAGTTTTCAGACCATCTGTTATAAGTGATTTCAATAGTTTTTCACCGAACTATAAGTTTACATTGATGTACATATTTGAAACGAACACGCAGAGAAAAAACATGTTTAAATATGTTCACCTCCAATAAAACTATTTTTAAAGAAAATTTTTAACATATTATGTTTAATATAACCATATTATTGTCAACTGCAACCATATTATGAATTAGTTGAATTAGTTCTCCATCAAGAAGCCACAACCATATTATGGTTGCCTCTAAACATGTTATGGTTAAATATGACAATAATTTGTTTTAAGATTAACAATAGTATTTTCCTCTTTTCCAAGAGCAACATGCTATGGTTAACAAGTTAGAGTGTAATATTCGGCTGTGTCGAATCTTTGATACCCTCCACCGACAATTTGAATATTTCAGGAGTGATATCTTTATGATGTCTATTTATTATTAATTTATCTTTATAAAAACAGACATCAGCATTAAAATTTTTTGCGGCTTAGACCTACATATATTAAATTATTGACCGACAAATGCCATTATGATAGCATTATCTATTACGGTTTAAGGCGTACTAAACTGTTTTCCGGTGGTAGGGTTTATATGGAGCCTAGTGTAAATTATGGACCGATCTTCATGATATTTTACAGTGTCATTTCTAGTTTTAAAAACCTGTGACGTACCAAATTTTGTTATGATAGCATTAATAATTTTTAGGCGTACTTAACTGTTTTCCGGGAGTAAGGTTTATATGGGGCCTAGAGTAAAGAGATTTCACGAAGATCGGTCCATAATCTTCGTGAAATCTCACAGTGTCACTCCAATCGAATAAAATGAACTTTTGCAATATTTCTTATCATTTCGAGCATTGTTCAATCATTTATGTTAGTTTTTGTAACAAAATGATCAATTTTTTAAAGTGTCTGATCCTACTGAACCGATTTGGCTGGATTTCAATCCCAAACTGCTTAGGATAACTACAACCAATTTGACACCCAGTTTTTTTTTCTTTTGAGTTTTTCGAAAGTGAGCGTGTTTTCAACAGACGGACAGACAGACGGACATGGCTAAATCGACTTAGAATTACTGAAGGAGCCAGAATATATATACTTTATTGGGTCTGAGGTGAATAATAAAAAAGTTTCACACGGAATGACAAACTTAGTAAGCCCTCTTCACAACTTATTGTGGTGGAGGGTATAAAAACCAACCATGCTATTATAAGTGTTATTATTAATCATAACATGTTCGGAGGCAACCATTATATGGTTGTGGCTTCTTGATAGAGGACTAATTCAACTATAATATGGTTGTCGGTAACAATAATATAAAAAATTGTTTTGTTGGAGGTGACCATATTTGAACTTGTGTTTCTTTGGGTGCAGTGCAGGCTATCAAATTAGTACGCCTCAATATTCCGGTCTAAATTTCTGAGCTCCGATACCGAAAAGATTGTTAGTCATCCTATAAGGAAGTAAATTCTAGTAAGAAGCTGATTTTTTACTCTAGAACGAGGACTTCAAGATCATAGCAGTGTTAATGCTATCCATATATATATATCTATATATATATATATATATATACTCATATCTTTCTACCTGCTAAAATAATGTTAATTCCCACAAAAAAAGAAAAAAAACAGTGTCAAATTAAAAATCAAAGTAAATTTTAGAAAAAGTACGGACTTTATTTAAAATTACCATCGTTTCATAATAATTTTAAATGAAAAATGTTAAAATAAAATTTTTAAAAAAACATAAAATACTGTTTTACTTGTTTTGTGTAGAAACAACAACACTTGAGGAAGAAAAACATAAATTTTTTGATTTCATGTTAAAAATAATTTATTAAAGGAAGAAGAATTCCCGTATTATTTTTGTTTTAATTATTTAGTTAAATACATCAAATTTTCGAGGTAGAATGATGACGAAAACATGTTGAGCCATTCTGCTGGTGTTTTTTAGGTGTGAGTGCTTTTGTAAACAAATGGGAATACAACAAAAGTGAAACATGTGTAACAGGAAAATAAATAATTATATTCTCCATCCCTCTTTGGTGCCGGGGGTAAGTGTTTGTAATTATTCTAAAATAAATACACATTGTGTCTCTTAAGCTTCTTAGTACCATTTCGCAATCAAATTAAAAGATTCTACATGAAATTCACGTTGTTTTAACTTGAAAAAACTTTTATTCAACAGTCTTAGAAGTGTTATATCAAAATCAATTTAATGTCATTTTGCTCCAACTTTACTAGAATGTTAAATTAACATGAATTATAGTTATTTTAAAAGAAAAAAAAGTTGATCGCAGGTTATTGTAAAGTTATCTGAAATTAACATGAAATAACTTTGAAGCTAAATTAATACAGAAAAACTTTGTTTTCGGCGATTTTTTTTTCAGTGTGTTATGTATACCCAGTCCAAGAGTAAGTGTTTAATTAAAATAGGAAAAAGACAATTAAACAGTTGCCTCCATTCATATTACTGAGTTCGCGAACTGCAACGGCTATTTAAATATACACAAGCCGAATTATAATTGTATGGGTACACGGGGGTAAGATATATAGGGTTATAAAAAGTTGGGGGTACTTACAGGTGCTGGTGTAGAATAGTCGGTAAACTTCACAACGGGAGGCCTTATCGTTGGTTTGGGACGTTGTGTCTGTTCCAGTTGTTTGCGGTGGGGATAACAAGCACTTTATTGTTCCTGGTTCGGTTATCGTTATAGGTATAAAATACAGGATCGCAATGCCCTTTAGCTAATCGGTGGATAGCTTTGTCAACAATAACCAGGCACTAAACAGATCGTTTGTTCTCACTGGCTGGAAAGTGGTTAGAGGTCTAATTGAAACCACAGACCTGCACTTTGGATTTTGATATCAACAATTAAAAACACCGTTTATTTCACTTTTTTAAGAAGCACTGTTTATTTGTTGATAATAATCTTTAAACTACACTTTAAATTTATCTAGTATAAAACTTGTCAAAGGATTTAAACTGTTCTGTTTGCTTTCACTACTTAGAATGATTTTTCAAAAAAGTAAAGAGAGCATTCAACTGCCTGTTGAAGTTCAATAAAAAGGAAAATAGAGAAAAGGAAAACATAACGAGTCAACGTACTCGTTGTTGCAAAATATGTAGGGTTTTCATGCCTTGCATCCCGCAAACCATGTAGGGTTTCCGTGCATAAACATCCCGCCCCCCTTGTTATATCTAAGATAACAATGAGGCTAGGTTTGTCAGGCCTTAAATTCTTAACAACGGGCAGTTGAGTTCTACTGTATAAGATGCAAAATAATTCATATACTTAATATAATTCAATAGTAATATTAGGGAGGAAAAAAAAAAATATAAAAAGATTATCATACAATTCAAGATAAATTCAAATATAATTTCATTAATTAAGATTCATAAAGTTGTTAAATGTTGTTGGATGATAAAATTTCTGCCAATTGACGCCAGTTGTATTCCGCTTCGTATAATTCGTGGGTAGATGTCCGCTGTCTGCTCCGAGGATAAAGTTGATGATTGATGATAAACTTGCACGTTCGGGGGGTAAAAAACGACCATGAACTGTTGACCAAGTTGGCGCTTATGTCTCACGCGTGTTACGCATTGAGATAAAATTGTTTGTATCAACATTTTAAGTTTATGGACGTAGTACCGTAGTCTCGTCCGGCGATGCAAGAGCGCATTTTGACCGTGCAGGGTGTGTTTGTGTAGATACACGAGAAACAGTCTGGTGAAGCGCGCATGGTAAGGCAGTAAAATGGGGTAACGTTCTTCATAGCGCAAGGTAGGGGAGTCTGCCAACCGACCATTCATTCTCATCATTCCGTTAGAACCGAGAATGGGATTAAACGTTAAAAACGAGCTTTTTCGGGACAGTTGTTTTCTTTCAGATGACTGTGAGTATTCTCTGCTAGAGTGCGATTTTTGGCAGGCGACTATTAGACGATTTTTGACGGAAGCTATTTCCTTGGCCGGCAGCTCTTCTCGACTGACCTCTTCTGCTGTCAACTTAGCTCTCGTGCGGTGGTAAAAACGGAAAATATAAAGTATGACTCTAAACGCTCGAGGTAGGTCTGAAAAGTTCCCAAGAATATCGTCCTGCTTTATTACAGTTGTATGTGCACGGATTATTCTAATGACTTCTTCCGTGTCAAAATCCTTTACTCGTGATGGCCAGTCTGAAGGGGGTAAATTTGACTGCAGAACTGGGCCAGGATGAAGCAGATCATTAAGGTTTACGCCATTGGTTAAAAGGCTAGAAGTATTGAATACCACGCGCAATTTTGTTGTGGCGCTGTCGGGTTTTAACACAGCATGGTGGGGCAAATAATAAGTGCCGCAGTCACCATTTATGGGGGTTACTTTGGTCATTTGACCTAGAGTAGAATACTCTGTTATTATCTGATCATATTCAGTTTTAAGTTGGGGGTTTTTGACTAATCTCGCCTCGTTTCGTAGAAACTGGGAGAAAGCAATTTTTCGAGAGGGGCCAACATTTAGTTTTTCGGGGTAATCTTTCTTAAAGGGGAGAGACACGACGTATCGACCTTCTTTATTTCGGAAAGTAGTGGATGTGTACAAATTTTCGCAGTATGTGTCCTCCGGGGAGGACGTTTTCCTCCTCGGGATGTCCTCGATCTCCCAAAACCGCTGAAGTTGATTGTTCAATTCTATTTCGCTAAAAAATGATAATACCGCCTTTCTGCACGGGTGTGCTGGTACCTTCCCCGCAATAATCCACCCGAAAACTGTGTTTTGGGCTAGCAAAGATTGTTGTTTGTCTCGTTGTAGACCGTCCAAAATAGTTTTTGGGTAAACATCGGCACCAAGAAGTAGGTCTATCTCACGACAACTGTGGCGATAAGTATCAGCCAATCGCAAATTGGAGAAATCGCCATTTTTTAGTGCTGACGAGGGGTAATAGGAAAGGTGGCTGGTAAGTCTGTTTATGATTAAGGCATCCGAAAAGACTTCAAACGATTTGTCAGCCGGGGATTCAATTTTGACGTGACAGCTTTGGGTTGAGGTTGAAGTGACGGAGTCACTTAACCCGTGGACTTGGGCTGCTGATGGCCGAGTATAAATACCATGATTCCCTTGCAATTTTCTTGAAGGGAATGTCGCCTCCGAGGCGGAGTCTATTAGCGCGCGAACAGTACACTTGAGGTCGTTATTGTAGACGTCGACTAACGCTGTACCGGTTATGACAGACTGTGTGGTGGGTTCAAGGTGAGTAGAAAAAGATTGCAGCGTTCGATTTGCTGCTTGTGACGAAGTAGAAGTGGTCACATCTAAAACGGGAAGGGGGTTATTATTTTGATGAACTTGGGTATTTTTTACGGTATTGTTATTAACTGGGGTTTTCCTCCCGTCTACGCGATGAAGCAGCGAATGATGTTTTCCCCTACACACCTTGCAGGTGTATTTGCTTCGGCAGGTCTTAGCTCCGTGAGATGTTCCCAGGCAGTTAGTGCATTTAGTTTGTTTTTTCACCGTGGCGTATCTGTCTTCAACAGACCTGGCCAGAAATACGGCGCAACATCTGAGCGGGTGAAATTCAGGACACAGCGGGCACTAACCCTTATTATTTGGGGCACTATTCGTCTGGTAGCTTTTTACCTTGGGGGATGCAGTTCTGGCATTGGCTTGAAGAGCCCTAAGGAGTTCGTGAATCTTTGCAATCACGGCTGTGTGACTGCCAAGAGTGGAGTGAAAACGTCCTTTTAAGACCTTAACATCGATCTCCTCTTCCATAGTTTCATAACTATCCATCGCAGCTTCATAGCAGGACTTGAAATTTGACCAAAGACGATCGATGTGCTTTTCGTCAACCTCGAGGGTGTATCGCGTGTGCGATTCTACCTTTAGACCGTCAAAATAGGTTTTGAATTCGACCACACGATCAGAATAACGAATGACATTTTTTAACGATGCCATTTTTTCAGGTGATTGGGTTTATACGATTTTTTAAAAATTTCAGATATTTTATTTGAGAAAATTTAGAGAAGTGTTCGATTGTGCCTCGTAGAAGCGACCAGTAAAGTATTGAAAAAAATTCAAGCGGAATTAATAGCGGTGCTTCGTGAAAGCGACCCGTGTGTATTAACTTAATATATGTATGTATTTGAGGCAATTTCTAATTTCAATAAGAATTATTGGAAAAAAATATTCAAAGAAATTTTCAAAGGTGCTTCGTAAAAGCGAGCTAATAAAATTATTGGAGAAAATTTAAAGAAATTTTCAAAGGTGCTTCGTAAAAGCGACCTAATAAAATTATTGGAGTAAATTTAAAGAAATTTTCAAAGGTGCTTCGTAAAAGCGACCGAAGAAAATTACTGGAGAAAATTTAAAGAAATTTTCAAAGGTGCTTTGTAACAGCGACCTAATAAAATTATTGGAAAAAAATTTAAAGAAATTTTCAAAGGTGCTTCGTAAAAGCGACCAATGAAAATTATTGGAGAAAATTTAAAGAAATTTTCAAAGGTGCTTTGTAAAAGCGACCTAATAAAATTATTGGGAAAAAATTTAAAGAAATTTTCAAAGGTGCTTCGTAAAAGCGACCAATGAAAATTATGGGCAAAAATTTTAAGAAATTTTTAATGTTTAATTTATCGTTGAAAAGTTTAACGAAATTTTCAGAGGTGCTTCGTAAAAGCGACCAATGAAAATTGTTTGCGAGGATTTAAATGAAATCTCCAAAGGTGCTTCGTAAAGCGACCGATGAAAATTATTGGCAAAAATTTAAAGAAACTTTAATGATTAATTTTTATTTAATTTATTATTAAAAAAGTTTAAAGAAATTGTCAGAGGTGCTTCGTAAAAGCGACCAAAGAAAATTGTTTGCAAAAATTTAAATGAAATTTTCAAAGGTGCTTAGTAAAAGCGACCGATGAAAATAGTTGCTTAAAATTTAGAATTTTAAATGGTTAGTTTATCATATGTGTATATACGGGTTATAATAATTCGCAACAAATGGGTTATCATGTGTCATGGGATTTATGGCAATTTATAATTTTCATATACTCATTTGATTTTATAATGTAGGTTTTTATTTCAATAATAAATATTAAGAAAGAATATAATAGTAATCGCATTAAATCTCCAATGATTTTTCGAGCTGCCCTCGTGTCCAGCTGTTAATATAAGCTCCTATGTACAATTAAATTTGTCCCAGTGACCTAGTTATTTTTTCATGTACTTATTTAATACCACGAACATACATACATACATTTACTCTTCTGGTTCTTTGATTATCTTTGTTCTCTCATCAAATATCAAAAACCAACGAGTTGATCGACTGCGTAAATTATGAAATGATATGATATAAAAAATAAACGAACTGCAAAGGGAGATGTAATGCAGTTGACGATTAACAACAACAAAATAGATGCGTACTGATTAACCTTGAATGTTAAATAGCAAGTGCAACTCACTTTTTTTTACTTATTTTTCGGTCTTTTCTTCTGTGTGTTTTTTTTTGTTCATCAACTTGATGTGTGGATGCTTATGAAGTTGTCAATGTTCAAAAGCTGCGGGGGGAAACGTATATATGATAGAATTGCCTGTAGGTTTTGTTGTTATTTTTGTACGGTACAAACTTGTTTTAATATTTTGCAATTAGACCGACTGTTGCTACTTCTTATGAGTAGGTATGTTTGTTTGTACTTTGATGTATGTATGTATGTATATAATTTTTGGTGGTGGTTTTTTGCTTTATGTAAATAAAGGCAAATTGTACATGAGTACGTATGTAGTTATTTTCATATTATTTTTGGCGTATGCAAGTAAATGCAAGATTACTTCATACGTTTTTTTTTGTATTTTTGTGTGACCGTTAGGTTTATCGTATGATTTTGGGAAACAACCTGACACATGATAGGTAGTCACGAGGGGGGAAATGATGATTTGGAAAAAGTGGACACATGATATTTAGGTAGTCACGAGGGGGGAACAAATAATTCGGGTTTTATATTATTTTGTGGAAACCGCGAGAACACGATAGGTACATATGCACATACATATGTAAGTATGTATAAATTAAATTTAGCACGTTATGCCACGAGGGGGGTAATGTGTATTATACGTATACTTATGGAGGTAAGTATCCACGTATTGATTTGGACCGGGTATTGCGAGGGTTGTACTATTTATTATAGGGGTTTTCCGGGTTATGGATGACCCGTATCCGGCTCGAAGGACCAAAATGTATGGGTACACGGGGGTAAGATATATAGGGTTATAAAAAGTTGGGGGTACTTACAGGTGCTGGTGTAGAATAGTCGGTAAACTTCACAACGGGAGGCCTTATCGTTGGTTTGGGACGTTGTGTCTGTTCCAGTTGTTTGCGGTGGGGATAACAAGCACTTTATTGTTCCTGGTTCGGTTATCGTTATAGGTATAAAATACAGGATCGCAATGCCCTTTAGCTAATCGGTGGATAGCTTTGTCAACAATAACCAGGCACTAAACAGATCGTTTGTTCTCACTGGCTGGAAAGTGGTTAGAGGTCTAATTGAAACCACAGACCTGCACTTTGGATTTTGATATCAACAATTAAAAACACCGTTTATTTCACTTTTTTAAGAAGCACTGTTTATTTGTTGATAATAATCTTTAAACTACACTTTAAATTTATCTAGTATAAAACTTGTCAAAGGATTTAAACTGTTCTGTTTGCTTTCACTACTTAGAATGATTTTTCAAAAAAGTAAAGAGAGCATTCAACTGCCTGTTGAAGTTCAATAAAAAGGAAAATAGAGAAAAGGAAAACATAACGAGTCAACGTACTCGTTGTTGCAAAATATGTAGGGTTTTCATGCCTTGCATCCCGCAAACCATGTAGGGTTTCCGTGCATAAACAATAATCATGTATTTAAATTGGTCAACTTGGAGTGTACAAAGTTGCAACATTTGTATTTTTTCTTTGGTATTATTTGATCTACAAAAGTGTTTTGATTATAATAGAAATTCTAACGGAAACTAGGCTTTCTATTCGAGAAAAAGTTCCCAGAAATTACCAGTAATAAAATATTTTGGAAATGTCGGGACTCTTTAGACATAAGGAATTACCAGTAAAAATATATTTTTGAAATGTCGGGACTCTTTAGACATAAGGTTTTGGGAATTTTGTCCCAAACTTCTTGACTGAAATTTACATTTTTGTGACATTTATGACCAATTTTATAAGTTTCAAATATAATAAGCTATTGCTATAACTGCCAGTTAACGACATATTTTTTGACAGTTATAGTGACAGTTAATTATAGCTGAACTTTAGGAAATTGAACGTAAATGTAAATACCTTTAGCTTAAGTTGAGAAATTTTTCATACAAATTTGTATGAAAATATTTTTCAAGTAAGGTTAAGTGTTTTAGGAAATACTGGCACTAACCGCCAAAAAGAAAGAAACTCTTTAGACAAAAAGGAATATTTACACATTGTACTGTTATGTATATTAAATTGAAAATAATAGCATACAATTTTTAATTCTTAACTCTTTAATTTAAACATTTAATGTTCTTTACAAAATAGTTTGTTTTAAACACAATTTTTTTAAGCCCCACTTTGTTCCCCCTTTACCATACAACTCTAACTGCGTTTTCCACTTATAAAAATATAAAAAAATTCTGTTTTTATTTAGTTCTGTACTTTAGTTTTACCTTTTATTTAGTTTTCTACTTTAAGTATAATAAAATTAAATTACCCTTTTACTGTTTAAACTCATATAAACTACTTTCAACGTAAAGTTGTAATTTAATTTTTTTGTTGTCATATTAAATCCTTTTTTTTTTTTGTTCTCCTGACAGCCACTACCACTTGCATTAAAAAAGGTTTAATGCACTTTTGCTACAATTACGGTTGGTCGAGAAGTAACTCGTACTCGTTTCAACTTGTACCCCGATTTTTTATTCCCATCTTTAGAATATATTTTTTTAATATTATTTTTACAAAAACGCTGTTGGCATAAATTAAATCAAATTATAGCCAAGTTAACTATGAGTAGAAAAGTTGTATGTATTCAGGGTTGCCAGAAATACTAATTCAATCTATAATAAATCCAATATTTCCCAACACGCCAAAAAAGTTTTCATCAACAAGAATTATCATATTCCAAAGAATTTTTCAAAAATTAAATGCTAGTTATCAACCCTTATCGTAAATAAAATTTCTCTCAAAATATGTTTTTTTTTTCATGGAAAAAACTGTTAAATTTTTTTTCACTACAGGCTTGGATTACATTTTCTTTTCCAAAAATTGTTTAAAGTCAAAATTTTTTTTTTATCAAATTTAAAAAAGTGGATCATAAAAAGTGAATTTAAAACAAACACATTAGTACCCGTCTAAACTATAAAGTATTTGCTTCGGAACCTTAAAATTAGAGGGGGGGAGGGGGAAACGAATTAAAAAGTGGAAGTATAAGTGCTGTTTTTGTAATTTTGTTATTTAGGGGAAAACGCATTAAGAGAAAATTCATTCTAAATACTTAAAATGCTGCAAAATAAAAGATTCATTATATGGACAGGAATGCAGCAAAAGTTTCATAATATGGACGAGGATTAATATAGAGCTTCTATGATTAAAAAAGTATAATAACGACTGTTTTTTAAATATTCTGATAAAAAAATTATATTAAAAAAGTACCCTACTCATCTCTATTTAAGAGAAAAATAAGCCCACACTTAGAAGTTTTTCCCTTTCTCTGGTAACACTTTATGGAACATAAACAAAAGAAAAATAAGTAAACACAAAAAAAAATATGAAAAAAAACACCTTTAAAATCTAAAAGCTTATGCTTGACACAACAAAAATAGCAGCATCTAGTTTCTAAACCAAAACCATGGTATCATAAGTACAAGGTAGGTGCATTAGAAAATAAGTTCTTCATTTAAAAACCCATGTAGATGATATTAAACAATAGAAAATTAAGCAAGCGTCAAAAATCAAATAAATTTATTTAATTTTCTTAAAAAATTTTTAATATAAAAAATTTGTGATAGCACTTTTCAACCGAAAATTAAAAATAAAGAAGAAAATCAAGTTTTATAAAAAAGTAAGTTTGCAATATCTAAAAAGTGCAAAACATGTTGAAATTTAAATATTTGCAATTGAGTAATAATTCGTTGTTTGAAATAACAAGGGGTTAATAATGATAACTGTCTTTTATGACTTTACCTTGTACTTATTATAATACGAACCAACACTACTTATTTACTTGCAATAGAAAATGATGAAATGAAATTTTGTTTTTTTTCTTGCCAATACATATGTTGTAAGTACTCGTTACAATGACGAACAATTGTAAAAACAGAAAAAATTTCTCGTTGATCGATTTATTTTTAAGGAAATATTAACACGAAGAAAGGATTAAAACTAAACGTTCTCAACCACTTAAAAATTTTAAGGTTTCTTGAAACAAGAAAAGTACGTTTGCGCTGACTATTACATACAACCTCTACTTAGAAGCAGCAGAGAAACGATAACCATTAAAGTGAATTTTTCATTTAAGTAAATAAAAGTGTTTTATTAACTTTTCATTATCCCTTATAAATAAGCAGGTGGTAAGTAAATAACTTAATTGATTATTTCAAAGAAAAAAAATTCAAGAACACAGTTTAAGGTTGCATTGCAATGATTTTAAAATGTGTTTACGATTATTCCCGAAATTTTACCGAACACAAGAGATGCTTGAAATTACCTACTTTTATTACGCAATCAGTCATCAAATTGTTTTTGAGAAGAGGGGAAGTAGAAATACGCCACATAAAAGCACTCCTCTTGTAAGCAGGTTCGGTAGGGAGGAATTATGCTTCTCTCTATACAAAACTACTAACCAGCAAGCGCTATATCTTATTGGTCATTACAAATTTTAGTTTTAAACCAGGGGCCAAATTTCGGCATTTGATATCGATCGAAATTCCCGTTTAAATTGTATTGTAATTTCGATCGATATCGAATAGCGTAATTTGGCCCCAGTATCATCACTTTGGTTGGAATACCAAATAAAAAACTTCATTTTCTCTGTCAAATTTTGTTGGTATTTTAGTTTTAAAATTTTTGCCAAAATCTCTCCATGTTTATTTATTGCATTTTTTTCATTGATTTTGCATGTAATTTTTTTTTATTTTTGGACATATGAAAACTTATCCTGTTGTAAGCTTTTAAAAAAGTTAAACGATTTATTTGCTCTATTAGTTTCCAAATATGTTAAACATATAAAAATTTTTAAATTAATTCTTTCACATAAAATTAAAATGTTTCTTCCAAATAAAAAATTAATTATGTTGCAATTGAGTTTCTTTTTCGAATTTTTAATTGTAATTGTATTCTATTACAAAACAAAAAAAAAAAAAAATTAATCAATCAACCATAAAATTACAAAGTTCACTTAAATGTGTATGTATTTTTTTTTTCACACAACCCCGACTGTATAATTTGTATATGAACATGCAACGGTGATCAAAAATTTAAATTTATGAGCTGTTTTTGTGTAAATGGCATTTCCCACTTTTGACTTCTTAATTTTCACTTGAAATACATTGGAATGAGCACGTAAAGAACACAATCATAAAAGGCTACACCTTAAAAATGCTACACTTAATGCATCAATGATTTTTCACCTTTGTTCAAATTTACAAGATTGTTGGAAGAAAGAAAATAAAAAAAAAACCATTAAATTACAGTTGAATGCTTTAGTTCTTTTGGAAAAGGGTGTAGACTGGACTTACTTTTGAGAAATAATTGAAATTTTGAAACACATTTTTATTTCACTTTTAAAACAATTTAAGCTATTTGACTAATAAAGAAATACTTTCTAACCCGTTAAGGGTTAAACTCTTATTTAAATCGGTATAGCGGTTTATTCTTTCAAACGCAAAACTAATAAGAAAAGAGATTCGGTCAAGTCCGCCCATATAATACCATGTCTTATTCACAAACTTAAACTGATTTTGGATGATAACTTTTACAGGGGATATAAAAAGTTATGTGGACCGATTTGCTTGAATTTCAATAGGCTTTGTTCTTAAGCCGAATTAAATGAGCTTTGAAATTACGACTTGAACCTTCAGTTGTTTAATGAATATCGAAGCTCAGAAATATTCGTTTTAATACTGGGTCTCGGACCCAAGTCATTTTCACTCTTTTCAATATTGTGTAACTGTTTCTGCTACACCCTCTACTTTAGAATATACACATGCATAAAAACTCACACACTAATTGCATTTCCGTTTAATCACAAAGCAGAACAACTTATTTATCGATTAGTCATCACTTCCTAACAGTTCTTTTTGTACACCTTTAAATGACTTTCTCAGTAACAAGAGACGAAAGCGAAAATCAAACAGACACTCATACACAATTAAGGCGTGAGAAAGCCTCATGTACATGTAAATTTGTTATATTAACATTAAAATGAATGTTAGATCTATTTAAAATTTAATTACAATTTAACTTTTCTCAAATGACCATAATTAGTTGTTATTTACTCCATTCTCTTACAGTTTAAATTATAATTGTGTTTTTATCAGTTTAGCGCTTCAAAGTTGCAGTTAATTTTGAAATAATTAACTTTTCTGTGAGTCGAAACGATAATAAATAGTAAGAGGTCTATAAGTATTTTAAAATTTCATTCATAATTCACATTTATGGTCATTAATCCAAAATTACAAACATTTATATCGTTTGATAGGAAAATGTCATTAGATGACCATTTACCACAAGAAAGGTTGGTTGGATGGTAAATGGTCTGGTTTGTTGGCCGCTTGGCTGGTTGTTATTGATTATCAAACCTTTATTATTGTTAAAATTGCATTTGCACTTAGGCATACACTGAAAGAAAAATGGTAGAACAAATTTTTAAATTAATTCAAATGAAATTTGAATTAAAATCGGAAACTTTTATAGACTTTTTAACTAAATTATATCACTTAATTTCAACAAATTTTGTTTATATTAAAAATAAATATATTTTAAATTTATAATTTACAAGATTTTGTTAGTCGTGCTTAATTCCCAACTTTTATTCTTGATAAAAACACTGAAATCTATTGTTGAAGAATAAGCTATTCCTATGCGCATTTCACTGGTTGCTTAGGCCAGATCGTCAGGATAAATATAAATATAAAAACAATAAATTTCAGTGTTTTTATCCAGAACAAAAATTGGGATTTAAGCACGACTAACAAAAAAACATAAATTTTGTCGATTTTAAAAATTTTCTAATTCTTATAAAAGCAATAGCAGGAAACAATTTATCAAAGAATTTTATTTATAAAGTGTGTTCAAAATTCAGGTATCATTTTTTGAGAAATTAAAAATATTTTTTTATTTCAGTTTATTACAAATAGGTTTGGGTTACAAATTAAAAATTATGTCATGTATGTAATGTTTGATAACTAATGCTCGATAATGTTGTTTTTAAGCTCTTGAACTGTTGTGGAATTATTGCTATAAGCTTTCGATTACAAAAATCTTCACGAAAACGAGTTTAAAGGTGTCAAATCGCACGATCTTGGTGGCCAATTTTCGAACTATTCCTTCAAAAGATACATTGCTTCTCTTGCTGTGTGGCAAGTGGCACCATCCTGTGACACCACATGTTTTCCACGTTTATATCATCAATTTTCCGCCACAAAAAGCTACGGATCATCTCCCTCTAGCGATTTCCATTGGCCGAAGATACCTCAAATTTGGATGCTTCAAATTTGGTAACCTTTTATTATTAGTCATTCATTTGGTTAGATTGAGGAATATTGCAAATTTGTATACCCTTTACCACAGGTGGCAAGGGTACATACAGCCAGTACGTCATTTTGTAATTTCTAAAATATTGATCTAATATCAAATAGAGTACATATAATCAGTGTCCTTATGAATAGCTTAGTGGGTAACTTTAACAATGTCAGTCTGTACGTGTGTTGGTTAAAATGGATTTTCCAAAGACCTCAGATATGATGGAAACTCGGCTGGTATATATCTAAATCTCATATAGTTCGGAATAGCTTGTTATTAGAATTTAGCTAGATCAATTTACAAATGGCCGAGATATGACCAAACAGCACCGACTGCCTCTAACTTTTGTTTTTCACATTTACCTTAAACTAAGTAGAGTTGTGTAAGTGATAAGCAGGAAAATCGAATCATAAATGATCGAGATATAGAGAAACAACTACCTTCTTCTGAAATAAAAATTTTTACACAATAGCGCCCATACCAGAGACTTATTTATATGCTTAAATTTACATTAACTCTATGCCTGCAAAACAAAGCTCAACTTTGGTAATTTTGACATCGTTTTGTACACATTTGATTTGTGCATGTGTGAGTTTTTTATTGAAAGTGCTTTGTTTGCATTTATTGTTGCGCACGCAATAACACAATTCCTCTAAGACAAAAGGCAAACATTCTTAAGGCCCAACCATAATGTGCTTAGGTTGGCTTAAGCAAATGTGCGAATACATGTTAATTATATGAAGCAAACCATATTGAACTTAAGGAAACTTTTTGCTAAGTTTAATGAAACTGTCATTTGCTTAAGCAAGGTGCGAATCTTATCGCACATTCCGTACGGAATCAAATGTTTTTTTATATTGTTTTTGTTTTTTTACATATATTTGAGAGACTTTTTGTTAATTTTTGACAGTAGGTTAAGCATGGCTATGCATATTATGGTTAGGCCTTTTTGCTTTTGCATTCACGTAGTCATTGTCCACTCGATGAGGTAACGTCGAACTAAATTGGTATGAGTACCAGTCGCTTTGTTACATTAACATTAACAGCAATAGCAACAATACTTTGTAAGTATATACAGAACTACTGTACTTTTTAAGAAATGATAAAACATAAAAACAGCCTTCTATTTCAATGGAAATTGTTTGTACCTAGTGCATTTTGGATCATATTATGATTACTTACACCCCAATCATTGCCACCGACAACCTAATACTTAAATACTTAAATACCTAGTAGCAAAATGTAATTATTCAACTTTAAAATACTATTTTATCTTGGAAGCGTAGTGTTAAATTAAACAAAAGTTGATTTTTGCTGGATATTTTATTTATTTTGCTTTAAATAATAGCGCATTATTTTTTAATTTTTTTTTTTTGTTTTTGTATTATATTTGATGTTTAATTTAAATTCACCTTTAGTGTTCAAACGGAGTTGAGGCTTAAACTTCAGGCAAAAAATCCTATATTATTATTAATTTCCCGTAGTTCCTAGGTGGAACATAGGGCCTCCGGTTTCTTTAATCAGTTGTGTTTAAGATGAGCAGGGGATTAGCCTTCAGCATCCGATCTTGGTACCGGGGTTGCCGATTACGCCCCAGGCTGGCTTTGTCACTTGCATTTGCCATGACTTTTCCACGTAGCCCTACCTGACTTGGGCTTTGGATGCTACCGTTGATTAAAAATTAATTCTTCCGCTACCATTCCTAAAAGAATACCCGTGGATTAGTATTCTTTATTCCAACCGGCCATTAGATCGTTTCTGACAAAATTGCCCAGTTGAAACTCCCTCTCTCTTCAGCCCCGACCTAATGTCCCATGCGGGTTGGATACCACATCTTCAATTAGGTTGCTCTAGTTTCCAGGATGCACCTGGAGGTGAGAGTAGGAATTGAGTGAAATTGGCCTTCAGTGTCTGCATACCCTGAAGTGGCATTTCCACCCCATTTGCATCCCAAAAAAATCCTATAGCCCATAATTAAAACTCGGCAGTAACTTCAAAGTCTCACTCATTTTGTTGTTTTATTTTCTTATGCTTTTCATTTTCTCTTTACAAAATTGAATGATTATGTTATATTTTTTACTTTTGTTTGTTTGTTGGGTCATAATTTATTTTACTTTTGTGACTTCACTGATTTTTTGTTCTACGGTTGAAGCTAGAGCGATCTGTTTTTAATTACTATTTAAACATGGCCTACCAAAGGTTAAAAATACAATTTGGTTTAAGAATTGACGTCAGCAGTTATCGATGGCTGCGAGTGGAAGACGGCAAATCCCTCTGAGGAGATCAACTGGTTGTGATCGAAACATGTCAGGGTAACCAGCCGCCTGGGTTCGAATCTCAGGCCAGCCGCCTAGGTTCGAGTCTCAGGTCAGTCAAGAAAGAAAAATTATCGATAACAATTTTAATTAATTTTCATGTTGTAAAATTCCTTTCTTCATAAAAATAATTAAATAAAAAATTAAATTTAATGAACTTAAGCCTGATTAAAAAATATTAAAATTTGGATTAAAACCGTAAATAGTTCGACAAAATAACCACAATACTAATTATTGGCAAAGTTTAGTATAAGAATAATAATGCAATGACAGAATTTAAAAATGATTAAATAACAATTTAAGGACTATCAATACTTTACAGGAGGCTACCCAGCTAACCAAATGCCTTGAGAAAAATATTATTATATGCTTACTAACAATAGCCTTAAGCTTGAACAAGTATTGAAAATATACTGAAATAGCCTATCGTAACAATTGTAGGAAAAACAAAACGGAACCGTCGTGAAAGTATTACATGTGCTTTTATACTATAAGCTTATCTTTGCAATTGTAGAATAAGCTTACCAAAAAAAAAAAATTAACTTTTGTTTAGAAAAGATTATTTGTCTGAATTTGTTTATAAGCTCTTTTACATAATTATAGAATAAGATTTCATATTATAATTATATTTAAAGTTTAAAAGTAAAATATAAGCTATTTATTAGTTATTTATTTTGTTTTTAATTATAATTTAACTTTTATTGAAAAAATCAAGATGCCTAAATTACATGCTAACTTACTGTTTAGAATTTGCTTTTTTATAGGCATACTTTAGAAACATTTGTATATAATAAGAGTTTCTCAAGCATTGTTAAAAATTCTTGTGAATTCACATTTCAAAAACATTATTTTTAACGAAATTTTAAAAATCTTAAAACCCACTATTTATATAAGAATATTTTCCATTTGAACTGCAGTTTGATTTCTGTATGGTATGTTGGGTATGTTTTTAGGAAGTCATCATTAAAAAGTGATCACAGCTTTACTGGAAAGAAATGGCAGATCTTCGCCCTTCTAAGGCCCAGAACAGGCGGTGAAACGCAAGTGCAAAGAAACTGCAACTTCTAGTTATTTTCGAGTTACATTTGATTTTATGCCATACAATCCCTTGAGATACCACACATGATGCGAACATTTTGGGACCGGGTTGAAACGAATTGGCAATCAGTTGCAATGAAACCGCTGGAAAGAAAACTCGTGATTGCGTTTCATCTGTTCTCAAAGAAAACCGAAATGATTGTGATAATTTCATCAGATTCTGGTACAATGAAGGTTGCAGGGTGTGTGGAAAACGATTAAAACCGGGTTAAAACCTATTATTTCAAAAAGGTTTCGTTGCAGTTGCATTTCCACGTCTGTTCTGGGCCTAAATAAAAAAAAAAATAGTTTTTGTACTTCTTTTCCTTCCTTTATTAAGAGTCTGTTAAATGTTTCGCTGTTTTTATCTACAAAATTTAGTTCAGTGTATTCACACTCCCATACACTTAAATAATCGTAAATATATGATAAGTCTTGCATGCAATCAGGCCTTTACTAAGCTCATGCAATTCTTTTTTTTTTTTCTCACTATCCCTCCTTCTCCCTTTTCTCACATTGTCATTGTTTTATTTCTGATTGTTGTTGCCATTTTATTTGTTAAAACTGCAAATGAACTTTATACGCCTTCTAATCAGCTTAAACCTAATAATATACACATGCACGCAAACCCATTAATATCTTAAAACACTCTTTCTCTCAATCTACCACCTTTTTTAGCCACCTTTATCACTTAACTAAATAATCGTTATACAGTAAAGCGTTTTAGGTAGCCCCGAAATGTAGTGAATATTTATTCGCCAACATGCATTGAAAACCTTTACGCAGTTACTTAAAACCGTGTTAATCATGTGGTTTGGCTGCATCAGCAAATGTCGGAGTCAAAACTTAATGACCCCGTACAACTAAGTTATTGCTAAATTGCTAATAGTTTGAAACATTAGTATTGTATGTATGTTTAATGATAAAGTTAATATAAATGTTGCACTAACGTACATACATTAAACTAAATAGACTTAAATGAGCAAAAGGAATGTTTCAAAATCACCGGTTTACACGCCATAAACCTTGAAGTGTTTATAGAAATTACCCACAATTAAGTGGAGTTTTTGCTCTTAGAAACAAGATTGAGATGCAGTTTAAATGCGTTGCTAGTAATGAGCAACTCATGACCAAAGCTGTAACAAGTATATTGAGAGTTTATATTCATTCATAACTGACTATTTTTTTAAGTTTGCCAACAACAAAACAGCTTTTGATTGGAAAATACAAGCTGAAAAAGCAGGAAGCATTTATTTGACAGTCTCGAATCGTTGATACTTTCCACTAAGATTTAGAATTTTTCATTAGTGGACTTTAGATCAATCATCACAAAATAATTTACTGCACTTATTGAACGAAACTGTATTACCACCAAATTTCATTATACAAAAATAATTTGTTAACGTTTCTTTCTCTCGGTGCACTTTTACTTATTTTACTATTTTAATCTAGTTTATTATGAATAAAGATTTCATTCTTTAGGATTATTTCATTTATTCATTTATATCATTAGTTTAATCCTAAAGAATAAAATTTTTCCAAAAACAGAAACTAATGTTGAAAAAGGATACCTTTATGTACAATAGGGTGGAGCGAAAAATTTTTGGATTTTCTTTGCCCTGTATTATGAATTAATGCTCTGTAGACTGAAGTATATTAAGTAAATTCTTAGCTTCATAGGTCAAGGTCTTGAGGTGGCACAAAGCACTTTAATTTGTTAAACTATATCATACATGACAATATGTATAAACAATTTGGTTTAAAATAGTTCAATGTTTAAATAATACAAATTGTTGCAGTGTTTTATTCACAAATAAAACATATTCCCCCGTATTCATAAACGATTATTAAATTTAACAAACGTTTATTAAGGATAATGTTTATAGTAAACTTGCTCTTTAAAACTTAATTAAATTTAAAAAACTTTTATGAATACAGGCAATTTAATATAAAATTGTATTTAAAACGAAAACAAAAATCACATTTTTGCCCATAATAAAAAGTCTAGTTTTAAATAAAATGGAGATTTAGTCTAAAACAAACATTAACACCTCTCCACTGTTTGGGTAGGAAAAGCAAACTTCTGCAATTAAAGAACATTATTCCCCGAATGAATCGACTTTGCAATTTAAGTATTAGAATGTTTTTTATTTAATAGTCATTGGGCCATTTTAAATGACGTTTCAAATATTTTTCTAATAAAGCAATAACGACATTTTTATACCCTGTATTGGACAGCCCTTCCAACACATCCAAACGCTATAAAAAGCAAATTACATTCATAATTTCCTGTCAGAGAGGCACAAATCGTCGGCTTAATATTCAAACCTGCTAAATCCACTTTTGGGTAAATTGAGATTTTGATGCCGTATGGTAGAGAAAGATACGCCTCGTCGACCAGCATGTAGTTTTTCTTCAATTTAAGTCTTGAACTATGTAAAACCAAATATATTTTTGGTTTTCCTTTCAAGCAGCAAATAGAAAAAATAAAATGTTTTTTTCTCTCTCCTGAAAAATGTGTTGAAACGGAGTTAGCAGGTTTGCATATTTAGCATACGAAATAGTCTTTACAATATGAGTTACTATTTCTGAATATACCGAGAAATGTCCAATATATTAAGAATCTGGCTTAGAGATGTGTTTTTCGGTAATATGTATACTTTTTTTTAAATATTAAATTTAAATTTTTTTCAATTCCCTAAGCTAATCCCGCGAAGCCCTACTCTTGTCTGCAGGAATGAAACCAAAGTCTCTGACGGGAATCGAACCCGCAACCACAGCGCTGATAGACTAGCTCACTACGAGCTAGACTACCGGAGCACTTTCGTTTTGTCTTTACGACCGTCAAAATAAATACAAGTCAAAGGTTTTCAATTGCTAGTTAGGTTCAATTCTTTTCGCAATTTGTTTCTTTCTTTATACCCTCCACCACAATAAGTTGTGAAGAGGGTATACTCAGTTTGTCATTCCGTGTGTAGGACCAGAGCTATGAATCAAAATGTGGAACCACCACCTTTTAAAAACTGATAATTTTGTTACAAAAACTAACATAAATGGTAGAAAAATGCACGGAATCCTATAAGATTTTGCAAAAATTTGTTTTATTCGACTGGAAATCACGCTATGAAATTTCTGGACTATCCGTCCATAATTTACCTTATGCCCCATATAAGACCAACTCCCGGAAAACAATTTAGTACGCCTAAAACCGTAATTATTAATTTGTAAAATTTGGTACATCACAGGTTTTTAGGACTATAAATGATGCTGTGAAATTTCGTGAAGATCGGTCCATAATTTACCCTAGGCCCCATATAAACCCTACTCCCGGAAAAAAGTTTAGTACGCCTTAAGCCGTAATTAATAATGCTGTCATAACAAAATTTGGCACGTCACAGTTTCTTAAGACTAGATAGGACACTGTGAAATTTCATGAAGATCGGTCCATAATTTACCATGGGCCCCATATAAACCTTTCTCCCGGAAAACAATTTAGTACGCCTAAAACCGTAATTATTAATTTGTAAAATTTGGTACATCACAGGTTTTTAGGACTATAAATGATGCTGTGAAATTTCGTGAAGATCGGTCCATAATTTACCCTAGGCCCCATATAAACCCTACTCCCAGAAAACAGTTTATTACGCCTAAAAGCGTAATTAACAATGCTCTCATAACAAATTTTGGCTCGTCACAGTTGTATAGGACTATAAATGATACTGGGAAATTTCGTGAAGATCGGTCCATAATTTACCCAAGATCAAGATTGTCGGTCAATAATTTAATATATGTTTAAGCCGCAACCAATTTTAGTACGGATTTCTGTTTTTATAAAGATAAATTAACAATAAATAGACATCATATAGGTATCACTCCTGAAATATTGGAACTGTCGGTGGAGGGTATCAAAGATTCAGCACAGCCGAATATAGCACTCTAACTTGTTTTGAATTCAATCTATTACGCTTGATGACAACTACATGACAACTACATTTAAATCAATCATTACCAATACAATGCGGCAGACAGGAATCCGGTCCAGTCACGAACTGTAGCAAGGCTTTACTACTTTTTGCTCATCTACTTATTTCCCTCCTGTTTTATTCCTCTTGAGGTTCCTTTTTGCTTTATTTAGGAAAAATTAATTTCGATCCGATTTTGATGTCTCACTTGACAACAGCTTTATAATAAATGTGACCTAGACGAAGAAGCTCTTGTAGTTTTGTTTTTATACACAAATGCATCATACTTTCCTTTTCTAACTTCTTTACGTCGAATAGATTTTGTTTTCAGCGTATCCACATAACCAGTATACATACAGTCGCTTATCTTGTTGGTCCTGAAAAAATTTTTTCTCCGCAGGATCTATGTTGCGATGTCAAATAATTTTTTTGAGACACCTTAAAAAAATGTTTGCTTCTTGTCTTCTCTGTGAAATTTCTTCATATATTTTACTTTTTGTAAAAGGAAATTAATCGTGCTATAATTTGTTGATATTTTATTGTTGCAGTCGATGCCTAATTTCAAATTTGTTAAATATCAGTGGAATTTTTTTACATATGCATTTGATTCAAGGATCTTTTCTTTTCTTTAAAAATATCACAATGTGTTGGCAACGCATAAACAATTAATGTAAGTGGTTCGCCAAATGCAGAGCAAGGCAAATTCTTCCGAGTTTTAGGCATTTTCAATTTTGCTTAGCATTCACCTTTTTACTTTTATTATTTTAAGATATTTAGAAATACCATTAACAATTTGTCGTTGACTTTTCTTTTGTTTTTAGCACTTATACTTTCTTATGAGAAAGCTGAAAGAAAAGGTTCCAAAATAATACTATAAGCACAAGGGGAATCGCCAACTTCGTTTAGCGGGCATGTAAATACAAGTGTTTCCAGATTTTGGAATGTTATTTAACGATATAAAGAAGTTTTTTTTGCTTTAAAAGCAGTTGAAAAAAAACATTATTTTACAAACTTCATCCTTGATGCACCACCTGTAAAAAAGTCGTATTGCTTTGTAATTTGGCATGAATAAAGATTTATTAATAGGGTCATCCATTAATAATACAGGAGATTTAAAAATTTTACCACTCAATTCTACACGTTACTGCTTAAATCTTAACAAAAAATATTTCGTGCTAAAAAAAGGGAATAAAGCAAATATTCTGTTTGTAAATTAATCTTCGAATGGTTATTTGTACATTAATTTATAGAATTTTACGAAAATAAGGAAAAACACCGCAAAATCAAAAAGAATTATTTTGAAATTGATTACAGTTATTTGTTGCATGGGGCCATTAAGAAAAAAGCTTAAAGAAATAACGAAAATTCATATAGTTTTATAATGCTATCAACTACATACCAGGTAATACGAAATATCTGGCAACTGAGCCATCATCCATGTGCTGTTGTATTACTAATACACTTACCCACTAAGTGACACACACACATGTTGGACAGTGGTATTGTATTTTCATTTCCTGTTCATTATTTTTGCACGCACACAAATTTTCCCTTGTATGGGTGCGTGTTTTCATTTAACGTGTTTGTTTACCATTTGTTGAACTGTTTTAGAGCCAGTGTCCTGTATGTCTTTCTATTAATACCATTATAGTGTTTTTTTCCTGCCATTAATGATGATCCTTTGTTTTCATCTTAGACCCCTGAATATTTTCCAAAGTAGTTATTACTTCAAATTTATATTAATATAAAAGGAATAAAAAAACAACGTTTCTTTTGTATGAGCGTAATTTTTCAGGGGATTTTTACCTACCACTTAATATTGTATTAAATAATCCTAGATAAATTACAAAAGATTCTTAATGATTATTTTCTCTAGTGTTTGGTCATGTTAAGGAAATTATGATTATTTTAATACCTTTGCGTTTTATTGACATGTGATCATTATTTATTAATGTAAATTAATAACTAATGGGCTCAGAAAATATTTCTGAAAATAAAAACTACAGCGTGGCCAAAAAAGATACCGAGGGGCTTAAGATGTTAATCTTACTATTAAATATGATGTTTTATTTTTAATTTTTTAGTATCTTTAATATCTTTAGTTTTTCTAAAATCTTTATGGATGAAGTTTCCTGATGATCTGGCCTAAGCAACCAGTGAAATGCGCATAGGAATAGCTTATCCCATCAACAATAAATTTCAAGTGTTTTTATCAAGAATAAAAACTGTGAATTAAGCACGAATAACAAAATATTTTAAAGTTTCATAAACTTTCAAATTATGTAATTCGAATGTGTATTCTAAGTCAAATTACAATTTTAAAAGGTTTTATACTTTAATAGTCTTATTCCTTCAATATTTTGTTACAAACCATGAGAAATAAATTCCCAGATTCTATTTGTTAAAAAAGTTTCGTAAATGAGGTGAAAATTTTAAGTACATATTTACATTCTGACATTAATACTGTATTCTATAAAAATTTATCAACATAACTCCTTTTATCTTTATTCACTTTATTCAAAATTAAATCAGTATAATTTATTGTCTACATTTACTCAGTTTTTCGTTTATTTGCTGCACTTTTGCACAATCAATACAAAATACATAAAATGAAATTTCAACTTAGCGATACTATCATTTCTGTTTGTATATTCTCATTAAAAACGTATTATTGTTAATTTTTAAGGTAATTAATTGTGTTTCGAAAATCCTGCCAGAATTTTTTGTTTTTTTTTTTTTTGTTTTGCAACTCCACCTTCAACACACAATCGTCAACTCGATCAGCATCAGCATCAGAAACAGCAACATCCTCGTCATCATTATCGTCATGGTGTTCGTTCACATCAGCATCATCAAATAAAAGCAATTATGCATTAAAAATACATTTATCTTGAACTTTGTGGTTGAAACATTTTGCAGGTTGGATTTATAATTTCCGTTTTTTTTTACTTTAATTTTATTTTGTGGGTCGTCGGCTGTACGATGACACATTCCAATACAGTTTATCTTTTAATATTGTTGATAATGTTTGTTCAGTCAATTTTTATTTAAATTTCCATATGCGTTGGTAAACACGTTCTGCATAAGTCCATCGATGACTTAAATGCCTGCTCACATGCATTTAATGATATAATTAATGGATAAAAAATAGTGGAAAATGATGGAGAATGAAATGCTTTATATTGCAAAGCTAAAATCAAAGTACTCTACAATTTTAAGAATTTAAGAAATTCTAACAAAGATATTTATTTGTGAAACACACCTGGGGTCTCACATTTTCATTAAATTTTTTTTTTGCATGCACTGTGCAGTGAGAAATTCACCATTACAATTAAATTAAATGTAATTGAAATTAAGGTGTAAACCTGATTAATAAAATGTAATTTATTGATAAGTAATAGATATTTTTAAGAACAATTGTGATTTTTAGTTGAACTGTTAATTTTAAATTTTTTTTTTTTTATATTTTTAGTTAAGCTTGAGTTCATCAAATTTAATTTTCATTAAATTATTTTTACAACATGAAATTTATAAAAATTTATTAATAATTTTTATTCTTGGCTGATCATAAGATCGAACTCTCTTTGAATTTACATGTTCCCTCAGAATTCTTTGACGTCAGCCAACAGTCAAACATCAATCTTTAACCAGTGGTACTGGTGGTTCGAAATATGCTGTAATTATCATTTTCAATTTATTTACATGTTTCTTCCTTTCTTCTTTTTTTTCGTATTCTTTCTGTCAAGAATTTGTCTTGAAAACCTGAATACATTTGTTGATTATGTTTTTTGCCCACTTTCGTCGACATTCTTTTTAGATCTAATTGTAATTACTTAATGCAATGAAAAATTAGAGTATTTTAAAAATAACAACGAGTAATTGTTATAAAAATGTTTAAATTTCAGCCTGCAACTTTTAAATTTGTTAGGTGACATATTTTGTTTTTTAGTCCAAATTTTTAACATTTTAATCAGCTTAAGGTTTATTAAATTTAAATTTATTTCGTTTAGTTATTTTTTTTGGTTGTTTTTGCAATGAAAACAAAAATTGTTGTAAAAATACAGTTACAAACCTAGAGGGAAGCGAACTGGCAACAAATTAGTTCCGTGATATGTCTTTGGTGGTAGAGACCGGTTCTAGTTCTTACCCTTGATATGAAAGGGACCTATCGCTCTTACATGGGTTTGTCAATGTGGGAGGTCAATTGACACCTAACAGCCTCCATTTGACAAGTCACACATCTATTCTCAATGAACGTGTTTAGTGTTTTTTACTACAATGTAGTTTTATTGCAATAAAGCAAGTCCTAGACCTAAATATAAGAACCAAATTTTAGAAAGTCCCTAAAATGTGTTATTTCTTTTTCTACCTTTTTGTTCTTCATATACCAGTTAAATGGTCCAGTCCTTTCACTGGTCATGAGTTCTTTCTTTTTAGATTTATTCTATTTTCCCAAATCCCAGAACCAGTCTGAAACAATTGACGCACATTTCCCGCAGGGAAATTGTAACTAAATTTACCGATGGATAATAACTTAGACCTTTAGTTCGCGCAACGCTCGCAATAATATACTAGCTCAGTAAAAACCCCCTTAGGTACCCCTATACACAGAAAGAAATTTTTTCACAGATACAATGGATTTTGACATTAATCCAATGAAAAATTACATTTAAAGTCAGCCTATGTAACGCTTCATTGGACTTATGAATAATATTTCATAAGTGCCTACTTAATAAACGTGTTTTATGAAATCGACGAAAATTTTGCAATAACTTAATGAAAGAAATTGTATTAAGACAGTGACTATTTGTCATCACATTTCACCAACATAATATGGGTTATGTATTAAAATTTGTATTGCTGGATCAATTATGTATAGATATTAATAAGACTTATTATTGTAATTGGTATAGATCCTGAAGACAAACTGTTAGTTCGAAATGTATAAATAAAAAAAAAAAAAATAAGGTCTTTTTATTTATAAGGAATACGAAGAGGCAAAACAAACGCACGAAGTAATAATATGGATTGTTTAAAAAAAAATTTTTATTCATTATTTTAATGAAAAGGATTTTGTAGTTCAATGAATTTTTAATTTGTTCAGTGACATAAATTCATTAAACTTATTACTAAATTTCGTATTATTAAAGACAGTTTTATTCCTGTTACAAATCATTAAGTTAAATTAATTTTATTTCGTTTTTATACTTCTGTTATATCATGTTATGTTCTACTTTCATAAGCTAAGCTTCATCGCCATTTTTTCCATTTTACTGGTTTGTACTATTATGTAAATTGTGTGTATTAAAATTAACAATAAAAGGAAAGACAATAAGAGAATTTTTTGCGCTTGTTTTTTCTTTCTCGTTAATTGTTTTTGAACCTATTGCTAACATTTTTTTGTCTACTTGCAGCACGCCTAGTACTGGGCGTGCTACCACGTTAACCATTACTAACATTTAGTTTAAATCTTTCGTTGTCGTAATGAATTTTTTTCATTGATATTATAAATCATCAAAATGTAATTTTTTTCACAAATTTCTATGTATATTGCCAAAAATTTAAATAAAAATACGTTATTACGACAGTTATAGGAAGAAAATATTTTCTAATTATAAGTATTTTGTTGTCAGAGAACATTTTTTTTGTTTTCATTGATTTAGTGACCTTTTTCATTGAAAATATGTATTAAGTTGCTACAGATTCCTTTTTTCAATATTTTTAAAATATTTGAATATTTAAAATAAAAGTTCATTTTGATTTTGAAGTACCTATTGCAATAAGGTAAAACAATTAGTTTGATTTTTCTTTTAAAAGAGCACTCTTAAACAATTAGATATTAAGATGTCATAAATTCATTAAAAATTCTAACAAAATTATGAAATTCCATTTCGAAGTGTTAATAAATCTGCTTCACTAAATTTGTAAAAATTCATTCTCTTAAAAAATTTTTGAAATTTATAAAATTGATTCAATTGACTAATGAAGCATAATTCATTCAGTGCCTCGAAAAATCTTACCAAAAATATTTATTTTGTTACCAAAACGGCATTCAACTAATATTGACTCTTTTGTATTTATAGTAAAAAAATGAACAATACAAAACATGAGTAAATAAAAAAGCTTATTGATGAAAATTAACATGTCATTCAGGCACAACATAGTTTTAATTAATATTTATCATACAAATTGCCACTACAGGGTCTCTGATCATGAACCACAAGAACTTAAAATCAATTTTGTTGGAGCATAATGAACTTTAGTGCTAAGCTCCTTCCGCACTAATATCCATTTACGTATCAAAGGTATTTATTTATTCTTAAGGATGACAATTGGATGAAATGTTCACCTTACACGTGCTTTCCTAACTCATTCTACTATCAATTGGACCCTAAGGTCAATTTAGTAACTTCTAATTTCTATGAAGCAAAGTAAAACCAATGATTTGTTCGAACCCGTCATTTTTTTAGATCTAGAAGACAACGTTACTTCAAGGCCTGAATTACTTAAAAAAGTGATTGAAAATCAGAGTTTTAAAAAACCAAGCCAACTGCGATGCACGTTATCAAAACACAATAGTCTGTGTACAACTAATTCATGTTGCTGTAATAATTTCTTGTTTCGTAGCTTAAGAAATTTCATTTGAACTTTAAAAATTCCAACAAGTGTATAATTTTGATTAACCTTAAAAAAAAAATTACTTAGACCAACTTCAAAGCAAACCAAAATAAAACAACTAAGAAATTAAAATTTTTCAATTAAAACTCTTGTATAGTTTTTTACTATGTGCAATATCTAACACTTGTGTTGTTACGACATGACTGAACATCACTTTCCAACATTTGTACGCGAATAGTTTTCTTTTACATTCGTTTATTTATAATTTTCCGCACTTTGTTTTTGGTATGGTCTTTTAAACTTTTTAGCCTGCTGTTGTCGCTGTTGGTTTAAACGTACTGGGTGGTCTTTATACATCATCATTTATATCTGTGTTTTGACCCTGAACTTGTTGGCTTAAATACTTTGTTTGAACAAGGAAACCAAGTGAAATGTTTGCTGACGAGGGAATTTTAAAAAAAGATTAATTATAAAAGGAGGACTTTCTTAAAGCTGTCTTAAAAGAACAGTAACATATTTAAGCTGCTGGTTTGCAGAAAAAGTATTGTACTTTTTCAGAATGCACTTTTTGATCAAAATGTTTTGCTGTGTTCAACATTCTGCAATAAAACATAGACTTAGTTCGTGTTTATTTCCCGTTTTCTATTTGTTTTATGTACCGAATGTTAAATTTTCATTTATGCCCTTTTTAGGAAAACAAGTTGTTCTAACTTGTATTGGATTAGAGGAAAATATTAATTTTAAAGGCGGCTCTCGCTCGCTACCATTCCAAACGTTGTGCCAAATTTTTGTCTGCACCGAATTTCAAACAAAAGTCTGCCATCATGTTCATATTTTGTTAAAATTCTTGTTCATGTAATTTTTTTTTTTAAGGGTGATGAGATGTTCAGTTCATTTCGTGCCAAGAATTTCGTTTTTCATTTGGTGTTTTCCTTTTTTTTTTTTTTCTGTTACTTTAACACTAAATTTTACATGGCAAGAAAGACGTCATGGTTCCTTTGCAAGCAAAAACAATATAAAGACCGAATGTACAAGAAAAAAGAAATATATAATATAAAAAGGTTAACAAACGTAATTACAAAAACGTCTCTACTTGTTTCGTAGAGTAATCATAACTTCCAGACGCACTTGAAACCCAAAATAGGAAAAAAAATTAAAGACTGAAAGGAAATAAAAGATAAATAACTGCCGAAATATTTTAAATGTTCTAATCGCACATCTGATAAATCAAATTAGGGTGGTAACAATTCGTAAAAGATATTTGATAAGGTTTTTAAACAAACATTCGCTTTGATAAATAATTTTGTTAGATATACGATTAAATGACAATGTTTAATGAAACTCTATTGGAAAAAATTGTTCAATTAGTGAACTAAATAATTTAATTAATTATTTTATAAGAAATGAAGACAAATGAACAATTTTACAATTTTCAATTGATATTATAAATATTATTTAGCTTTATGAACAGTTTAATTGAGAATACGTACAAAAGGAAATTTTTAAATAAAATTCAATCAAACTCTCATATCCCAACAAACACGAAATTAATATTGAAAATTATTTAAAATCAAACGTTTTCTCAAACGACAAACGTTTGATAATGATTTGAAAAAAATTTGAAAATCATAGCATTCTCAATAAAAAGGGGAAATTATTTTCAAATTGAAAAATGTCTTTATTTTCAACTTGCTTTCAAACGTAATTCTCAAATGTGAATTATAATACAATGTGGAACATAAATAAACAGATTGTTACGTTTTTCCTTTAATAAACGCATTTCGCCTTACTCCCTTTATAATAAAGACGCTGAGTTCTTTTAATTGAAAATCAAAATAAATAAACACACTTATTCAACTTTACAAACTTTATTGAAATTAATTATAACGTTCACAATTTTTATCCAATATTGTTAGTTACGAACAGAACCGTTTTATGTCTCAAAAGAAACTCAACTAACATTTACAAACCAGCCTGTATTTATACTTCACCACAGGTAGTAGTTGTAGACTATTCTGTTCAAATACGAGATTCTAAAATTAAATTTAAGTTCTACAATACAGTGTAGCAAATTACAATTTAAACTAATACGACATAAATTATACAAAATATTGTTATGAGTAATCAGAAAAACATAAGAGCACTACTTACAATTCTACTGAAAGAACCAATGAATTTTACAAGGGAAGTCCCAAAATGAACGCATTCAAAAGCAAGTCATTATTTTTTTTACTTTAATACATTTAGAAAAAAGTAGTTATAGAAGTTGTTATAGATGTAGTTATAGAAGAAAGCTACTAAATAATGAGTTAAAGAAGCTATTCATTTTGAAAAAGTAAGCGAAGTTTTTACTGGGTAATTTACAAGACAAATTATAACTAAAACTACAAATAGTTCTTAGATAAATCTAATTTCGTTACAATATTTTATTTTTTTAATTAAAATTCGTTATTTATTTAAATAAACTGTGAGATAAACATTCGGCACGGCACCATAGCTAAAAGATGAAATAATGTTCTTTCCTTCCTCTAATTCTTGCAAAGACAAAATAATTGGCTCCCTTTTATTTTGAGGATTGTAGCACCGCGATCATACAACAAACTTATGATTTCTTCACTTTCCCGTTTTAGTTTTTTTAATTCGTATTCCTAATCTTTGTAATAAGTCACAAATAATTTTTGTTTTTCACAAGAAATAAATCGTCCACTTGTTAAACACATTTAACCACGAAGTAAAAATTTAACTTAAATCACCACTTTTAATGTTTACATTTATTTTTCCCTTTAGTACTGCCAAGTTTAGTTTTGATTTGAATTTAACATCCGATACCGATTTGACATCAAATTGATAAAACATTTGATGTCAAATGTTTATTATCAAATCATTATCAAGTTGAATTTTAATATTAAAATCAAACAAAAAAAAAAAAGTTGAGAATTGTGTTTTATGTCAAATGATAAAGTCATTTCATATCAAAGGTTTGTCTTCGTGTTTATTGGGATCAACATTTTATTGAATATTTACTATAAAATAAAAAACAAGTTGCAAAAATTATAATTTTTAATCTTAATCTAGACGAAAAAATACTTACTACATTTTACGTAAGAAACTTTCGTATCTTCTTTATTTCTATTATTTTATAAGTTGCTAAAATAAAAGAAAAAAGTAACGATTTCGTCATTGTCTGGGTTTTTCGTAAATTTTAAGAAACTTTTTATGTTTTATGCTAGAAACACAATAAAGTCTCACGTCTTCAAAACGAAGGACGTAAGACCGTAAATTCTTAACTTAAAATTAACACACTGAATTTACCCCAAATTCCATCGTAAACGTATTTAGTTTTATTTACGTAGGATGTAACGCCGTTAATTTGTAAAAAGACGCTCCATTAACCAATAATTCCGTCGCAAACGTATGGAGCCATAACCATCAAAAGACGTAAGCGTCATGATTATCGAAATTTAATGGTAATATTAAGGGAGAGAAAGATAGAGAATATTGTTATTTACTTACCCGTTTACACATATATTTGTTTCTCATTAGTTGTATTGCCCCCCTTATTTACAGAAGAACTTGCAATTATAAGACACATGCAGGATGCCCGATATGGTTTTCGTAATCATTCTACTTTGAAAATTTTATGTATTTAACTTTATAATTTTCAAAAATAGAATTCGGGAATTTTCATTTAATACTTTACTTTGTTGTTAACCTACTTTTGAAGTGTTGTTGTTGTTGTTACATACTTTTACAAACAAACGCGTATGCACGCATTAAGAATATAATGGTTTTCGAAAATCATCCCATTTTAGATTGTTTTAAGTACTTTGTAATGTTATTCGTACTTAATTGCTTAAGTACGACTCGCACTAGAAGTAAGTGGAAAAAACTTAAATTTATTACCAGTTTTTTTATTTCTGCGTGCGGTTGAAAAAAAGGTTTTTTAATGTTAAAAAAGTTTTTATTAATTTTCGCCAAATTGTAACTTCATTTATTTTCCTGTTTAATTGTTATGTTTTACTATCAGTACATTCATTTAAATAAAATTAAGAGTTATTAAAGATTGTAAAACAAAAAGCTTGTCTTAAAAACATTCGTAACGGATATATAAAAAGCAAATTTAAAATTTGTTCAACGAACTTTTTTTAAGAAACTATGAGCTTTGTGTATGTGTGATGTCAACTGCTTTAGCAACTTTTCTAAACAAAATTATCAAAAATATATAAATGCTCCCTTTATAAAATCATTAAAATTATTTAACAAATCCGCTTGTTATTTTGGATTTAAATAGCAAGAAATTCATACATCAATTTTTGTTTGTCTTAATCAACTGCTTATTCAGCATAACAACGATGTAATTAGAGCTTAAGATTTTTTGTTGTTCATTTTAAATTAAACGAAAACTGTTCGCTGTTTCATTAATTATTCCAAGTATAAAACTCATTTTTAAATTATTTCAGTTCAAGTTATTAGTTAAAGAAATTTTCTTTTTCGTAGTTTTTCTATTATTTCAGCAAAAACGTTTAACTAAGTTAAAACAATGGCCTTTTTTAGAAAACGTCATAGTCGTGATTAACAGTCACGTGCGTAGCGCCTCATTATGGAGGCATGATTAAAATGGAAGACAGTGGAACAAGACGAAATATAAATAGTACAAATTTTAATGTTTAAGATCAATTTCGGCACAAGTAAAAGTCTCATAAAATTTCTTAAATTGTTCATGATTTTTCTTACATATGCGGTGAGTTTTTTATTCGTATATTCAATAAGCATCAGTACTGAAGTGAACACTATTATTCTCTCTAAAACAAATTTATTAAACGATTATAAAATTTTACGAACGCTTATTAAGTCTTACTTTCATAGAAAATCTGTTTTGTAAGCCTTTGTTCAATAATAAATATTTTTTGAATACGGTATTTTGTTTGTTATTTAAAGAATTGACAAAAATGAATAAAATATTTGAAAATTAAATTTTATATTGTATCAATTACCCTCAAGATTTCCATTTAACATCGAAGTCGGAGTCGGACTTTAAAAATGTAAGCTGTCGGAGTTGGAACTAAGTTTTTGCGACTCCACAGCCCTGCGGTCTTGGGTAAAAATACTTTGAAATTGTTTTGACCCACTGTTTTTTAAAATTATTTCGCTTTTGCGAAAGTCGAAAACAAACAAAAGCAAATAAGTTTTATCGGCTTTAACTAAACGTTTCTTCTTGAGAGTGAAGTTTTTCATGTTTAACGCGCTTAACTAATTTGGGCACACAATAAGCCACTTATTAAATCGGTAAACTTTTGTCTTATAAAATAAAACTAAAAAGAAGAAAACTAAATAGAAGAACGATAACGATGACAAACGTAACAAATGATGGCAATAGTGGAAAATGAGAACAAATATTGCCAGCATGAACTCAGAAAACGCACACACAAGCAAACTAATATACCCAGCAGACCATTCTTTGTCAGATACAGTCTGGAACTTTATAAGAAAGCGAACCAGAATATCAAGGCGAATTTACACCAGGTGAACTTATCTTGCTACGTAAGCAACAGCTAACTAACCTTGTGTCAAAATGGTATACCGTTCTAGTGGTTCTGGGGAATCTTTACTAAATTCTATAATTTTCGCTTAAAATTGTGAAATTTAAAACTTTTTTAAGTTATTACATTTAAAAACACACAATTTTAAATTAAAAACAAAATTAAATATTTGCTTGAATTTTTGACACAACGTTAAAAAAAATTTACAGTGTTGTAAAACGTTTTCAAAATAAGACCACCTTGTATGAATTCGCCTTGCAGAATATCTTTATTTCTGTTATAATAAAAATTAATAACACAATGAAAAATTAAAAGTCCAGTAAAAAAATTTTTTAATATTTTAGTTATTTTTTTTATAAAGTTTTATGTTAAACCAACAAAATTTAATGTTTTTCTTCTTATTTCTAGACGTTGCTGCTGATGATTCTTTAAACTAGAAACAAGTAAGTAAGTTATTTAACTACGTATAAAGTACATTTTTTAGACCCTTTACCATAGGTAAAATATTGATCTGGATTCTAACGAGTCGTGAAGATGATTTAACGATGTTCATCTGACTGTCTGTCTGTATGTGTGTGTTGAAATGGGATTTTCAAACACCACAGATATGACGTGAACTAGGTTCTTATATGTTTATATCACATTTAGTCTGGAAAAAATTGCTATTCAAATTTAGCGAGATCAGTTCACAAGCGGCTGAAGCATGAACAAAAAACCACGACTGCCTTTAATTTTTATTTATAACTTTGCAATTTTTATCCATAAACCTGTATTTTGGAACTCTGCATGAAATCTCTGAACTTAAGTTTTCCACTTAAATAAACTCAGTGGAACAATAGTAGGAAAATTAAGAAAATCGGCTAATAAATGACCAAGTTATAAGATCTTAACATATGAAAAATCCATTAAAAATTCTGAAACTTTCTTTAGAATTCGTGTTAAATCCCGAACGACATATCTGCAAATTTTACCGAATTCCCTTAGAGAACAGTTCGGATTACTTGATATTTGTTAGCCAAATAGGCATTCAGACTGTAGGTATAAAAGCTGACAATTGTTGGCAAAAAATGTTCATGGGGTACTAACGTGTACTCAAACGCTGTATGCTACAAATTGCAACTACGACAATGTTAAATAGCAAATAGTTTCACTGACAATATGTTTTACACAAAGGAAAACTTTGAACTGCTAATATAGCTTTGGTGTGATTGTTGTTGTTGCTGCAGTTGTTATTGTTTTTGTTTTGTTTGTTATTGCAACTAAAATGATCATAATCTTAACGCGTTTCCCTCGATATACTTTGCGTTCATTTTCATACAATGTCGTCCTTTTGCAAGGAAACCTTAAATTTAGACCAAAAGCATAAAAAAAACTTTTCGTTTTTGCTGCTTTTAGGGCACATTGTTGACAAAGCATGAAAATTGGATTTTTAGCCTATTAAATGGTAGTTAGTAGTAGTTGCTTCAAACAACTGGAACAGCAGGAACAATGAAAGCAATTGTTAGTTGTATTGCAAAATGTAATAACATGATTTTAACATGTAACTGAAACTACAGTTTAAGTGCTTAAAAACTGGAGAAAAAAAGAAACACAGCAGGAGTGAACTTTGTTCGAAGTTTAAGAATCTTGAATATAAAAAGAGTATGTTAAATTTAACGTAAAGTTTGTAGTTGGAAACGGAGTAGTTAAAAAGTTAGTAACTTTTTACTAATAATCTTTTGTTTTTGCCGGAAGTAGATACCAGCCGTTTTTGTTATACATATTTCTTATAAGGAAACATTATTATACAATTTCATAAAGTATAGCAATTTAATAAAGCGTAGGGTTCAATTAATTCCTCCTAGCAATTCCTGTTCCGTAAACTCCTAATTGATTTAACAGCAATACTTTAACATCATCCAACTTATTCACTCATTCGCTTGAAAGTATTCTCTTTCAGCGTTTAATATTATTATTGTAGGGATTTCCCACTTAAGCACGGATTTGTGGCAAGTTCTCAATGCTTAAAGACAAACCTTAAAAAAAACAACAACAAAAAAACAATAATTGCACTTTGTACCTCATGTCCTGATACACTTTTGGCGTAAACAAATTTAAAAGAGAAAAAAACCAATTCACCTCCCCATTATTATAAGAAAAGAGCCCATGACGATGTTAAAAGGTGATGCTGTTATTGGCATTGTCGTCGAGTATTGCAACACTTTGTTGTCTGTCTAAATTAACAAAAGAATGTGCAACAAATTGATTGTTTAACTTAAAACTATAAAAGTGGTACAAGAGGGGTATTGTTAAGGCATAACATTTAAATCTGCACCATAAAATTTAATATTTTCAAAGTGTTTAAAGGTATTTAATTCTTAAATAAAACTTATTTTTTTAAACGGATACAAAAAGCTCAATTATTTAAAGGCATATACATTAGGGCTATAACTTTTTCACACTTGTTGAGAATATCAAAAACGGCATAGTATAGTCGTGTAGTATATTTAAAGTTATTAATAAAAAATATGATAATTTTTTCGGATTGTTTGAAAAGTTTACGCAGGGATCGGGTTGAAGTTTGATAACAACCATTTTTATCTCACGGAAATTTTAAAAAATATACACCTGATATTTTTATATACTCCTATACGTATCACTTAAATGCTATTTTGGAATTTATCCACTGCTTTAGATTTAAAAATTTTCCTACATTTTACAATTCATGCGGTTCAAAATTTCTTGGAAGGTTTTAGAAATTTGCTTCCCTGCGTGAGGTTTTTTTCACAAAACGACGGGAGACAGATGTTTTCATTACTAAAACATTATTGGCCACTCCATGGTACTATGCCAAAAATTTGGTTATATACATATCTGTGGCATTTTGACAAAACATTTTAAGTCAAATTTAAAAAGTCGAAAAAAATTTTGGTTATCATACGAATTTTCATTAGAAAAACATTTTTGTTTACGTTTTTAAAATGTTGTGCCTCGGTAGGCTAGCTAGTAGTGAGCTAGTCTATCAGCCTCGGGGTTGCGGGTTCGATTCCCGCCAGAGACTCTGTTTTCTTTCCTGCAGACAAGCGTAGAGCTTCGCGGGGATTAGCTTAGGGAATAAAAAAAAACTTAATTTTTTCTTTAATTTTGGTTCATTTTACTGTTTTGCCATCTTATCTCGACTTAAGATGTTTGTCAAAAGGCCACAGATATGTAGTATGTATGTTTTTAATTTTGATGCTCTTATCGGGACAGCCAAAACAAATTTATACCAACGAAAATATTTCGCCGATTTCAAAAGGGTTGGATTTTTTACTGTTGTTAGTAAATTAATGATCTTAAGTGTTCAGGGTTGTGCGCGCAAAGTAACGGAACTAGTCGAACTTGGAAAATTAAATAACTCTTCAGTGTCGTTTTATCAAACTAAGAAGACCCACGACATCCGACCCTTCGCGGCAGCTGAACACCGGGAAATAATATTAGATATAACAGCCATTATGATATTGGCTAGTGTGAGCAATGACACATCTGTTCTTGAACCAAGCCGACTTATTCGGGAAATAGGGTCAGATAGCTTATTGCGCTATTATGGCAGGATAGTGCAAAAGGGAAGGTAGCGGAGGAATCATCAATGATCAATGGTAGCACCGATAAGCTTCCAGAAAGTTTGCGCCTGTGCTTAGCAAAACAAGGAGTGTCAGGCACCTATAAGCACTTCTTTGTCCTTACATGCATTAAGGGAACCCTGGCAAAAATGTCACACAAAAAACATAAATGGAAATGATAAATCTCTTAGGATGTCAGAGAAGCCTTTTAAATCCTTCCGGTTCGGTGTTTAGGAGGGAGTAATTCATGGACAGTTTTTTAGAAACATCCTGCTGCCCTATGGTGCACAAGGAGCTTAGCAGATCAGAAGAAGAAGTTTTCTGTCAGTCAGTGGTTTGTGAAGCGCTTTTATTATCGAGTAAACTCCAAAGAGTGAGCCTTTTTCGACGTCCGAGTGGAGATTTGAGAAATATATTATATAAAGAACTTTTTGTTAAGTTTCTAAATGTAGTGAATATTCTTGGAAGAATGGTTTTCTTGCTACTTAATTTTATGTTTTAACAAAGCTTCTTATAGCATAACATTAAGATACTCAACATAATTAAAGTCTGTTGTATCTGAAGTCGATCGCCCTTCCGGGGATTATACGTAAAAGTTTCCAGAGATTAGAACTGGAATATCTTTTAAAGATACCAGATGACCTTAATCTAATCTGATGCAATAGGAGCTTGAAGCTTCAAGCGATTAAGAAAGCTCAAGAACTGGTTAATTGTGAGACAGATACTTTTTGAGATCAGATGGTGGCTATGCAAATGGTAAAACACTTGTAAATCGCGCCACAAGGGACAGCTTAAAAATTTCTTAAAAATTTCGGATCTGATTTTTGCTGGTAACTCAGGAAGTAGTTCAATTGTGGCTATTTACATAAAAATGTTTTCTAAACGAAAAAACAATTTAATACCAAAATCATCAAAAATCCAAAAAAAAAAAAAATATTAAAATAAAATGGAAATAAAAATTCATTCCTTTAAACAATTCCTCCTTTATCAACCTGGTGTTGTTGCAATAATAACACTTTTGTTTGCTGTATTCTTATTTCTTGTAGCATTTGAAAAGTAGTGCAACTTTTCTTACTTTATGTGACATTAAGTTTGTTGAACATTTATTTTTTTTTTTGTTTCGTTTTCTTAATACAAATAAAATCAATTGTGTTGTTTAAAATTGTAACAAGCAGCCCGACTTTGTCAAAAAGACAATGAAATGTGTATTTTTTAAAACCAAGTCGAGAGCATGATTTACTCCATTATTTGTACCATTTATGGAGTGTGTGTGTTTTGCATTATATTTTCGTGTTTTAAGATTTCAAGAATCGATTTTGCAAACAAAAGGGAAAAAGAAGTTGGTGTCGCAAATGCTGTTGCCGTTGTCGCAGTTACTTTTGCCTTTTGTTTTCAAATGTTTGCTTAAAAATTTTTTTGTTTCCATTATTTCGTGTAAAATTAACGAATTGTTAACAATTTTCAATTTGTTAAACACGTTTAAATGAAGCAATATCACGATGCTTAGTTGGTGGTGACGATTGGTTGGTTGCAAAATAATCTGAAAAATAAGAATATAAATGCGAGTGGAAATAAGCCAATTTTTAATTGTATATTTATGAAAATTAGTTTGTTAGCAACTGCGCCTTTCTGCAGGTTTAGATCTTCGCTAATAATAGAGCAGATATTTGGTTAAGATGGCATAATGGCTCTTAAGCTAAACCGTCGCATCTCTTGGAAGTTTAAACAACATGCATGTTATATTTCATATCAGAGATTTCTAAGCAAGACGATAGATTATTTTTATCTGGGTACCGGGATATTCAAACATCATTCGAGTTCCGTTACGTTCATATATCTATTATAATTCTCAAAAGGTGTAAAGCAAGCTAGTTCGGGATGCCCTAAGATGTTGGTTTTTCTCTTTCATGCTGTAATACACTTATTCAGCACGGTTTGATTAGGCCAGCTAAGATCATATTGTTTTCTATGACGACTTGCCCCATCTCGAGGAATCCTTGGTCCTAAAATGATTGCATTGCCAGAATTTCAGTTATTGGTGCCGAAAGGCCCTAGTCTATTTCTTATTTTTCTAAATGACCTCCTATGTCAAACTTCCAACCTTATCTTTCGCAGATGACAGCATCCTTTGCCATTCGTTTTCATTTTATTTTAGACCATCCGTATTCGATGTTGGTGCTTTGAGGCAGAACATGAATAATACGATTGGCCGCCCCTTGACATAATTTCAGAATGGAGTCGTATGAAAAGAGTAGATTTTAATACCTGAAAGACCCAATGTTGCATCCTGACGCATAAGCGCGCGATGGGTTAAGGTGCCTCATCTGTATATATAATCATTGAGGAATCAGAATATCTTGATGCTTTTGACATGAAGATATAATGTGATGTCTGATGGACAAAATATACTTTCAAGGTATCGAAAGAAGTATTCAAATGCCTCGGTTTTTTTAAACTGAGTAGGATCCATCTGATATCCTTGCTACTTTACCGACCGCTAATGAAATACAATACAAATTTATTAGCCGGTACTTCAAAGTCATTTTTGGATCTTCTCGGCCGCATGCAGCAGAGCGCGAAGGTTTCCCTTGTTGACTGCATTTTATCCAATTTTATTAACTCCCGTGAGCACCGTCTCAAAGTGGGTTGTTTTTGTCTGTTTTATCGTTACTACAATGGGATGTGTTCTGATGAAACTAGGGATCTGGTTCCCGAAACCCGTACGTTTGTTCGTAATACGCGTTTTTCCTTAGGAGCACATCCGTTTGTGGACGATTGGCCGGTGCAACGTACAACGCATTTGTTTTATTGCCTTTATTCATAATAATTATACACAAGGATTGTGAATTAATTAAAAGGAAGTTCATGTATGTTCTACTACAGGGCACCAACGAATCTTCTCCATTCATGGCGGTTATTGGCGAGGAATTTTATTTGACTCCATGGTTTATTTGACATTTGGCATTCTTTCAGTAGGGTTCGTTGCCAGGTGTTACGAGGGCGACCGGGTCTACGATGCCCTTGGGGATTCCATTCCAAGGCGGCTCTTGCGATATCCCAACGCATTACAGGGAAAATTCGTTTTTTGGCCGGTCTGTTCATATGTGGAAAAACCATTCTGCTGGGGTCTTCCCACTTACTTTCAACATAAGTTGAATGTTAACAAGCCATACTCCCTCTATCCTCCTTCCCATAACCTATTTTCCTAATTCCAACACAATGCAATGCATAAGTAGGAGTCATCCTAAAAAAAAAAAAAAAAAAATATATTACATATAAGGAAAATTTTTTTTTCAGAATGTCTACTCTAAAAGTTGTCTTTTAAAGCCACGTTGAACTTAACATAGTTGCAGGAGAACTATTCCAATTTAGAGAATCGTTAGGGAACATAATGCCATTATTATTTTTGCATATTTTAAAAAACTAAAAATTTTTTTTTAATGAAACGTTCAAAAGCTTACAAAAAAATGGTGAGAAGGGGACTATACGACACTTCTCCTGCCAATACTGCTTTTTTAGTGTTGTTAGATCAATTGCATTGCTTATTAAATAGCGAAATTAGAACGATAAATTTGTATGTATATCCAAACATCTAGTTGATTTGGCGATTAGTAGTCGTCCGTATTATGAAACATTTGCTGCAAAAACTTTCTTCAATTCTGTTTTGAAACTGCATTCGTGTCCATTGAATGAAACATTTGTTTTGAAGCCAGTGTTGCCACCTTAGGTGTAGTTACACATATCATGTGTAATTTTTGTTTTAATGTGTAGCCCTTGTGTAATTGGCTCCATGTGTAATTCATGTGTAATTTTAAATTTTAACGTTTTGTAGCACTGATTTTTGTTATTATTTTGTCACAAGATGTAAAAAGGTTTAATATTCTTGGCAAAACTTAAAAATTTAATTAATAGAATGGAAGCGTTAAAAGAGCTAAACTAAAAATGGTTGGATCATTAACTATAGTATACTAACCATTTGGCATTTAGATAGAATTTATTTATTACCTATAACGACAAAAACATCCCGTTCATTCTCGTTTTTTTCATTGACTGCAAAAGAAATGTTTGAGCTTCTCAAAAGCACAACTATAGAGAAATGGATTCCTTTTGAAAATCTAGTTGGATGCACCAGATACACCTAATGTTATGTTTGGACAGTATAATTCAGATGTTAAAAGACAAAAGGCTATATATGGCTTTCATAAAACGCTCGTAGCGTCAAAGGGCTCTCTGAACCTTCCAACATATTTCGAAAATTTACTTCGCAATATAATATCTTGTTTTATTAGAAGTAATGCTCGGCAAACTTAAGTAGTTTCAAGAATACATATTTTCGCGATAACGTGCACTCTTACATTTTGAAAAACTTTAGCTTCATAGTAATTTGGAGCCAGAATATTATTGGAAAAAGGTTTTTAAAATAAAAAATTCATTGGGAGACAGATTAATTAAAATAGTTATTTTTGTTTTAGTCTTTTCAAATGCTGCTGCGGAAAGAATATTGAGCAATTTAAACAATTGTACGACAGATTTAAAAAGTAATACATAGAAATGGTGACCCAAACTTTCCTATTCCAATCATTATAAACAAATGTAGAAGCTTTAAATAATTGGAAAAATCAAAAAAAAAAAAAAAATCTATTTCAATGTAAATGTGATGTATTTTACTTTCTTTATTTTTTAGTAATAAATTACTTAAAAAAAATAGTATGAATTTTTTGTTTTGAACCGTTATTTTTATAAAACTAAAAAGCAATGACTAGTTAATTTAAAAAAAAAAAAAACGCATTAGTTTTTTTTTAACTAAATGAAAAGTTTATACATTAAAAAATTCAAAACAAAGCTCGTGAGATTGCAAATAAAAGATTGCATGTGTAATTTGTATTTTCATGTGTAATTTTGGCATAATCCATATGTAATTTACCATTTCGTTGGTGGCAACACTGTTTGAAGCACTTAAGTATTTTGTATGCCTTCTCTCTTTCTTCTTCTTACGCTTAATAACAAACTCACAAAAACTGCTTCAAATCAAATGTTTCGCGGCAAATGTTTCATAATTGGACCTGTAGCTCGTTTCTATATTTCTCGCATCGTAAAATTTCTTACATGAAGTGTGAAACAAAAAATTCCATCGTTTCTCGATTTATGAGATAAAAGTGTTTCTGTATTTGAATGCGAAAACAGACACAACAAATTCTGTTTATACTGGAATATTTCCAGTACTTAAGTGTCAAATAAAAGCGAAACGTCAACAAAAGAAATAAATATAATAAAAACAGGGCTGCCAGATTTGACGAGTTATCGTCATCTTGACGATTTTTTGTTCCGATATTAACAAAGTGACGTTTTGATGATTTTTTCTAAAAAAGTGACGAAAGCAAAAACAAAATCAAAAATATTTTATAATTTTGTTGTTACTTTCTATAGAAATTCATCTTGAATTTTTAAATTTCAAACACTTCTCTTTTGTGGCGTTGAAAATGGAAAAAAAATAATATGAATGTCTGTAGAAAGCAACAACAAATTTATAAAATATTTTTGATTTTATTTTTGCTTTTAATGAAATTGTTGGCGTTGCGTTTTACACTATAAGCCCCTTAGTCTTCGAAATAAGATAATTGTAAATATTTTTATATGTTTGTTTATTAGAAAAAAAGATATCTTTAGAAACAAGGCTGCTTAAATTTTTATATTTATCCCTATTGTGAAAATTGTCCTCGAAATTGTTTGTTTCTTCCCTAAAAAAATGTATCGGCAAAAGCAAAATTTCGAGGGAAAGTAATGGACCGACTTGGCTTATTTTGAACATTTAATACTTCTTATATACATATACAAAATATGATTGATATTTGATATTCTTCCATTATTCCGGCAAGAAAGAAATTTGTTTGTCTCCCAGTAAAAACTTTTTCATAATGGATAGTTTCTTTCACTCATTATTAAGTAGCTTTCTTCCATAAGAACTTCGATAACTACTTTTTTCTGGATGTATTAAGATAAAAAAAATGACTTACTTTTGAATTTGTTCCTTTTGGCACAACCCTTGTAAAATTCATTAGTTTTGGAGTAGAATTGTATGTAGTGCTTTTATGTGTTTCTGATTACTTAACATATTATTTTGTAGGCGAAGATTTTACTGGGTCTTTAACCCGTTTATTTATGAACCGATTTTTTTAATTTTAACTACAAGGTATTCTACTAAGTCTATTTCAGGTAAAAAAGAAAAAGATTATAGGAATAGGTAAATTAAAGATTTATATCTTAATTATTAAATAATAATTATAAAATACCCATGAACTTAAACTATGTTTTTGTTTGATTATTTTTTAATAAAAGTCGAAACAAATTTGTTTAAAATTGATTTTAAATTGCACGATTTTTAAAACAAAAAAAAAGACGATCTTTTTTATTTTTTTTCTCAGGAAATTGACGATTTTGACACAAATTTATCTGGCAGCACTGATTAAAACCAAAACAAGAAAAGGCTAACAAAAATTTAAACTAACAAAATATAACAATTGTTTTTTGTTTATTTTCATCATATATATTATGCATTTATCATTTATATTCCTTCTATTTTTTTATTTATTAAAAAAAAATAGTATATAAACATATTTTAAATTCAAAATATCTACATTTTGTTTTTCTCGCCACCAATTTCAAATGTGACTTATTTTGACAGTTCTTGAAAGAAACTTTTCGCAAAATATTGTTATAGAAACACTTTTTCTCGCATCCTTCCAATAATTTCTGGAAAATTATTTAAATGACAGATAATTCTCGCAAAAAAAAGATACAGAAACACTTGTGTGAGAAAAACCATTTTTTGTTTCATTTCACACTATTTTTGTTGCAATTCACACGTTTCATGCGAAGAGTTTTACGATGTGAGACATACAGAAACGGGCTACTGTTTAACACTATGCGATATGACGCACAGAAATTGGTGACGATGGGTGTAGAGACGATTGCGGGATAATCGATATAGCACGAAATGCGAAATCAAGCAACAATGTTATGTTCCTCTTTCGTTTCCTGTTTCGTTTTAATTTTTAAAATTTAATATTTTAATTTGATAGTTCAACGTCAAATCGTAGCTTGAAACAAAAAACGTAACGTCTGAACGTGTACGAGTTTTCGAAGGGACACCAAACGAAATTAAGAATATTGTTGTTGAGTTATGTCGCATAGTTTGAAACAGGTATATGTTATTTAACTTGGAGAGTGACTTAAACAGACCCAATTAAGCCAGTCTGATATCGTTGGCTGCATGATTAAAATGCAGCTCATATAAAAATAAAAGGCTTTAATAACTGCAACGTGAATTTTTTTAAATATTTCCAATGTATTTTATTTTAAGCTCCAAATCTTTTTATATCAAAAATATTTTTTTAAAACATTTATCGGTCTTCCTGTATTATCTTTACAATAAGTACAAAAACTTTCTATTTCTCATTAAATGTTTCTAAATCACACAATAAGTTTTAACCTGGTATATTTTTGAAGTTTTTTTTTTTTTCATTGTTTACCTTAAATTTGTTGCTTAAATTTTATTAAAAATCACTTGCTTTTTCTTCCAAGATAATTTCCTGAAATTCTATGAAAAATTAAATTTTTCTATCAAAAATACAAAAAATTAACACCACTGTTGCACCAGCATGTTAAGTTGTGAAAACTTTATGATTTATGGCATGTGAATTATTTGGTGTTCTCTACAAAAAACAAAAATGTGCAAAAAAAAATTAAAAATGTGTTATAAACTCTTAAAGCAAAAGAACCAACAATATAATTTGCTGGCACAAAAAAAAAACCAAAAAAATACCGGAAGTTTATGAACACAGTATCAAAATTTGTGAAAATTAAAAAAAAGTTTAAACATAGAAATTTTACTAGTTACACCGACTGAAAGGACTATTAAAAGAAATAGAAATAATATTTCAGTCGTAGTAGTTATAACTTTTTTGAAACGTAGTAATTGCTTTCTATAAGCAAGGCGATCGAACAATATTTTCAAAACCATCTAAAGCGTTTTTGAGGAATATCGGTATATTTTGCTTTCGTACAACTGCGTTAAACATACATATGTTTCTTTTAAGGATTCCTTTCGTTCTTTGGCTATAGTCGAATTCCTAATTAACGCTTGTGATCAGCTCAACTTAGGACTGAAAAACGCTCCTTTATAATACAAATTTAGTTCGGCTGCAATCATCTTATTTCATAATTCAAACCAACAAGGATCGTTTTTAACTAGGTATACTATAAAGCACCTTTGGCGAAGATTCATTCAACGGGCGCCAAGGATTAAAGAGAGCCTTGCGTCTAATATACTTAATTCCTAAAATACTGACCGAATAATACAACAAATGGTGTTAATTATGCAAATAATAAAATGTCGCTATTTCTTTCTGTAACTATAGTGAGAACTTCTCGCATCGAAAAGATGTGAAACAAAATATTCCATCGTTTCTCGAAAAGTGAGAAAAAAGTGTGTCTGTAACTCTTGTCGAAAACTTTCAAAAGAGATTTCGTCGTTACGTTATAGATGCCATAAAATTGCACCCGAAGCCGATGTGACATTGCAGACGATGAGAACGTCAGTAACACATCGTCGTTCGTAAATTCTAGTGTTCTATAACATATGTAAAAAAACCCTTATAGAACACAATTAATTACGAACGACGACATATCGTTGACGGCGTCCAAAATTTACTAAAATTGAAAATTTTTCAACGACGGCGGCGAAAATACAACTTTAATGTTTGTTGTTTGCAAACGAGCTTTGAAAACATTCGTATATTTTATAAAAATGTTAAAAGCAAAATAATTAGAAAATAAAAACATGTGCCAAGAACAAAATATTATTATTCTTTGTATTTTTTATTTTTAATGGTTTTTTAGTGTTAAAATTTTTTCTCGCCAAATTTTTATTCGTGAGTTTATTTGACAGTTTAAAGCGGGAACTTTTCTCACAAAAATGTTACAGACACACTTTTTCTGTAAATTGGCGAGTAATTTTCTTGCGTGACAGCTAGTACTCGCCAAAGGAAAGTTACAGACACAGTTTAGTGAGAAAAGCAGCTGTTTGTTTTAATATATGGCATTCTTGTTTCATTTCACACTTTTCAATAGAAAAGTTTCTCAACGCGAGAGTTACAGAACATGGGCACTGGTAGAGGAAAACTAATGACGCTATAGCTTTTTTTATTTAAAAAATTTTAAAAAACTTTTTTTTGTTGTGCTGTTCTTTTGTACAAAAGTTTTGAAAACAAAATTATGGTCGATTTTAACTGCATTTGGATATGTTTTGGTTATTATCATCACTGTCTTGCATTTTAAATCGAAATATAGAATACGGAATTACTTTTAATTTACAATTGATTACTTTTAAATTACTATTAATTTAATTTAAAGCTTTTGTTGATTAGTTTTGTCTCTATGCAGAATTATTTTATGTCATTGATACCAACCAAAATTTCCATTCCAGGTTTTCAGCTTCAAACCATTTTCCACTTCAAATAAACATTACTCATTAAAATATTTAAACTGATCAATAACCTTATTACAAGTGTCGGTTTAATAAAGCACTCATTTGAAAATAGACCTATTGCCTGTTGAAAACAAAATTTTGTATTTTTTTTATTTATCATTTTCTAAAAACAGGCCGCTAATCTTATATTCACCCTTATCGTAGTTGCCGTTTATGTGGCGAAATTTAGAGATTTTTAAAAAATCGTATCGTGGTTAGCAAAAACGACAACAAATTCGACACTGTTTGCAAATTTATTAAAAAAGAGGTTATCTTGGTTGGCGTATTTGTTGCAAAAACTGTCGTTAAGTTTTTTAATCACGAAAGCGTATATGCCAACCACAGTAAAAATTAATATATTTACGCCAAATTCTGTTTCCTTATTTCGTATTTAAGGGCTCATTACATCTACGATAGTCAGGTGTACATTGTTAGAATTCCTTAATGTTTTGCAAGGACTCAAATTATAAATAAACAGCCGTATTCATAAAAACTTATTGATGATTAATTGACCGTTTTTAAGCAAAAATTGCTAAAGTCGTATTCATAAACGAAAAATAGTCTATTGAACCTTTAATAAACCATTCATAAAGTAAGAAAATTTATTGTTGGATTTGCCCTTCTTTAAACCAAAAATAAAATGACATTTTGAAAGGTGTTTGCACTTTATGATATTATTTTTGTGAAATATGTTGAAAAATAATGACAAAAATGTTTTATTTATTACAACAAACATGTTAAATACATTTTACTAATTATTTACTAATTTGGATAATTATTTAAAAAAAATTATATGATTTAAATGAATATGTTCAGGGGCAAATGCAGATTTTCTCTTTAATTACTTATTAAATTATTGCAACAAGTTGTTTTTTTTTTTGTTTTTTTTTTTTTGTTTAAAACAACAAATTATTGTTCAAAAATATAAAAAAAAAATAAAATAAACAAATCATAATAATAGTGATGTTAATAAAAAGTAAACAAACTTTTTATTTGAATACTTTCTTATCGTATATTTAAAAAAGGTTCAAACAAAAGTTTTTATGATACCTTTCGGAAACATTTTGTTCAGAAACTAAAATAGTATGTAGTTTTATTTTATAAGAATAATTTTGAAGGGGTACAATTAAAAAGAAATTATAAAAAAAATTTAAATATAGAATATCATGTAAACCGAATAGAAGTTTCATGCATCACTAACAATAAAATGGCAGCCAAATATAAAGAAAGTTGCCATACTTAAACAGAAAATCGCTGCAAACAGTTAATAGTAAAATAGCTGTACGTTTATGAATACACATTTTTATAAGAGGTTTATAAGACAAAAAGCGTTTGTTATTACATACTATAAGCTTAAAATAAGAACTTTTTATGAATATGGCTGAAAGTCTATTTTGGGTCACAGACGATTATTTTCTTTTAAATGGAACGATAGAATTGTGGAAATATTTTTAATGTTAAATTATTAAAAATCCATTGTGCAATTCATTAATAAGGGAAAAGCCTCAAGAGTTTTGATTACTATTTTATATATTTTTTTTAATTTAAGAAATAAAATTATAATTATGTTTGTATTATGTACCCTAATTCGTTTTAAAGTTAATGCAAAGTCTTATTATTTTGAGAATACGATTATATTGCTTTGTGTGGCAAATGAAACGATATATGTATTTGGGTAGTACACCTTTATGTAGCAGAAAACAGACTTCAACAATAAAAGTTACATACCCTGTAGGAAACGTCGTCAATAGTAAAAATTGTACTGATGCACTATTGACTTTATCACCTACCATTCATATTGGCGAGATGTAGACCAAACAATATTTTGAACTTAAGACATTTATTATGTGCTTGTCATTGAAAATCCCTTACTGACCTGATAACTATTGACTATGATGTCCCATATGGCGTCATTAGAACAAAAGAATCAATAGTACATTTGAATAGTTCTAGTCTACAATTGTGTAATTTTATAATAGAGTTTCGCTAATTTTAAGTATGTACATTCATTTTAAAAAACGTGTTTAGGTAAAAAAAGGAAATCTGAATTATTATCTTTTTAACAAATTTTAGCTTTAAAGCTTTAAAAAAAATTTATTTTTTTCCTTAAAAGCAGACAAAATTGGTGACACTTTGTTGACAACAATCGACGAAACTACGACATGGAGACACTTCACGGAAAGAATTATTTACTAAATATGGCTTGAACCAAAAAATTTTTCCATGATTCCCGTCAAAGCCAAAAATTACTTATTCTAAAAATATGTGTTGCTTGGTTTAAGCAAAATGTTTCTTAATTTAAGAAAATTTTACTAAATACGAACGAAATAAGTTAAAATCAAGAACTTACTTTTAGATATTGGATTTTCTTGTTTAAAGAAACGAAATTGATTACTTCGGGAAATAAACTTCTTGCCGCGCTGATCCTACACGCAGAGAAAAAAAATGTTTAAATATTGTCACCTCCAACAAAACTATTTTTAAAGACAATTTTAAACATATTATGTTTAATTTAACCATATTATTGTTACCGACAACCATATTATGGTTAAATTAGTCCTCCATCAAGAAGTCACAACCATATTATAGTTGCCTCTAAGCATGTTGTGGTTAAATATGACAATAATTTGTTTTTAAAATAAAACTATAGTATTTTCTTTTTTTCCAAGAGCAACATGCAATGGTTAAAAACCAACCATGCTATTATAAGTGTTAAACATATTTTTATTTATTTTTAACCATGACATGTTCTGAGGCAACCATAATATGGTTGTGGCTTCTTGATTAAGGATTAATTTAATCATAAAATGGTTGTCGGTAACAATAATATGTTTAAATTTAACATAATATGTTTAAAATTTTCTTTCAAAATAGTTTTGTTGGAGGTAACCATATTTAAACGTGTTTTTTCTCTGGGTGTGTTTTCTGCAGGGTACCTACAAATATATATGTATAATTATGTGTATTAATTCTTATACATACATATGTACGTATGTAAGTATATAGAATTTTAAATAAACTTTTGTGTTTTATTCTAGGCAAATGGCACAGCCAACCAAAAAACAATAAAGTCAAGCCAATCTTATGTGGTTGTTGATGTTTGTTACACACAAACTTTTTTGCATACAAATAAATATGTTTCTACAAGTAGATGACAAACAAATACGTTGCCTTTCAACAGAAATGTTTTATTTTCTTCCTAATTTTTACACTCTATTTAAATGTGAAATGTTGAAAAGATTTATTTTAATGCATGAATATGCATTTTAAAGTTGCATTTGAGGAATATGTGTGTGGTGGTATTAACAGATTTTTTAACAATACCAGGGCTTAAAAGAAAAATCCTTTTATTTTAAAGCATAAATATAGGGTAGCACAAAAAGAAACAGAGTAGTATGCATAGTTTATCCAAAATAAAAAATTTGTTTTTCGAAAGTAACTCATTTTGGGGGTCATTATTTTAAAGTTGTGACTTATTTATTTTCAAATAACCCCAAAGCAAAAAAAAAAAAAACTGGAGCGTTAAAATCCGGCAAACGCGGCAGCCATAAAAAAATTTTCTCCTTAAAATAATGAATTTGCCGATAATGTTTCGTAAAAGCCCGATCTTGTTGAGACCACAGCTGCCTTTAATAAATCTTCCAAGATAATGCGGTATTGGGCAGCAACGATGGTAGCTTTTTTAACGACTTTATAATCAAGAAATAAGGATCAATAATACCTTCCGATTTTATTCCTTGCCGAACTACTCACGTATTTATCGTTTATAAATTATGTTAGGATCTTACGTTCCGTAGATTAACTTATTGGCGAAGCCATTTATTTGAAAATTTGCGTTGCCACTCATTTTCGGATTGTGTATAAAATCAAGATTTTCTTTAATTAATCGTTTTAGTTTGTTGTTAAGCATCGTATTTTTACAATTTTTATCCCAAACTCTTCTTGAAAACCACCTGAAAAAATTAAAAAATCATATTACGTATTATAATTACGTTAAATACATTTGGGCTCTTCACAAGGTGTGCTATCAAGTCATATCGTCATAATGTCCTAAATAATATTTACCAATTGTTTAAAAAAAATATTGTTGTGTTTGAAACAAAATAAAAATTTTAAGGCTGTGTTCATTATTTCGTCGTAACTGTACATTAGAAATCTAAATTATAAGCGCTTGCCCACAGCAGTCATATATATTTCTTGTAATTATTTTAAGACATATGACTTTACAACTTTATGACTACCTTGTGAACAGCCCAATTGTGACTTTTCAACCGTTTGGGTCTTTAAAATTGAAAAAAACATAGAAAATTTGCAAAAGTCAATGAAATATTTATTTGGGGCAATAAATAAATGCCTGCTATTTACTTCTTAAAGACTATTTCAAGAAAATGTGGTCCATCCGTGAGCTCCAATTGTGGCAACCTTCTTTAGCATTTCAGCCGGTATCTTAGAGCTGTAATGTTGTCTTGAAGGACTGAAATTGTGGCTAGATTGCCCCTGTACACAAGAGACTTCTCATATTCTTACAACAATAGTCTATCGGGGTAAAATCACATGATCATGGTGGTGGGGAAATTATGTCGACCATAAACTAGAACTAATTTACGATACACATTTCTCTCTCACACAGCACGAATTTTAATAACAAAATTCAATGATTTGAAAGCGTTGTTCATTTGTGAGTCTGCTCATAGTGAAATGGCAAACTTTATTACGCATATTCACCATTTAAACCACTTCATTTCCTTTGGGCTACCCTGTATATATAAGCAGTGGAATGCATGTGTGTATTTCTTTTGAAATATATGTTTATTGTTCAGATACATATGTTTTTTGTATTTAGTTAAGTAGCAAAAATGCATAGTAATATTAACAAACGCCTGCTTTTCAGTATTTTTGTTCACAGTAAATATACAATGTTTTTGCAGTTGTGTTGTTGGCTTTATTTTCCACCTTGGCGGAAGTAAGGTGCTTTTTGTTTTAACGACAAAATCAGCGTGTTATTTTATATTTTTTTTTTTTTTAATTTTGCTTTTAACAATATGACATAAAAGTGTTTCCTACTTTTAGCTTCAGTTAAGTTGCATCAACGTTTTTATTACAAGTATATCTTAATGTCGACATTTGAGTATCCCAAGGAATTGTATTTTTGGGAATATGATGTTGAAATATCTTTGGGTGTTCAGTTTTCTAGCAATAATTTTGGGAAAAATATTAGAAAATTGTTGATATTTTCGAGACGTATTTTTATAAAAATCTTAAATCTTTGCTTCTTATGAAGCACAAAAATGTTGTATATAGAACAAAACAACAAGCAACAATTTTTGGAAAAATATTAGAAAATTGTTGATATTTTCGAGACCTATTTTTATAAAAATCTAAAATCTTTGCTTCTTATGAAGCACAAAAATGTGGTATATAGAACAAAACAAACGGAATAAGTTACAAACGTTCAAACTTGAATTTTATATAATATAATAATAAATAATTTTTCTTATGCTTCTCATTTCTACCACTTATTTTAAAAGAAATCTAATGTAAAAAAGTATTTTTTTTTAAACTTCAAACACAGTGAATGAAAGTTATTTTTGGGAATACAAAATTTATTATTAATAAGATTTCTGTATGACGAGCTAAATTCCCAATTTTTCATATTTGATAAATACACTGAAACTTATTGTTGAGGGAAAGCTAGCTTCTATGCGCATTTCACTGGTTGCTTAGGCCAGATGAATCAATTTTGGTTTTCTTCTCTCTCAGTTTTACTTTTAATTTTCTGAACAAAAATTTAACTACATATAAGTACGGGGAACAAAGATAACAAAAATGGAGAAAGTATAGACGGCCAATCCCGACTTCATGATACCCTACCTCACAGTATGTAAAAACCAATTTTGCGAGTGTACCCTATTGGACTATTGAAAACTATGTAATAAGGTTAAGATTCATGTAAAAATTTTTTGTGCCGAATATTTTTAGATATCTTCATCTATATGAGATTGTTGGATTGGGGTTTATTTGGGACCTATGGTTAATTTTGGACCCACTAGGACAAAATATTGTCATGACGTAGTAGCTATCGTTAAAATTATTATCGCCAATTTGTATGATAATACCAACATTTAAAAGGAAGTTATGACATTTCTAAAGATATTTTGCTTTATTCTGCATAAATTTTTCTTTCGTAAGGGGTTCACAAAAGTTTAATTAAATATTTTATTTAAAAGTGACGTTATGGACTCCAGTGTTAGGTCTTTTTTTGGTCCATACAATTTTCACCACATTCAGAGGATTTCAGAAGGTCACTTCTAAATAAATATTTTATTAAGCTTTTAAAATGTACTTTACTATGCTTACAGCCGCCACGATTAATTATATTGTGAGACAGTGATGCCAATAGTAGGGAATTTTCCCTTTTTTGTAGGGATTTTTTTTTTGGAAAATTTCAAGCTTAGGGAAAAAAGTCATATATTTTATTTTAAGGCAAATGTAGGGAACTTTCAATATATAGTCTAAAATACGTAAATATTCGTCTTATTTTCATTTAAAAATTAAAATTGTTGTATACATACATTTAAGTACAAATGTAGTATTATTTTTTTGCAAAAACCCGATACTATGAGTCCCAACAGCCTGGCAATCTTTAACAATTGTCAAAAACATGTACCCGAATATTCGTTCGCCTCTGCGAACTATTCTTTTATTTTTGCTATTTGCATTCGCACTCAAATTCGATTAAAGGTATGCGAATATTAAAAGCATATATCTTATGAATGAAATTTCCACACAGAAATAATTTGTAATAAAACAATCACACCTTCTAAGCTAAGAAAAATAAAAAGTACAAATTCGAATTTTTCAAAAAATTAGCTTTTTTCCTGGCATCACTGCTGTGAGCAGGGCTGCCAGAAATTTTCAGCAAAAAATCTTAATTTCAACAAAAAAAAATCTTATTTTTGAAGAAAAAATCTTATTTTTGGAAAATAATAAAAACAACGTTGCATATTTTACAAAATAGTTCATCCTAACCAGACGAGCTTTTAATTTTTGTCAACCAACTGCTAAATTGTAACAACAATAAATTAATTTTTGTTGACTTTTTAACCATGAACAAAGGATATTTGAAAAATAAAAGTTTAATAAAAAAACTAGTAACAAATGTAGTGTACGGACGCATTTCTAAATAAGAAACAAAATATATAGGTTGACAGAAAATCGAAAAATAAGACGAAAAAATAATTAAAGGATTCAAACGGGTGTGCCAAGATTTTGCATATTATTTTTTTGTTTTTTTTCCCATGTTCTATAATCCCATACACTTTTTTTATTTGGAGTTGCCACAAATTAGTATCTTACCACAATATCTTCAACCATCTTATTTAAAAAAAAGAAAATTACTTTTAAATAAAACATATCAATATGTATTTCGATGCACTTAAAATTACCTTTTCGGATTAAAAATGTTTCCATTAAATGTCTTTGCTATTACATATTTAATTTTTGCGAACCTTAGTCTAACTTGCAATATTTTCTGTTTTGCAAAAGAAAAAGGTTGCTTTTTAAGATATTTTTGTTTCAGTAAACCGCAAATATGCATTATTAAGTTTTAAATTTTCAAATGTGAACAAAGAAGGTTTTTTTAATTGAACCTTCGTCTTGACACAACAAAAAGTCTTGTTTTTGGGGAAAAAATCTTAAAATCTTTTTTCGGTTAAAAAATCTTAAAAAATAAGGCAAAATCTTACTTCTGGCAGCGCTGGCTGTGAGGTTAGTTTTTATCACAAAGTTCTATACAGAGTTGTCACGAAACGGAAGATATTGGGTTATATTATTTCTCTTTCTTCGAAAGCTGCCCTTTTTGCGTTTCTCTTTGAATAATCTTTAATACAATGAGCACAAATTTCTTTAGTTGACATTTATTTGCAAAATTGTTGTAAAAATTAATTTTTAAGTTTACCACAACACGAGTAAATAATATTTAAGTAAGTAAATAACCTCATAAAACAAAACAATACTACTAAATAATTTTTTTTTTTTTTTTTTTGGTTTTGTTTAAAGTGGTTTGTGTTTTGTTATTTTTATTTTGATCACGCAATTTGTATTAATTGTAGCAGTCTGTTCTCTGTCTTTTTTCTTCGAAAGCTGCCTTCGCAACTTATTTGAGCTTTTTCACACCTGTATGGGTGATTTTTTATGAATTAAGTTTATTCGGGCTGGCAGCACTGTTTGGTAATTGTGTCCAAGCTACATCTGTAAAAGTGTACTCAGTAAAAGTACACTCTGTCATTTCATCATGGAGAAACTCGCAAACGAGCAACGACTGCAACTCGTTGAAATTAATCAAAATTTGTGCTCTGTCAAAAATGTCCATCGTTTGTTACGAACTTTTTATGGTCGTCATAATCGACCTAGTGAATCAACAATTCGTGCTATTATCACCAAATTTCGCACCAAATTTACTTTGGTGGACATTTAACCACCGACTCGCGTTCGTAGAGTGCGTATCGAAAAGAATAATACAGCCGTAGCGACCAGTGTTATTGAGGATAGTGAAATGTCAGTTCGTCGCCGTTCTCAGGTATTGGGCATGTGTTATTCAACTACGTGCATTTGCATTTGAAAGCCTATAAAATTCAACTCGTACAAGAATTAAAGCCGAATGAACTACCAAAACGTCGAATTTTTGGTGAATGGGGCCTTACAACAAACAGCTAAATGGAAATCCACTGTTTTATCGAAAAATTGTGTTCAGCGATGAGGCTCATTTCTGGCTAAATGGATACGAAAACAAGCAAAACTGCCGCATCTGGGGTGAAGAACAGCCACATGCCGTACAAGAGTTACCGATGCATCCCAAAAAAACGACAGTTTGGTGTGGTTTATGGGCTGGTGGTATCGTCGGTCCATTTTTCTTCAAAAACGACCGTGGAAGAAACGTTATCGTCAACGGCGAACGATATGGAACCATGATACGGGACTTTTATTTGCCCCAATTGGCTGAGTTGGACTTGGTTTCAACAAGACGGTGCCACATGCCACACAGCTCGTGAAACAATGGACATATTGAAGGATGAATTTGGTGAGCAGTTTATCTCTTGTAATGGCCCTGTGAGTTGGCCGCCAAGATCATGTGATTTGACGCCTCTTGACTATTTCTTGTGGGGTTATGTGAAGTCGTTGGTCTATGTGGACAAGCCAAACACGATTGAAGCCTTAGAGTATAACATAACACGTGTTATTCATGGAATACAGGCCGAATGGTCGAAAAAGTGGTGCAAAATTCGACCTTGTGAATGGAAAATTTGAACCGGAGCCGCGGGCAACATTTACATGAAGTTATTTTTAGAAAGTAAATGGCAAAGACCAATTAATCGATTCCAATAAAAATTTTGAATATATGATGCAAATTCGAGTGTTTTATTAGATTAAAAAAAAACTACGCTTAAAAAAATCACCCATTACATACAGAGGTGCTATAAAACTACCCTTTAGTTATTATAAAGATTGGTTTAAAATTTATAGATCCCATATAAAATCTTCTCCTCCCGGTGGTGGGTATTAAAGATTCGGTTTAGCCGAATATAGCACTTTTAGTTGTTTTTCCCAAATATTTATATTCCAAATGTTCAATTGTTGCTTAGTCAGTCGTTTTCCAAAAAGTTTTTTATACCGTCTAAAGGCCAAACTATAATATGCTTCAGTTGACTTAAGCAATTATACGAAAACATGTGATTCATATGTGTCGAACCATATTAAACTTAAGAAAACTTTTTGGTTTTTTTTATGAAACTGACATTTACTTAAGCAAGATGCGAATCAAATCGCACTTTCCGAACGGAATAAAATATTTTTTGGTTTTATTTTTGTTTTTTTTTTTATATGCTTTTTTAATTGTTTTTTGTCAATTTTTGACAGTTGCTTAAGCAAGCGTATGCATATTGTAGTTTGTCCTTAAATCGGCGAAAAAGAATACAGCTAAGAACAATTTATAGTGAACAGACTAGTTAAAGCAATCTTTTTTAAACTTTTTTTTTATTGATCAAAGAAAAAACTATTTTTTAAAAATTAGTCTAGCAAAAATAACAGATTTTTTGATTATTTCAATAAAATGCTTTTAACGTAGAAGAAAATTATAATCTAGCTTAATTTACCTTAATCTGTTAACACTTTCGTTATCGAGGGTTCACAAATTTCGAAAACATATGACAGCCATATACTCATAATAACGTTTTCGAATTTGTTTATAACAAGAGTAAACATTATTATTATTTCTTTCAAATTAATATACATAAATAATGTCTAGAATTTATAGCAAAAAAGATATGAATCAGTCTGGCTTTGAATAAAATAAAATGGATTTTACCATTAATCATCATGTTTTCTGCCCGAATGATCACTTTAACAGAAAGCATTAAAGCCATTAATCGTTATTTGATAGACATTTAATTAAGGCCTCTTAAACTTTTCTAACACATGGTCTGTTGATGACGTAAGTCATTTGGAAATTACAATTTTCTTTTAATGCGGGTGCAGATTTAAGAAAATTCTTTTTATTTCTTAATTATGATCAAAGAATTTTGTAAAATGGTTTTTTATTTTCTTTGAAGAAAATTATATTTCATGACTTCTGAGAATTTATGTACAAAACATTGTTTATATCTGCAAGTTTAAATTGCTTAATTTTAAAAATATATGGTACAAAAAATAGCACGTTTTATAGTGGAGACTAATATACAGTGAAATTGATAAACACAAAAATAGTGGAGACCATCGAGCACTATCTACAGAACTGTTGCCAGAAGTTGGGAAAAATGCCCACATGTATGTTTTTACTTTACTTTATTCTGTAGCAAAGAAAAGCAAATGCTTGAGTTGACTTAAACTTAATTTGAGTTAATGGCACTGTGTTCAAAATCACAAATGGGCAAAGTTGCAATTATTTTACTTACTGTTTATCGTACTTAAGTTTGATTCCCATATTAACTCATTATAAGCACGGCTGGCAGTTTTGTCCCCGAAATAGCAATGTGACGATCGACTATTTCATTTTCTCATATTATATATTTGATATTAACGATTTTTCTGCAAATTTATGTGGTAGCCCTGAACGGTAGATAAATGAGCTGAGTGAGTTAAATGTAACAGGCATGCCTAAACAAGAGCGAAAAGAGTTTTCTAGCGGTCAAAAATTCTCATGCCCATACAATATATATTTACATACCGAAATATCGCTACGCAGAAACGCTTTGCAATTGGAAAACCTGATTTTGAAAGTGCGTTTAATAGTGAAGTTGGCCGCTATTGTTAAAAATAATAACAATTTAGTGTCTTTAGGTCAATAAGACTGCTTTTATCCATTGTTTATTTCTATTATGTGGATAATAAAGAAAGCTAGCACTATTGTTTGTGACACAACGTTGACGCTCTTGCTTAGGTATTATATATCAGCGTAATAGCCAAACGTTTCGCTTTCCGCTCTTGTTTAGGCTGTAAATATTACAAGTACTTATCTAAAACTATAAATCAAGCTGAGTTGTTGTGAGTATGAGTAAATCAGAGTAATTGATCTTTAACAGTGTTACCGTCGGATATTTTCAAAAAGTACCAAAAAAAAAGGGGGATATCTACAAAAAAAGTGGCACCAAAAAGTGGATTTTTTTAAAAAAAAGGGGCACATCTTTTAAAATTAAAATAAGTACACGACCACACTATGTATTTTTTACGTTTTTTTCTATTTATTATTATTTTAAATGGTATAAAAACTAAAATAAATATTTTGTAAATATTTTTCTCGAGAAGTAATTTTTATAAAATATTTACTTTAATGTTTTGGTAATTCAAAAGCGTTAAACTTGTTTTCTGCCAAACATGTCTTTTGAAGTATGACATTGTTGCAGCAAATAGAAGATATTTATGAAATGTGTTTTATATATACATTTAGTAATATATTTCTTGTACTACTCCTTCTGAATACATTTTCTTTGATTTATTAAAGACACTATATTGCACAGGTAGACATTTAAAAACTTTTTAGAAATTTATTTGCCCTTTACACCAGATTCTTATGTTTTTGGAATGCTAAAGACGAATATAAACACAGTTTTCTACCATCACGTCACATTTATCAGATACGCCAATTATTGTAATTCCGGATGATTTTTTTTGTACCACAATTAATAACAAAATCCATAGCTTCATAATTTTATTCTACAGTCAACCTAATTACAAAAGTTGTAGGCCCAGGCCCACGATGTCGACAATAAAATTCCTGTCGTATATTTGTTTTGAAAACAAAAACAAATTTTAGTTTTAATTATTGTTTTCAATATAAATATGCGAAAGAAATGTTCTTGTCGACACCGTGGGCCTAGTAGCTAAGCTATAATCGGATGAAAACAAGAAATCCTATAACAAAAAAACGAAAATATCAGTTTTTCAAATACTTTATTTAGAATCAGTTCCTCACTTTAATACAAATAAATGCACGGCATGCATACATGCTACTAAATTTAAGTGCTAGTGTTTTAATTTCTTTACTATAGCATATTTAGTTTGTATCCAATTTCGTCTATTATTGCTTCAAATTTTTGTAATCAGGTTTATAGAACAAAACTATAAAACTTGATTTTGTTATTAATTGTGGTACAAAACATCTTCCGAAATTACAATAATTGGTGTATCTGATAAATGTGACGTGATGGGAGAAAACTGTGTTCATATTCGTCTTGAGCATTCCAAAAACATAAATATCAGTTGGAATGGGTTAACAAAATTTTTCAATGTCGTCCTGTGCTACATATTTATAAATGGTCAGTTTCATACAAATTTTAAAATTAATTGTTCTTAAAACGACTTCCATACTTTCGTAAAATGTCTTTAGCCTATTTGTTACTTTATTTTTAATCAAAGCTAACTTTATAAAAACATGCTCAGCAGAAGCACTACTATGTGACAATGTAAAAATATGAGAAATCAATTTGTACAAGTTTGAATATATCTGTGGCATTTTGACAAAACATCTTAAGTCAAATTTGAAAAGTTGAAAAAAATCTTGTAAATCATACAAATTTTCACTCAAAAACCATTTTGGTTTACGTTTTTAAAAGTTTGTATTATAAACGAAATTTTTCTTTAATTTGGTTTACTTTACTATTTAAGAAAAATGATTTTTTCACCGAGTTTTTTTAAAAACGTTTTTGCTAACTTATCTCGACTTAAGATGTTTTGTCAAAATACCACAGATATATATAGGTATATTCATCAAATCTATTTTTAAATGTTCCTATTTCACGCGAAAGATCTTCAGCATTCGAAATTTTAAATATGTGTTCATAATTCGTGTCATTTACTTTACTCTCTAGAAATTTAAATTCATGTATAAATGCATCTGGGTCAATTATAATATCTTTAAACTCTGAAACTTATTCGAAATATTTTATATCTTCATTAGACACTATAAATATTGGTCTAAGACTCTATAAATATTGGGTCTTAATACTTCAATATATTGAGCTTTTTGTTTTTTATATTAATACTTATTATCATTTCATACACAATTTTTGGTAAAAACTTAGATTTTACATTTTCGGTACACAACAAGTTACAAGTTTTCGGTACACAACAGTTCGGTTTCTGCTTCATGACTTCTAAGGAGAGAAAATATACTTTTTTTTACCAAATATTTTAAACTTTTTGCTATATATTCTTTTAAATATTTTAAGAAATTTTTCCTAATTCTTGATTTATAAAAGAATATATAGAAAAAGTTTAAAATATTTGGTAAAAAAAAAGTATTTTGTCTCTTCTGAAAAGTAGTTGTTTTTGAGTTACGAGGTTGCGGAAGAAAACCATCGATATGTGAGATATCTTTATCCCCTTATTCATAATAAGTAAAACAGGTTAATAGAAAGTTTATTAAACCGATTTTCAGCTAACCACGCATGACAAGAAAAAAAAATCATATAAACTTGCTTACATATTAGGGTATTCATTCGGTTAACCGTTAATCGGTTAACCGATTAATTACTACCCGATTAACTGATCGGTTAATTTAAAATTGTCTATTTTCGATTAACGATTAAACCGGTTAATTTCAGTCGATTAACCGAATAACCGATGTTACATAATTTTTAATTTTTTGTAATATTATAACAAATTTTTTGTGTTTTAATTAATTGTTCCTTCTCATATACATGTTTAGAAAATATTTTTTTATACAATATCAGCCCAATTATGAATAAAAATTCCCCGGGAGTTTTCTCCCTTCTCCCACTTTTCCTATGTTAATTCAATTGTAAATATGGCAAAAGGTAAAAAACTCCCGGGGAATTTTTAATCATAATTGGGCTGTATATTTCCTTCTAGCAAAACATTCTTAACAGAATTACCCGAAACAATTAGAAATGTTAAAAATATTTGAAAATTAAATCAGGGGCCTGATGCTGGCAGTCGTGATCGAGTACGTTCTCGATTCGAAAGCAATTTAATAACTAATTATTTCAGTCAGTACTGAACGAATCGGAATTTTTTTTTCTGTGTTGTAAAGCACTAATTTGAATTTCACAATACTGAAAAAATAATTTTGATTCGTTCAGTATCGACTGAAAGAATTAAAAATAAAATTGCTTTCGAATCGAGAAATTACTCGATTACGACTGCCAGAATTAGGCCCCAGGACTCTAATGGCATAATGGAAGATTTTATATGTTAAGAGAAATCCAGGAAAAGGACTGAGAAATTAGATATTCTTTATTATGGCTGCTTCTGATTCCTTCAGCACCCACGATAAGAGAAAAAAAATTTTACAAGTCAAGTGTGGTCAAAACTAAGGAAAATTATCGCTTTAATCCTAAACATTTAAACAAATTTTTTTTTCAAAATTGTTGTAATCGGATCTCTTTAAACTATTGAAATAACTAATAAATAATAATAATCTAATTTTTTAATTTAGTTATAAAATTCTGTTTAATAGGGAAATATTTGTCAATAAAATTATTTAACTACAAAAATCTTATTAAAAAACGACGTTTAAAATTCTTGCGTTTTGCGTTTTCGGTTTCCAGAACACCCCCAATGATGTATTACTTTAAAAATACATATCACATATTTATGAATTATTTTTTTTGTTTGCTCGTTTTAGACCAAGAATTTTAAATTTTGTTTTTTTTAATAATAAACACCAAAAAATAAATAATTTGTGCATTTTTAATTATTGAAATACCTTATTTATTAAAAAAACTTTATTAATCGGTTAACCGATCAAAAACCAAATTAACCGATTATTAACCGATTAAACCAAAACCTCGGTTAATTAATCGAGCGATTAACCGATTAAAACAAAAGCCCGATTAAATGAATACCCTATTACATATACATATATTAAAACAGTTTTACATATATTAAAGCTGGGGGTTATAATAAAACAGAAAGAAAAAAAGTATATTTTTCTAGCGTAAAAAGTATCAAAAAAGTGGCAAGAATCGCCAAAAGTACCACATTTGGGTGCATTTTGTAAAAGTGCCTAAATAGTATCCAATCAGTCGAAAAAGTGGCAAATTGCCACTTTAGTGGCACCAACGTTAACGCTGATCTTTAATGATGTCTACTCACCCATATTTTAAAATTCATGAGTGGCGATGAGTAGCGAAATATCGATTTATTGCAGATCTCTGGTATCAAGGCGGCTTGCAAGTTCAAAACTTAAGGGATTTTATTTTTTATTTTGAATCATTAAAAAAAGACTGTAAACTCTACAGTCGTGTGGAAAAAGAGTGCCGTTTTGTGGCATCTAGAAATCTTGTTAACTTATTTTTTATAATTTCTAACGATTTTTAAACGACAAAATTTTAGTTTTCTTTAATTTACTAATACGGATAATTTTTCATCACCTCCAACATTCTTTTATGAGCCAACTCTCTGGCATCTATACCCCACAACATAGTCACATGATTCCATTTCTTATAGGGATATAGGGTGTTCTCCACGACATTTGGTAGAATTCGAGCTAATCTCTCAACATCTACCTCACTTGAGAGATAATCATTATAGGTATAATACAGACCCACTGGTGCGGTGATATTTCTTAACGAATATTCCGGGGGTGCGGATTGACCATAGCGCTTTTTATTCCCTTGGTAGCCGTCATCATAACGACAAAAACGATCGTTTTCCACCAACTGCAAATAGTGACTTACTTGCCTGATGCTGCAGCCGGCTGGTATGTGCCCAAAAATGGCTGGCAACATGGTCTGAAAATGAAAGATATGTTATGGCGACTGAATATTTTGGAAATTAAGCAATTTAACTATTAGTTGCGATAACTAAAAATCCAAATTTAGCTTTTTTCCGAATTAAATAAGCTTTTTTCTGAACATTGGTTACTTACCATATTTGTTTGCTCAACATCTTTTCCCACAATATTGAACATGTTATCCACACATAAATCCTCCGAAACTTTTGAAGCAAAACATATTTTATACAACATATCGTTGTGGGGAAAAAACTCCGTTAAAATTCCCTTTGTGGCCTTAACAAAATTCCCGGCCGTTCCCAGCAAAGGCGTCTTAATATGCTTCATAAATGCCACTGGGGCCAAAGCATGCATCATTGTTATTTTCTCATTGTATTCGGGACGCATAGAACATAAAACCCAAAACGAGGTGGTGCCCTGAGAATGTCCAAAATAACCCGTTTTCTGAAAACCTGTTTGTTCTAACACGTAGTCTATCATTGCAGGTAAATCGTAAAAACCAATTTCATGCCAAGAAAATTGCCAAAATTGTCTATCTGTATCTGGATGTAAGGTGGTATGGTTACGAGAATAACGATTGCCCCGGGCATTACCCAACCAAACATCGTAACCATTGTCGGAAAGGAAGTAACCTAAAACATGTCATTATACTCGTTTAATGCACAGAATTGCTTAGTTGCACTCAATAATTTACCTGGTGCCTTTTGGGGCCCCATTAAAATCCATGTTGATGAACTATCTTCCAGACCATGCATCAGAAACACTGGTGGAGCATTGGGTTTGGGTATGCGATGTACTCCTAAAATATAATTATCTTCCGTGGTAACATAATGGGTTTCTACCGGATATTTATATTTATGTATGAGTTGGGCCTAATAAAATTAAAATAAAAATACAAGTAAGAGTGCTAAATTCGGCTATGCAGAATTTTATATGCCCTTCACCATGGTGCAATAAGAACATAAAGTTACTTAAATGCCGTTATAAAAAAAGAATATAAATAAATCTATTTTGAGCCACGCACACTTCTCCAACACCGCCCAAATTTTTTCGGATTTTGTGTGCATAATTTGGAAACTTGGTCTTTCCATTACCCAGCTATACAGAAACATAGACGGACAGACCGACATCGTCAAACCAACTTCGCTTTACATTTATGTAATTGTTATGTGTAAAAAGTCTAAAAAAAATAATTACTAGAAAACAGATATGCAGAAAAACAGACGGACATCGTTAAACCAACTGTGCTGAACATGTCATATTTGTTTTGTGTAAAAAACGTTAAAAAAAAATCATTAAATCCACTGTGCTGTACATGTATGTACGTTTTTTTTTGTGTAACAAAACGCAAAAACGTCTTAACAAAATAGAAAGGTTTTTTTTTAATAATTAGTATTGTGGTTATTTTATTGAACTATTTATGGTTTTTAATCCAAATTTTTAATATTTTTTAATTAGGCTTAAGTTCATTAAATTTAATTTTCATTAAATTATTTTTATGAAGAAAAGAATTTTACAACATGAAAATTAATTAAAATTGTTATTGATAATCTTTCATTCTTGACCGTGGCCGGGATTCGAACCGCGGCCGGCAGGTTACCATGACATGTTTCGATCGCAACCACTCGATCTCTTCAGATGGATTTGCCGTTCTACACTCGCAGCCATCGACGACTGCTGACGTCAATAGTCAAACATCAATCCTTAAACCAAATTGTATTTTAACTTTTGGTAGATCGAAATTTGCTTTTTTGAATGATTATCCATTTTAATTGATTTTACATGTTTTTTCTTTACTTCTGTTTTTTCGTACTTTTGTCAAGAATTCTTCTTGAAGTGATGAATATAAAAAAAACAACAACAACAAGGGCATTTCAATAGCAAACAATTCCGGGCTATATGTGCCATAAAGAGATAACAGCCTAGCCCTCATCATAGCTGGGGTCTTCGGAAAACTGAATGACAAACTTATTAACCACCTGTGGTGAAGGGTATACAAATTAAGTTAAATGTATAATTTTTACTTACTGTATTTAAATTGGCATCCTCTATAACACTCTGCGGATAATTATTTTCCAAATAACCACACTGAACAGAAGTCCATATAGCAAAAATGGAAATATATACGATGTAATATTTATTATACATATTAAAACATTAAAAATATTTTTTAATAATTTTCGACCGTTTGTTATGAAATTCAGCTTTAATCGTGACAGTTATTAGCTTGTGTTTCAAAGCTATAAATACTTTTTTTCATTACAGTTTTTCATGGAAAATATTGTTAAATTCTGATTTTTGTTTAAGATAAAATTAAAACAATTTATACAAATGTCATCATAATGCCTTATTTTGGACAACAATAAAGCAATTATTTATTATAATAAATTGAGTTATGAAATTGGTATCACAAATACACGTTAAGAAAACACATTTTTCGATGTTCATCACCAACAAAATTATTTTAAACGAAAAATATTTAATTATTATTATTCACCATAACACGTTCCGAAGCGACCATAATATGGTTGTGACTTCTTGAAGTAGACCCAGTCTAGCCATACCATGATTGCCAGTGAATTAAGATCAATAGAGGGAAAAAGAACAGTACAAACTGGCATATTGTTAATATTTTATATCCTTTAAACAAAGACTAAATTAAAACAAGTAAGAGTGCTATATTTGCTTTGCCGAATCTTATATATACCCTTCATCATGAAAAACAATTTTCTGAACTAACCGTTTCTTTACCAAAAAGCAGATAAAATAGCTCGACATTTAAAAAACTTTGTATTGGCTGAGAAATATGAGTGGTTGCAGATAAATCTAAATTTTGTTGACACATCTCTCATTCAAGAGAAGCCCAAAACAAAAGCTATGAAACTTACTACATTTTGTAGCTAGAATTACTCGCCTGCTCAGCTATTTCCAACGTGAAAATTCGTAAAGAAATATTTTAAAAATGAGTGGTTTTATCAGAAATTTTCTATGCGAGTGGAAACGTTCGAAATGGTTGAACAGGCAGCAAGACTATAGATTACACGGCGCACAGTAGAAAATTTGGGCCATTATCGCTTCACCAAATTATTTGATCCAAGCTAAAAACAATTTTACTTAACCATTCGCCACTTACAGAAAAAAATAACTCAAAAAAATTTTTAACAACACAGTTTGTTAAAATAAAATTTTAGGTCAACAAACTTTTTATTTCATTCAAAATAACACTTTGCATAATAGCACTCAATGAAATAATTAAATGTTTCTTCATATCGAATAAAAAAAATATTAAAATCAAAATAAAGATATTATTTTTACAACTCCTGTCCTATTTTTAATAACGTTGATATCGTTGCAAATAAGACTAGAGAGTCAAAGGTATTCTTGGGAGTCAAAAAATGTTTCCTTAACCATCATAAGGTCTTCGGGTCAAATCTGACCCATTTTGTAATAAAAGCTAAATTTTTTCTAAGAGTGAGTGACTTATATTTTTTATATTTTATGACTTTTATTTAATTTTGAATGCCAACAACTACGTTAGGTTTTCAGAAAAAAATATTTATAAAATTTTTTGCACTTAAGGTCTTTGGGCCATATTAGACCTGTAGCAAAATTCTTGAGTTTTCGTTAACAGTTTCCAGCTATTATTTATTTTTTTCACCTCCTGTGACAAACGTTATTTTGAAGTTTACTAATAATAAATGTAAATGGGTATTTGGTATTGATTGGACTCAAGTTGGCGACACCAAAAATTCGCATTTATTGGTTCTTTAGTAAGCTGAATTGCAAAGATCAACAAATAATGAAAGAACAGACAGAGCAATCATGCCGTTGAACAGATTCAAAAATCTTTCTCGAGTACTAAGATTTGAAAACAAGGATACTCGCAGTGAAACCAAATTTTAGAGAAGTTTGTGCCGATACGTGAGGCAAATAAATAGGAGCTTTGCCTGAAATGTGTGACTTTGACATCACTGCAGATAATTGTTTTACATCGTACTAATTGGGACAAAAATTGCTAGAGAATCAAATCACTTTAGTAGGAACTATATGTAAAAAAAAATTTTTGAATTGCCACCAGAGCTTTTGGCAACTAAAGGCTATCATTACCATCATCTTAACATGGCTAGAACGGAAACTGTTTTGCCAAACGTCGAAATTTCTTAAACAAATTTAGGTTTTCAACTTGCCGCGCCCTATATCAAGCAGCCAAAAACACTACCCAAAGTCTAATTTTCACGAAAAATTGCAAACAAGTGCATGTAGTAGCTGAGCATGAACAGCACCCATAAATATTAACAATAAATATATACTGAATAAATCTAGAAATAAAATATCAACTTTTAAAACATATTTAATTGAAAAAAGTGAGTTTTTATTTAAAATTTTCTATTTGGCAAATTTGAAGACCTTTGAAGATTTAGCTTTAATGTGCTAAATTACCAATTCTTACTATTGATAAACTGACATTTATTGTTGGTAGATAAGCTATTCCAATGCGCATTTCACTGGTGGCTTAAGACAGATTATCAGGAAACTTCATCCAAGGATTTAAGAAAAGCTAAAGATATCATTCCAATAAAACTGTAAAGCGAATAGAAATTATAAACACTCAATAGACTTACCCGTAATAATTTCAAAGCTTAAGCAAAACACCAACAACAAACATTGAGTTTATATTTTCTTACAATCCCGACTACAATTGGTTGATTTTTTGTCAACCTTAATTGTAGTTGTAAGGGGAGTGTTTGTAATTCCCATTCGCTTTTAAGGAAATAAAATTAGGAATTTAGCACATCATCATATTAAATAAATAAATAAATAAAGATTTGATCAACATTTTGTTTGATTTATTCAACATTTCCAAAATTTTATTTTAAAAAATCACGTAAACATATTGTTGAAAAAAATAATTTTGGGCAACAACTTTTTTATTGAATCAATAAGCTTGACTGTTGACTAGAAATTCAATAACTATACTTACAAAATTATTTATCAATACCGCAAAAACCGTCATCGCAGAAAATTCAAATTTTTTTCATTTTATTAAATATGCGATTTTCGTATTCAAATATGGAAATTATTTTTCTCTATGTACAAAATATGTATTTACGCTTACAAATTTTGTGCATTTATAAACAAGCTATTAATACAAAATTTGTAAACTGTAGCTGTCGCCGCTCTCTAATATCAGGGTTGTTAGATATGACGATTTTTCGTCATTTTAACGATTTTTTTTTTTGGGAAAATACAGTAAAATGATGATTGACGATTTTTTTTCTAAAAGTAATTGTGTTATGACGATTTTCTCGCATCAATAAAACACAAGAACTACTTACAATTATATTGGGAAGAGTCCAAAACGTAAGAATCAATTTTTCGAAATACAAAAATTATTGGAAATTAGACAAAAAAAAAAAAAAAAAAAATTTTGTCCTCCTCACAAACCAGGTGGCTTTCATTGGAAGAATTAGTAATTCGAATTCTACAATTATATGAATGCCATCGATACTGCAAAAAATAAACATTAATGACTCGATTTGCGTCGGTCCTATTTGCGTCGCTTTTTAAAAATAGGTTAAATCCGCTTGCGTATTTGAATTTTTTTCACTGAAGTCATAATCACATATGAAAAATTCTTCTATGGCTAAAAAGGTGAATTCCTATTTAATTCTGTTAGGTAAGTTATTCTAAGAATAGTTGCGTGTTAGGAAGTAGGAAGTTAGTTCTTAATAAAAAGTTGTGTAGAAAAATTAGTGCAGAGAAAAGAAAATGCATCAGTTTTGAACTAAAATTGGACAAAAAAACGTTTCAAGTCAAGTGAATAGTTAAAACAGTAAAAACAAATTGCAACAAAGATAGCGTTAAAAATTAATCATTTAAAGGTAGCTCGAGTTAATAGCAAATGAGATTTTATTGTTTATTTAATGTTTTTGTGAATATGGATAAATGAGATAAATAAATTATTGTTATGTTTTTATGAAGATATATTTTTTCTTATGCATTTCTTTTCAAATGATAAATATATTTTTACTTATAATATCTAAATTTATAATTTTGAACTAATCAACAAAAAATCACTACAATAAATTGCGTCTGATTCTTGACGAATTTTTTTAAAACTTTTGACGATTTTTTAAGAAAAAAGCATAACAACCCTGCTTAATATACAGCAGTCTTGTTTTGTGTCATGCCCACTTCTCCAATCCCGTCTTTTTTTGACAGATGCTGTAAATTGATAACCATTCTATTTGTTCCAAATTAATACAATTTTATACTTACAACTCGTCAGATGTATATAATTCTATTTTGTGCCACGCCCACTTATCAAATCCCGCTCACTTTTTAAATGATGTTGCGTATTTATAAGCAAATTATTTGTAACAAATTTGGAAGCTTTTATTTTTGCATTTCTCTAGATATACCGAATTATATTTTGTGCCACGCCCACTTATCTAATCGCGTCCAAGTACTGACAACTGCTGTGCATTTATAACCAAGCTTTTAAGCCAAATGTGTTAACTGTAGCTGTTGCCGTTCTCTTGATATAAAGAATTCTAGTTTTTGCCTCTCCCACTTCCGCAATCCCGCCTATTTGTGACAGATGCTGTGTATTGATAACCATTATATTTGCAAAAAATTTGGACAATTTTACACCTACCTTTGACTGATGTTGCTATTTGTACCAAATTTATTAACTGTAGCAACTGTTGCCGTTCTCCATATATCCAGAATTCTAACTTGTGTCACGCCCACTTTACCAATCCCCTTAATCTTCGAAAGGTGCTGTGTATTGATAACCATTTTATTAATACCAATTTAAGACAATTTAACACTTGCCGTTCTTCAGATATACAGAATTTTATTTTGTACCACGCCCACTTATCTAATCTCACGCAGTTTTTGACATATGTTTTGTCTTGATAACCCACCTATTTTTAATTTATGATCGCAAAACTATGTTAAAAAAGTTGTTTACTTCCAAAAGTATGAACTTTTGCTTTGTTGTGTCCATTTAAGTAAAAAAATTTCAAATCGATATCTGTGGTGATATTTTTAAGCATAAACATAAAAACTCCTTCAAATTTTGCAGTCTTAATAGGGTTGATGAAAAAGTACCCCAAAGTTCAAATTTATTCCAAATTTTCAGTTATCAGAGAATTATTTAATATTATTATTATAGAAGGATCCATGACAATTATATATGAAACAAAATATCGGTCAATTTTAACCTTTTATGGGCTTATTTCTATTTTGGAAAAATTGTCTTATTTGACTATTTTTGCTGTAACTTTTGAATGGAAAACGATAAATTAGTAAACTAAATTGAAAATTAGAGCATACTTTATGTGCTTTTGTTTAAATAAAAAGAATAAATATTTAATATGTATTTATGTTAACAAAATTTTAACATAAAATCCGTCTTTTTTCTCAAAAATCCATAACTCCACAAGTTTTTTTTTTTTTTTTTAATTTCCTAAGCTAATCCCGCGAAGCTCTATGCTTGTCTGCAGGAAAGAAACCAGAGTCTCTGGCGGGAATCGAACCCGCAACCTCGGCGCTGATAGACTAGCTCGCTACCAGCTAGCCTACCGAGGCACTCAATTTAACTTAAAAAAGTCGCATAAGTTTTATTTATAAATATTCATAAACAGAAAACCTACTTTTCAGAAAATAAACATAAAAAAAAACTTAAAAGGCTTTTTTATTTACTTCATTTCATTAACTTCAAAAGTATTATTTACTTCATAATTATTATTAACATTATCATTATTATCTTCATAATCATCATTAAAATAGTCTTCATCATCGTCATCATTATCTTTTTCACTGTGGGGAAGAATAAGTAACTCCAATGCAGACTTTGGCATTTGCTTCATTTTATTTTTGCAACTATTTCGCATGCTTGAAATGAATGGATCAGAACTTAAAAGAAATCTCTTCAATACGTCTTCTATGGTATTTTTCCTACTGCATTTACGCGAAAAGTGCTCCCTATAACTTTAAAAGTCCTTTTTTCTAGCTTCTTGAGATTCTTCAGTTAGTTGGCCAATAGGCAATGGGGAAAGCGATATAATTTCTGGCACGTGAATAAAGTATTTATGTAGAGTAGGAGGCATATAATACCATGGATAATTTTTAACAAATATCCTGGCAGTATCATTAGCGAAATTTTAAAATCTTTCGATATTGACCTCAATGCCACTAAAAACAACTATTAATATTGTATGCATATTTTTTATCAACTGCAAATCTACTTTTGTAATTTCTGCAGATACTTCAGCATTCTTAAAAAAAAAAAAAAACAAATGAACGTGGCAGTACCGAATCTCAAATACTTTACTTAGTGATAGTAAAGCTAGATTTACACGATTGAAATTTTCTTCAAAATTGCTCTTCAAAATGCTTCAAACTCGTGAAAACAGCAAAATTTTTAAGAAATTTGCTCCTCAAAATGCTTCAAATTCGTGTCAACAGCAAAATTTCTTCAAAATTTGGCTGTTTACACGAGTTTGAAGCATTTTGAAGAGCAATTTTGAAGAAATTTTCAATCGTGTAAATCTAGCTTAATTCTCGCAAATTAATTATCAATACATTAATATATTTAATATCACCAGCTTGTATCAAAATAAAAACAGTACTCGCATGTTCTCACGCACATGACCAACAATTATCATATATAAATAGAGATGGAAGAGTGACCACATTTACCACACAAACAGTGCAATTATTTATGCAATAAGCTTTCAGTAATTAAAGGGTGTTTTTTAAAGAGTGATACAAGGTTAAATCATAATAAAACATAGTAATATATTTTTGATATCAATGAAACGGTCTTTATTGGATAGAACATTTTATGACATTAATGTTTAAATATGATTTCGGCCAATTTTCACAAACTTTTCGCAATCTGACCATCCTCTTTTTTGAAGAGATATGGACCAATGACTCCGCCAGCCCATAAAGCGCGCGAAGCGGTAATTTTCTGCGGGTGTAATGGTGTCTGATAAAAGCTTGTGGATTCTTTTTACTCCAAATGCGACAATTCTGCTTATTTACGTACCCATTCAACCAGAAATGGGCTTTATCGGAAAATAAAATTTTGAATGGAAATTCAAAATCAATTACAATTTGTGCTTCAGCCCATTCGCGGAATTATTAAAAATTCCCACAATTTGCACGCGTTGCTCTGGTGAATGTCGATCCATTATGAAGTGTCAAAGCAAACTAAACCAAAAGCAACTATCAGCTGTTAAATGGGTGGTCAAATAAAGCAGTGATGCCAACTCAAAGTTGTATCACTCAAAAAAAAAAACACCCTTTATATATTTACTCTTAACGAGAAAATTTCTCCTTCTTGAGTAAACAAGTTTGAATGTTATGTCATTATTACATGATTATATGTGAAAAATTCTATTCGTTGTGAATACTCCAAAACTATTTTTTTTGTGAGTGTGCGTGATTTAAAATAACTCACGCACCCACCTCTAATAAACACCACACTCATTACACTCATTGGCTACAATAACAACAAAAGATAATAAAAACAACTTGTTTTTTTTGTTTGTTTTTTTTCACAATGATTTTAAGCAACTGGAGTTCTCTCACAAAAACCTTTATAACTAAAAAATCGCACAAATGCGCAAAAAGGCGTTTTTGGATTTACTAGCTAAAATCTCATATTTTCAGAGCATACAAGCATTTTTTTCCTGCACTCATCCGCAAAGTTGTTGATGTCCGACGAGAGGTAACACGGAAAATTTTAAAAATTCCGTTATCATCTCGCGATAGCGAACATTATTCACGGTAACTGCTTGTCCGACCTCATTTTTGAAGAAGTACGGCCCTATGACGCCGCCAGCCCACAAACCGCACCAACGAACTGAGCGATCATGCACAGGTGTTTTCGCATTTTCTACAGATTGTGGACACATTTGGTCGCTGCTCAATTGTGTACCTCTCCATGGTTGAATTTGTCAAACACTGAAACAAAGAAATGTCAAATTAAGTTGGGAAAAAAACTTGACGTTAAAAGCCTTTTTACACTGCGTGGAATATGTTCACTTATAAAATTATTACAGTAACTGATTGTGGGTTATTAAATTCGTTTTCCGTACTGTGTAAATTTAATAAAAAATATAGTTATTTTACGAATAAATTTATTTTTTAACATTAATGTTTGTTCAAAAAACAAACTACCAAAAAATAATGTTTTTCCGTATTTATTTTGTTATGTAGTTTGATTTTTGTCGGTTAAAATATATTTTTTAAAAGTAAAACAATTCAATTTTAAGGAATATGCAGTTTAATAAATATAAAATTCAAGAATTAATGTAAAATAATTTGTTTTAAATGAAATGTAAATGATCCGCTTTTTAATGAATTTTAGGTTGTTAAAAGTGAATTTTCGTTTGAATTTAACTACATAATATTTTGAGTGTTGAAAATTGAAAAAAAAAACATGTTTACATTTCAGTGTTGCCACCAACGAAATGGTAAATTACACATGGATTATGCCAAAATTACACATGAAAATACAAATTACACATGCAATCTTTTATTTGCAATCTCACGAGTTTTGTTTTAAATTTTATTATATGTATAAACTTTTCATTTAGTTAAAAAAAAAAAACCATTGCGTTTTTTTTTTTTTTTTTTTTTTCAAAAAATTAACTAGTCATCGTTTTTTTAATTTTATAAAAATAACGGTTCAAAACAAAAAATTCATACTATTTTTACTAAAAAATAAACAAAGTAAAATACAACACATTTAGATTGAGATAGTTTTTTTTTGATTTTTCCAATTATTTAAAGCTTCTCCATTTCTATGTATTCCTTTTTAAATCTGTCGAACAATTGTTTAAACTGCTCAATATTCTTTCCGCAGCAGCATTTGAAAAGACTAAAACAAAAACAACTTTTTGAAATAATCTGTCTCCCAAGGAATTTTTTATTTTAAAAACCTTTTTCCAATAACATTCTGGCTCCAAATTACTATGAAGCTAAAGTTTTTCAAAATGTAAGAGTGCACGTTGTCGCGAAAATATGTATTCTTGGAACAACTTAAGTATGCCGAGCATTACTTCTAATAAAACAAGATCTAATATTACGAAGTAAATTTTCCAAATATGTTGAAAGGTTCAGACAGGCCTTCGACGCTACCAAATGTATTAGGTGGCACGAGCATTTTATGAAAGCAAAATCTGCCTTTTTGTCTTTTAACATCTGAACTATACTGTCCAAACATAACATAAGGTGTATCTGGTGCATATCCAACTAGATTTTCAAAAGGATTCCATTTCTCTATAGTTGTGCTTTTGAGAAGCTCAACCATTTCTTTTGCAGTCAATGATCCACTCTTTTGAAAAAAAACAGAATAATAAATTGTGACAAAATCTATCTTAATGCCAAATGGTAAGTAGTTAATGATCCAACCATTTTTAGTTTAGCTCTTTTAACGCTTCCATTCTTTTAATTAAATTTTTAAGTTTTGCCAAGAATACTAAAGTTGTTTACATCTTGTGACAAAATAATAAAAAAAAATTAGTGCTACAAAACGTTAAAATTTAAAATTACACATGGAGCCAATTACACAAGGGCTACACATGAAAACAAAAATCTCACATGATATGTGTAATTACACCTAAGGTGACAACACTGTTACATTTGCAACACCTTCTTCTGTCATCATAAAAATATTTATTTTCAAAAACTAAATAATTGGCATTGCTGTCCTGCTCTTTTGTGTTTTTTCTTAGTGATGGTATACACTTTTTAACAAATTATTTGTTTTTTAGTGATGACACTCACACAATCGAACGATGTTGAATGAATGAAGAAAGATTTTTATTTTAAGCCCTGTACAATTCTTATGGGAAGATGTTAACATCTTTTCAATAAGATGAAAGATATAAGATGTGACCAAGTGTAAAAAGCCTATAAGGTGTGACTGACAACTAACATCGTTCATTATGGTTGGACCACCCTTAAGTTTGATTTTTTAATTTTGTTCACGACAGCAGTCCCTGTTTTGATGATTTTTAGCATTTTTGGTGTAAAATTTTCTTACAAAATTTAAGGTGATTTTTCATAAGGAAAAGTTACCCAAATTAAGGGTCATATTTTATTTTATTTTAAAAGCTATTTTTAGTTTTTTTTTTTTTTTTTTTGGGTGAAATTTTATTACGTCATACTGCATTATGAATTATAGCCATAAATTTGGGGTAAATTTTTTTTTACTTTTTGGGCCATTTTTCAAAGCGCCTTAATGCAAACATAAAATCTAATTTATTTAAATCTTAAACACGTCAAATTATATAAATATTACTTCCAGTCTGTTTAATTAAAAAATTAAGGCTTATGCCAATTCTTTTGATTGCCTGTATGTAAAATAGCAAAAACCATTCAGGCATTTCAATGAAAACCAAACAATTTCTATTAAAAATATGCACTTGTATGCAAATATTTCAAACTGTTAATAACAAAGCACTCTCTTCTATTTTGCAGTTTTACTTTCTATGCAAATCAAAAAGTCCATAGTTTTGTTTGATTTCAATTCCATGGATTTGTTTAGTTGTTTTAGAATATTCTTACCTTCCCAGTGGTAAAAAGAATGAGTAACGAGGCCTAATAGAAGGCCTTATTTAGCAGACACAAGCCCTCCTCGCCGCATTCCATACTCATACATTTTTTAAAACAGGTTGTCATTGGGAGCAAGCCCATCCACACTCCCTTTTTCTTTCAGGAATTCTAAAAGAAGGTCTTTTGTTAGCCCTTCTGATGCATTCCTTAAAAACGCCTTTTAAAAAAGGACTGCTGAAAGGCATTACAAAACTGTACTGTAAAATGGGCTTCTATGAAAGTTCTCTAAGAATACATACAAAAGAAGTACATATTGAATACATACGTCGCGAACTTAGGATAACAAGATTCTAATTTTAATTAAAAGGAAAGAACCACCGATTGGAAAAGCTACCACATCTTTTAATTTATATTTTTCTTATCAATTTTTCATTGAACATGTCCTAGTTGGATTAAATTTATGTTTTAAATGGATATTTTAAAAGTTCAGAGAAAAAATATTTTTAAAAAAAAAGGTCGACGAAAGTGGACAAAAAACATAATAAACAAATGTATTCAGGTTTTCAAGACAAAGTCTTGACAGAAAGAATACGAAAAAACTGAAGAAAGGAAGCAACATGTAATATGAAATTGAAAATGATAATTACAACAAATTTCGAACCACCAATACCACTGGTTAAAGATTGACGTTTGACTGTTGGCTGGCAGGCACCGCAGTGGTGCAGAGGTTAGAACTTAAGGAATTCTGATGAAAGAATGTGGTGATTCTTGAAACATGTAAATTCAACCCAGGTTCGAGCCCCAGCTCAGCCAAGAAAATTATCAATAAATTTTAATAAAAAATTTCATGTTGTAAAACTCCTTCCTTCAGTAAAAATAATTTAATGAAAATTAAATTTAATGAACTCAAGCCTAACTAAAAATTTCAAAATTATTTTTACAATTTTTAATAAAAAATTCCAAGATTCATTGATATACTTTAAACATTTATAATTTGTCAAGTAGATTTTTGAACTGTTCTCCAACATTTAAAAAAAAAGATTTTACATTTTTTTTTATGCTAGATCTTGTTTTATTCAAAAATAAGCTTTAAGTAGAGCAAATAATTGCAAGCGTTTAACATTCCTAAAATTTTCGCATAAAAAAATACGATTGATCATATTGAAGGTATAACAAGCCATTTAAATGTTCTTTGAAAATTGATTGTTTGTTAAAAATATAAGTAATGAAAAAACAAACTGTTCCGTTTTAGAAGGTCCAGGCAAATGTTGTTTTTTCAAATAACAATTTTACCCAAAAAACGCTTATTTTACGAGTTATAAGCCATTTTAATTATTCATGTATTTTTAATATGAAAATACGATCTTTGGTTATTATTCAATTAAAAGCTTATTTAAGGAATCTTTTTTTTTTTTTGGGATTTTCGCATGAAATAACAATTTTACCCAAAAAAATATGTGTGATCGTAAAATAAACTTTTTATTGCTTCTAGTTTTCATAATCAAAATCTTCATATATCAAGAATAGGAAATAATAAAAATTAATTCATTCTTTATTTAAAAAGGTAAGGTTAGGTCAAAAGGAGGACGCAGCATCAAAGATGCAACATCATACTTATATCCTACTTATTTTAGGTTGCATCTTTGAAGCTTCTTCCTCCTTTCGACCTAACATAACCTTAATTTAATTCTTAAGTTTACGTCGTGCCAAATGGCGGACGAAATTTCTATTAATCATAGTTCTTGTCCACAAAGGTGATTAGCGCTCTTCTAACAAAATAAGCACTGCCCTTTCTCATCCTTTAGCGGGCATGGCCGCCATCATTAAAAATATTTCAAGCTAGTGGAATTGGGTCGTGTTCGTCGATGGAATATTCGCTTTATCAATACGCATTATCAAACATAAAATCCTTTCATAGCTGATATATTAAAACGGAGAAAAATTTTATTTTTATCGGGTTCATCCGCAACGCAATGTTAAGTTTACTTAAGTGTACCTATTTATACACGCTTGGTAAAAAAAAACGGAACAGGTGATTCGCATCGTATACGTTTACACAAGAGTTACGAGGCCTTCAGAGACATCAAAAAAAAAGTAAAAACCGTTATAAAAACAAGATCAGGCGCAAAAAGAACCTGTTTTTAAGAATGCTGGAGACCAAAAAAAAATATAAAAAATAAACAACTTCGTTCTCTCCCAGAGTTAACTGAACAACAACAACTGAATGTGTACTGAGTATTTTGGAAGGTCTTTCAAAAAGAAATTTGTACCTTCTAGAAGGCAGAATATCATACGAGGCGAATCTTTAGGAAAGGAATATAGAGGCCTTAAAAAAGGCCTGCAACCTGCGGTTCTTTCAATATTTACCGCTGGGTTGTTTTTTTATTTCTACACACACACAGCAAAATAAAGCAATTTGGTTTTTGTCAAATCACAGACTATTGATGACAGCAACCAATAAAACTAAATGTCTGCAACTAACTCGATGACTGATGATGTGTGCAGTCGAACTAAAACAGTTGGCAACCAAACTTTAAGGGCCAAAAGCGAGTTCGAGTACAATATTTTTTAATATTGACATAATAAAAATTCTTTTTTTTAGTTTTTATTTTGAACACCAACTTGATTCTATTTTTAAACATTTCAAAGCTTTGGTAAATTCAAAATAACAAAAAGTTGATTTCAAAAAAGAAATATTGATGACAGCCTGTTAAGGGACTTTTTGTTAGTCTGTAAATGAAGCTCCGTGTGTGTGAGCGAATAAGTTCCTTGCCTGGATTGACAAATACGAAAACTGCATACATTCGTACAATCAACATCCCATTCAATTTAATACAAACGCGTTTGTTAGTTTTTATTATTTTGGGACGATTGGTGTACCACGAGTTTTTGTGCTTGGATTTGTTTTTGGGATACGGATGTAAAACGGTCCTTCCATGGTCTAAAGTCCGTGTAGCAAGTGAAATGAAATGAAACGTTTTACAAATGATTGCAAAAATTGAATTTTACAATTGTGAATTGGTTTGGATTTCGTTTATTTTCTTTTATTTTAATACACTTCATGTACTCAATCGTCTATTTGCTTTTTTTTAGTTTTTTTGTAGCCAGAAGAGAAGACTTTCGTTTAAATGTTCTATTTGTTAATTTTTTTTCTTAACTATGACAGAAGTGACAGTTGCACACGCTTTTCGGCCCTGTTCTTAAAAATGCTTTTTTTTTGCCCACCAGGAAATTACTGTGGATGGATGTATGTGTAAATTGTTCTGGTAGCGATTTTTGTTTGTTTCTAGGCATTTATGAAGCTGCACATTTGTAAGTATTAGGATAATATTTGTTGCAGGTAATGTTTGTAACTTCCAAACTTTTATCTTTATAAGGCTATCCGAGAAAATCGAGCATTTGGAAATCTTTTATAGTAATACTTTTTACAATTAAATGAAATAAACATAAAATAAAATTAGGTTTTAAATTGATTAACCCTAGATACACTATCTTATTTTTAATACACTACACACTTTCTTCGTCGAATCGACGAAGTCCGTTTATGATGTGGCCCCAAGCCCACCCAATATAAGGAAACACGAAAATGTTTGTTTAGTTTATAAAATACTTAAGTTTTCAATCATTCTTAATAGTATATCATAGTTAACTTCAAAAATTTAATACTGAAAAAACAACAAAAGCAAGCCAAGGTTTTTTTCGTCAATACGACGAAGAAAGTGTATCTTTGGTTAAAAAAGGTGAAAAAATATACTAAAAGGCAATATTTCTCGCACTTCCATCGTCAGTGCTACGAACGCAATCAACGAAAAATCTTACTTACACACAACCTACAAGCACGTACTTTCACACACTACAGCAGATCAGCAATATCTACAGCTACATGAAATTTGGAAGAGTTTCAGTAAAAAACTGCGGAGTTAAATAAGTACTATTTAACGGTATTCGTCAATACGACAAAGAAAGTGTATCTAGGGTTAAAAACCAAACCTTAAGCAGCGGCAGAAGGGGGTTAACGCGTATTTCGGTTCGAAATAAATAATTTACCAGTTCGAAAAATTTTTTGGATGTAAAATACACGTACACTAGTGAATTCGCCATGAAGTCAAGCATTTTGACCGTGTACAGACCCCTTAAGAAACGAAATTGATTCCTTTAGAAAATTAACTTTTTTCCGTGCATGTGAGAAAACCTTTGAATAAGTCAGCTGCTTTAAATTTATTTTCTAAAACAAAAAAAAGCTTTTTTAATTTGTATTTATTTTTGAACATAGTAAATTAATTATCAAGTGTAAATTTAACAATTTAATTATTCTAATTTAACAACTTAGTTATTGTAAATTTAAAAAAAGATATTTATCACTTTTTTACAGGGACCGGAACAGTTATAATTAATATCAAAACAGCTCTTTTATAACGGTTATTTTGTGAAATTCACTCTTTTTGCGAATATCAAAAACGGCATTGTATAGTCGTTCAGAAAAGTTATTAATAAAAAATATGATAATTTTTTCGGATTGTTAAAAAAGTTCACGCAGCGATCGGGTTGAAGTTTGAAAACAAACATTTTTATCTCACGGAAATTTTAAAAAATATACACGAGATATTTGTATATATCCCTATACGTATCACTTAAATTTTATTTTGGAATTTATCCGCGGCTTTAGATTTAAAAATTTTCGAACGGTTTACAATTCATCGCGGTTCAAAATTTCTTGGAAGGTTTTATAAATTTGCTTCCCTGCGTGAGGTTTTTTCGCAAAATGACGGGAGACAGGTGTTTTCATTACTAAAACACTCTTGGCCACTCCGCGGTACTATGCTAAAAATTTGGTTATAGCACTAGTCCACATTCAAGCATTTCTCATCAAGCGCTATGGTAGTTTTTGTGAAAATGTTTTTGTATGTTTGACACCGACGATGCTAGATGCAAAATCAAAAAATTTAAATATGACGGCGAATATTGCGTCCAGCGCACGTACACAAGTGAATTCGCCAGTATGACATTTGGAAGGTGTACAGACCCCTTTAAAAAGAAAGTTTTATTTAGCCTTCAAAAACAAGACTCATTTCAGGAGTTGAATTTTTCCCGTCATTCAAAAAAACTAATTTTATGTGAATTGACACCCAAATCAGCTTGCATTGCAATTGAATAATTGAATAAAAGAGTTGTTGACGGCGAAGCGAGTTTTTTTTTAAGGCGAAAAAAGGAAAACTCCCTAAAAGAGTTATATTTTATGTGTCTCTCTTTTTAAGTGTGTCGTTGAAAAAACAAAAGTCCGCCCATTAGCAATCCCATAGACCGTACAAAACAGTCACTCTTTGTGGATGCATCGGCTTTTCAACAATCACCTGTGGATTCTCATTTGCTCAAATGCGGCAATTTGGCTTCTTAACGAACCCACTAAGGTGAAAGTGTGTACGAAATGATTGATTTGAACTCACGTTTTCGTCAAAAGCTTCAACAATCTTAACGCGCTGCTCAATTGTATACCTCTCCATGGTTGAATTTGTTAAACACTGACACAAAGAAATGACATATTAAAATGGGGAAAAAACTTGACTTGAAGGTGTGACTCACAATTACCATCGTGCTTTATCGTTAGAGCATCCTTTATGTATTATGTAAAAAACGCATTCTATTGTTGTTAAAAAAAGAAAGAAAACCAAGTACGAAAACTACAAAAGTACAATTGCGTTCTTCTTTAATGGTTTTGCAGAAAGCCGTAAAAATTGTAAAAAAAAAAGTACGGGTACTGCTGAAGAGAGTACGTCTGGCAAGACTGCTCTATTTCGAACAATAACTTTTCATAAAATTAAACATTTGTTTATAAAAACAACTCTACCATCGTTTCGAACGAGAAAGAAAATCCTGTTAAACAGTACAAATTATTCGAACTCGTAAATTATTTATTTCGAATCGCGATACGCGGTTACCCCACTGATTTCTATTTTTAATTCGATATGTTGATGTTTGCTATCTTGGGACAAATTACATTTGTTGTGGTTACTGTTTGAGAAGAAGAAAAAAAAGTAAAAATGATAAAATTTAAACAAAATTATCAAATTTCGGACGATACGAATCAGCATGAGAAACAAGATTTTCCAATACATCCCGAAAAAGTGACTAATTAGTATGGATTTTGGTCTGTCGGTTCATATTTTTCGACAACGATGCAGCCAGGCTATCCCAGGGTACGGTTGTTCGGCTTTTTATATTCGAATTTTATGAGGATTTTAAATGTACTGGACGTTTTCATCGAAAAAAATTTAAATTTTCTCTAATATTCATGCTTTTCTTTGCATATTTTTATAAGTTTTTCACTAGCTCTCATTAAGTTTCGATAAAATTAAGAAATTGTTAAATACCAGAGAATATAGAGAATATAGCGACTTTGAATACATTAAATTAAAATAAATCACAAAAAGTTAAGAGAATCTTTAATTCATATAATCTAGGATTTTCCCTATTTGCGTAGTTCTGATAAATTGTGTTATAATTTTCCCAAAAAAACTCTAACCGAAAATAGGACACTTTAATTAAGTATCCACTTTAATAACCTCCTCTCACTTCAGATAAAATGACCAACCACAATAAATCATTGCATTTAAAACTCAACGTAAACAGGTGTAGAGTGTCAACATCATCTACAAACATTGAAGACAAGTGTATGTTTGTATGTGTGTAGGCCAAAAACAAAAGGAAATAAATACCCAGCGGAAAAAAGATTGAATAAGAAGGCCTAATAAAAGGCCTTATTTAACAGACACAAGCACTACCCGCCGCATTCCTTACTCATTTATTTTTAAAATAGGTTGCCTCGGTAGGCTAGCTGGTAGCGAGCTAGTCTATCAGCGCCGAGGTTGCGAGTTCGATTCCCGCCAGAGACTTTGGTTTCTTTCCTGTAGACAAGCATAGAGCTTCTCGGGATAAGCTTAGGAAATTAAAAAAAAAAAAAAAAATATATAATTAGGAGCAAGTTCTTCCACATTCCCTTATTTTTCTTAAAGGCAGATGAAGGACTTTTAGCTTTTGTTATTTGTGCGTTTTGTAGAAAAATATAAAAAACGTCGAATATGTCGATATAATGTTCTCTTTATCAATAAACATAAACAAACACAAAATTCTTTAACCGCTTATACGTAAATAAATACGGAGTAAAATATTAATTTTTATCAGGTTCACGTCACGTTGTCGTAAGGGTACATATTTCTATAAAAGCTTGGTAAGGAAAACGGAACAGCTGATCCGGCACGTATACGTTAACGTAAGAGTTACAAGACCAAAAATAAATTTAAAAATTCAACAAAAAATTAAAACTAAACAGTTTCGTTTCTTCATTCTTAAAGAAGTCTGTAGCGAATCAATATTTTGGAAGGTCTATCCTAAAGATTTCACAAGAAACCCATATTTTAGAAAAGAGTATAGAGGCCTTAAAAATGCCTGCCACTTGAAGTCCTTAAAGTATTTACCGCTGGGTATGTTTGTATATGCGAGAAAAAACATGTTAAAAAAGGACATTGACAAATAACTTAATTCGTTGTTGTCACCACATGTTCGAAATTGTGCATCAATTTTTCACAACATTTCTCAATATTTTTGTTATATTTTTTTTATATTTTAATTGTTTTTGTAATTTTTACCAATGCTATTATTCTTTTTTTTTTTTTTGGTTCGTTTGGTTTTATGTCAATATGTCAATTTGTTAATCGTGTGAGTGTTTGTGCGTGACATGTGGTCTGATGTGTGAGCTGGTGGGTACAAATATTTAACACAATTGACATTTTCTGTTAACTAACTTTAAATATTTGATATTAATTTAAAAAAAAAAATGTTCATACATATTTTTTGTACAAATATTGCAGTTAAAAAATCTCAAACCGATTTTTTTATTTACATATATAAAATTTCCTTACGTAATAATCAAATTAAATGTAGCTTTTGATACGGAAAATATGTAATGTTTAAAGTGATTTGTATGCAATCCAGCGTTGCCAGTGAAATTTCGAGAAAGATACATTTTAGTTTCCAAAAAGATACACTTTTTCCCAAAAAGATACGTTTTGAAAAAATTTGAAAATCCATTTTTAACGTTTAACATTTATTAACATAACATTTTTATTTCATATTTAAATGAATATTGTAAAGAAAATAATTTCGTATAAATTCATTTTTATATATATTTAATTCATAAATATAAGGTACATATGTAATTTTTAAAAATAAAGTAAGCAAACTTTAAAATTAATTATATGCAATAATCTTTGGATTTTATAAAAAAAAAATCCATTTTTGTAAAAATTAATATACGAGTTAAGGCGTTTATACTAAGGTTTTAAGATTATATCAACGTTCATATAAATTTCCTGAAAATAAAAAAGATGTTCATATTTCCTCAGAACAACTTCGGACTACTAGTAATCATCGATTTAGGTGGATCGTATGTTGCAACCCCTTAATGTTTTCTTTCACCATTATTAAAGCTGCTATTAAGACAAATTCACTAGAAGGTGGGGTCAAGTCAACATATGGTGTTTTTTTTGGTGGTCGACTTGCCAAAGTGAGTATGCAAACTAATTTTTTATGTAAACTAACCTTTTTTTTACTAGCAATATTCTTGACAATCCGACCACAGAAGCAGTGTTGTTGTAGAGTTGACCTCACCTTCTAGTCAATGCGCCTTGGCTGCTATTGTATAAAGCTTGGTATTTAGTATTGAGTCGTTACAATGACCAGTCTTAATAAGTTTTAGTTGGCTAAAAATTCTCGAATGTTTTGTTTCTGTACATTTTGCGTACAGATTCAAGATACGAAAAATGACAGGATTATACATGATACCTGAAGTAGTCAAAAGATACGAAAAATTTATCTTTCGTATCCTAACGGCAACACTGATGCAATCAACACAATGCATTGTTTTCTAATTTGGCTCTAGGAATAATATTTAATGTTTCATGATTTGGCATACATTTTTTTTTTACTTTTTAAAAAATTTTAAAAAGAAGTTTTCAAAATGTTAATAACAGAACTTTGTTTTTTGTGCTCGAGTTTTTAAGATGTATGATTGAAGCCATTATTTCAAATTGGTTTGTAGTTTTCAACCATCATTTTATAATATTCTTCAAAGGTTTTCCAGACGTCAGAAGAAGGACTGTAAATAACGATTATTTTTCAAATTTTAACTAAAACAAGAAAGAGTGCTATATTGGGATATGCAGAATCTGCACCAATCATAAGAACATAAAGTTATATAAATACAGTTACTCAGATATTAATAAATCAATTTTATGCTCCGCCCACTTTTTGTCGGATGTTGTGTATTGATAACTAAGATGCTTGTACCTAATTTGGAAACATTATCTCTTGCCTTTCTCAAGATATTTTTAGAAGACAACCCAACCATGTGTACCAAATTATTTCTTTAGTCTTATTTAATCCTCAGAAGTAAAAATTATAATTTAAGTTTTATTTTGCTTAGAAAAAAGTAATTTTTCAATAGAACAAAATATAAAAATATTAATTTTACTAACCAAATAAGAGTTTTTGCACGAACTCTGCGGATAAATTCGCCCTCAAATCTTTTTATATTCATTTTAGCGCAGAAAGTTACTTAATTTTTTGTAAGCAAAAAAATAAAATTGAAAAAATAAATTTCAAAAAATAGAATTTTTTAAGTAATCTGTGATGAAAACTATTGAACCTACTGTTGGACTCTAATGAAAAAAAACAGATCACAAAGAATACAGTACACTTTACACAGTTTATCTTAAAATTTATTTTTGAATAAAAAATTAATTTATTAAAAATCTAATATCTTGAAAAGGAAAAAAGGACCATAAAATTATTTAATTGTGCGGCAAAAAGTAGCAATAGCAACCACTTTTGATAAACACTTGTAAAACTACCAGTGCTGTCAACATTTCATAATCAAAAAATTGCTTAATTTTGAGGCCAAAAGGGCTCAACAAGCTTATTTTTAAAATCATTTGCTGAAATAAAACGATAGAAAAATAGTCAGTTCGAAATATTTTTAAAGAAATTCAGGACGGCCACGAATGGTCCATAGTTTGCCCAACAGAATGGATGTACCGTCTTTCCGTCTTGTTGGAGCCACAACTTATGGTACTGCTCTTGTAATTGGCCGCAAAAAATTTACGACCATTGTTCTGCAACAAGCCCCGGAAAGCCGTTCGTGGTTTTTCATCCCCATTCTCAAGGAAATATGGGCCGATAAGTTATCCGGTCATAACACCGCACCAAAGAGTGCATCTTAATGTGGGTTGTCCATGGATTTCAGAGCCACATTATGAAAAAAGTACTGCTTATTGACATAACAACTTAAAAAATATTATTTAAAATATCAATTTGTGTGAATATTTGGGAGGCAAGACTGTCAGTGTAAATATCTACGGCAGTCGTCGATACAGCAGATATTCTAGCCAGTCTCCGCCTGGAAAACGCTTAAGAGATCCTGAATTGTTCGCGATAATATAATATTGGGCTCCCTTGAGTATACTCTGAGTCCACTGCTTCTCGGGACTGAAAGTCATCCGTGTAAAACTTCACGCTTTTCCTCCTGCCTACAACATAGTTTCTTTACGCAATCCGGGTTAGTATCAACGTTCTGAAACGTCAATGGAGAACCAAAACTTGGGTGATCAAATCTTCAGTTCAAGATGATCGTTTTTATAACCCTTCAGTGTCTGCAGCAATTTCCACTCCACTGTTGGGTTCATTTAAGAAGAATTGCCGAGCTTATCGTCATATCTTTCCCCACCAGATCCAAAGGTAGTTAATCTACAGCGCATCGGTAAGAGTGGTGCACAGTGAGTCTATTCTCTGCACCTTTCTTAGTCTTTCGAAGTGGGTACTTCCATTTGAGATTGGCAACCACACGAGTATTTCGTATATAAGGATTGGAAGACCTATCTATGGTCGTATAGATCCACTGTATTTATGCTGGGCTTAATCTCCACTATTTTCCAATAGCTATTTTGCAGAAAGACAAAGCAATGGTTGCATCTCTGACTCGCTGCTTAACGTTCTGTCTAGAGCTCAAGTTATCGTGTAGATACTTCGCACTTTTCGCAAATTTTATCTCATCGTTATTCAAGATAATAGGCCCATATTTTTGAGTCTTTCCATGTACAATACCAAACAAATTTTTGTGTATATAAGAATTAATTGCGCAAATTTCATTGCACTTTCTCATTCTTTGTTGCTAATATAACTAAATAGTGCCTAAATGACTAATTAAAGAAAATTTGTATAAAATAAATTTAATGATTTCGCCTTTTTGTTAATATCGAACAAACTTTGCAAAACCAAAATATGTATGATAAATTATGCTGCTTTTGATAAATATATGTGGCCGCTGTTGTTTTAAAAGTCTAAAGGAATATTTGTTTACGGAATTGGTCCGACAGAACTAACGAAAAGGTTAGCCGTCATACGTGACTGTTACTCACTTTTTGACATTTACGATCAGTTTAATCTGGTAAATCATCATAAAAAAACTCACGCTTGAACAACGCTATCAAATTGTCGAAATTGGTTTAACAAATCAGTCATCGAAAGACGACTTCGTGATTTTTATGGCTCATGGTCCATTTTTAGCTCTTCGGTTTTGTTAACAAAAACTGCAGCGGCTTGGTATAAAAGTACTATAGTTCTTCGAATTGGCCTATTTTTGTTACCGAGCTCTCTTTTGTATAAAGTATTTGTGCTACATTTTGTCGCCTCAGCTCATCTCTTATGATCAGGGAAACCATAAATATGCAATTGCATGTTTTTCCTTGTGTCACCAATGAAGGCGAAAACAAAGTATTTATCCGTTTTAGAGCTTTTTATAAATTTTGGCATCGAGTTGTAAGTGCATATTTTTGCATATTTTACCGTTTGCAGCAGTTTTTTGCATAATGTAGTAAAGATACCCTTTTTGTATTTTTGAAGCTTATAGCGAATATTTTGCTTTTTTGGGGAATATTTTGATACATGTTAAATTTTTTTTAAGATGCCTTCAAGGGCTTTCGCAGCCAATCTAAAAACATTTAATTTTTACTCGAAAATTGTAAGACAAAGCAGGTTGTCATTTAAATTAAATGTTATTTTTCGATCTACCAAAGGTTAAATACAATCAGGTTTGAAGTGTGATGTTTGACTATTGATTTATCAATGATATTGTTTGTCAATGTAACACATGTGCGCAAAGTACAAATTGCAATCTTGTAGCTAATTTGATCAAATTTGGTAAATATATTTTAATTGTACTATGAACAGGGTTGGCTGCCCACTGGGTAACCCAGAAAAACCCACCCGGGTTTTAATGGGTATTTTATTTAAAAAAACCCAAGTTGTTTTTTCTTTATATTGATTAAAACAAAGATGGTATAATTTTTACATTTTTTTTACAGGAAAATAAAAGAAAATGATTATAAAATGCATACAATGGGTTTATATGCCCATTTGTACGTATATTGATTTAACGTTAGTGGGCTTTTGTTTTTTTATTAATTGAATTTAACTTCAAATTCGGCCTTTTCTAAATCTAATTCATTTTTATAATCAAAATCAGGCTTTTTAAAATGAATTTGATTTGCGGAATATCCTATCTATATTAAAATCCTATACATAAAAAGTGGCGCAGATTTCAAATGTCGATACATTTTAACAAGAGCTAATGCTTTTTCCAATCCAAGACGATTTTTATGGTTACTCTATATTTAATAGCAAGGGGAATAAATGTTTTATATTGATGCTGAATTTTAAATTGTTGTTCGTTTCAGATTTTTTGGATTGCAAAAAAGGAAAATGGAAAATTGCACTCATGTTGAATGTCTTTATTATAATTTAAAAGTGTAATTTTGTAAATATTTGTCGTGTCAAAAAAAGTGAAACAGCCTGTCATCCAGTGTTGCCACCAACGAAATGGTAAATTACACATGGATCATGCCAAAATTACACATGAAAATACGAATTACACATGCTATCTTTTTAATCATGTCATAGAAACAAATTCATTAGTGGAATTAAACCCGTATTTGGCATCTTCAGAAAACGTAAACCAATTTAAATTTTTTAAGTGGAATTGATATTTTAAGCAGCATATATACCAAAAAACTCAGTATTCCACCTTTTTATTTCGTACAAACCACTTAAAACTTACGCATTTTTGCAAAACAATTGAACATAAATATCGTCACCTGAAATGCAAAAGACGTAACAACACTTTATTTTTTTTACAGGAGAAGCAAAAAACCATACAAAATCAATATCAACAAGGTGTAATTGGCGTTTGAATTTCTTTAATAAAGTCGCCATTTTGATCTAAAATTGTGTGTGAACATAAAATTAAATAAAACGAACAAAACTCAATAAAAAACTCTTAATTCGATTTTTTTTGTTAAGCCCTTTTGCATTTTAGGTGACGATATGTAACATACATTTCATTTGGGTATAATAAAGAATCTGATGCATCCCTATAAATGTCGTCGACGCAAAAACGGAATGTTAATTCAGTTCCTCTATTCCTGCAACATTGGATATGCCGGATATTTTTATATTTTTTACTTATCCAACACAAAAATATTTTTCAAATGTCTCTTTATTTGCTTTTTGTTTACAACAATCGTATCGTTGCTATATATAATGCAAAAAAATAATATTTTCATTTTACCATTTAAAAGATTAAAACCAAAATAACTATTTGTAAAGTTGGAAATAGTCTGTCTCCAAAGGAATTTTTTATTTCAAAAACCTTTTTCCAATAATTTTCTGCCTTCAAATTACTATGAATCTAAAATTTTACAAAATGTAAGAGTGCATGTTGCCGCGAAAATATTCTTGAAACTCCTTAGTTTTATCTGCCGAGCATTACTTCTAATAAAACAAGATCTAATATTACAAAGTAAATCTTCCAAATATGTTGGAAGGTTCAGGCAGGCCTTCGACACTACCAAATGTATTAGGTGGCACGAGCATTTTATCAAAAAAATAACTGGTTTTTCGTCTTTTAGCAACTTGACTTCTGAATTTTACTGTCTAAACTTAACATTAGGTGTATCTGATGCAAATCCAACTAGATTTTCAAAAGGGATCCCTTTTTCTATAATTGTGCCTTTGAGAAGCTCAAACATTTCTTTGAACTTCTCTTTGAAATAAAAAAAGAATAATGTACCCAGAATGTTTCGTCGTTATAATAAATTGTGGCAAAAGCTATCTACATAAATGCCAAATGGTTAGTAGTTAATGATGCAACCATTTTTAGTTCAGCTCTTTTAACGCTTCCATACAAAAATCAGTGCTACAAAAGGTTAAAATATTAAATTACACATGAATTACACATGCAGTCAATTACACATAGGCTACACATGAAAAAAAATATTACACATAATATGTGTAATTACACGTGAGGTGGCAACACTGCTGTCATCTTATCATTACGTCGTTAATGAAAATAGATTATGTATATGAAAATAATGGTAAATGGAAAAAGCTTTAAAAACGGCAATGTTTCAACTTTGAAACCTGATTGTTGACACTTGGTTGGGTTAAGGTTGTTTAAATTGCAGCTTTTAGTGTTAATACTTTTGCTTGTGTTTGTTGTAAATAAATGCATTTTTCCATTTTTTCGATCAAATAAAATCTGAACTGAATACCGTTATTGTAAAAAATATTCTGCAACTTAAATTTTAAATGCCAAACAGGGTGCAGGAAATGAGAGGTGCTTTTGACTTATACATTTTTCTGCTATCCATGTTTTCTTGACTTATTAGTTTGTATATATACATGTTTGGGATGCAGTTCGCTCTTCAACCAAATTCCGTTTTGACAGTAGTATATCATTGTTTAACCAATTACATCAATGGCAGTTGCAATTGTAGCGGAGTCACTTTGTACAGCATTTAGATCTTTTTGAACATTTAGTAAGATTTGTTGGAGCTTCAAAGCTTCTTTATACAACTGAACGGTAATTAAAATTCTATGAATGTCATTGTCAAATTCATTTGTCTGTTCCGATCATATTTGGGCATAAAAGTTCAAAAAAGTTTCACTGTACTCCACTTGGCGGTTGAGGCATACATGTAAGGACTTATTTAAGTCCTTGCTTTTCTTTTAAACATCCATGCATTTCATGATGCTATTAAAAAATATTGAAGATTTTCTTGCTAAATCTATACCGAAAAGAGCTGAGTTGACAACATTGCTTGGACCAATTATTATACCATTACACGAAAAACAACAAAACCCCAAAAAACCTAATAAAACCCATGAAAAAACCGGCTGGGTTGGGTTTTTTTAAAAACCCCGGGTTTTTGCCAGCCCTGACTATGCAAGAAGTCTACGTTATTGGTGAGAATCGTTAAATAATTTCACATATTTCCCATTTAAACTTCTTTCCAATTTAGACTCTTTGTGTCCGTGAACCATGTAATAATTATGTTGGTATTTAGATTAAATTCTCCCTAAAAATAGTTTACTGCAAATTAATTTCTTTGCGAATCGGTTCAAATTGTCCCAAAGCTCCCATCTATAAATGATAACATTAATAAACAATTTAGCGACCATCCCTAAAATCCTTTAAGAAAAAAAATCAGCTATGAATGTTAATACCTATGTAGATAATATTCGGCACAAATATTTCTTATATGATTTTTAAACTCTTAACATAACTTTCCAAAAAAATGTAAAATCTCGCAAATTCGTCTTTTAATACTATGGTGTTTGGACTTTACCGATTATAATTTGATGACTGTTTTTTTTTTTTAAATGGAACTGTTATTAAATTGTTGATTATTTCGTTTTTAAATTAGCAATTTTTTAATTTTTTGTGGCATGTTTTTAACAATTTTCAGGGCATTTTACTGCATATTTAATGCTTTTACTTCATATTTAATGCGTTTTATTTTATTTTTTAAAGAGCATATTTGTGGTTTCCCTGCTTTTATGACCGTTGGCATGAACATACATACATTTTTAAAATTACCTTTAATAATTACGTTTAATCATTATGTGGTGAATATTATTAAGTTGCAATTGGTTTATATAATATTTGTTTTCAACTTGTAAAGTCTTAATGAAAATGCATAAATACTTGCATTAAACAAATCATTTCACTAAAATTCCATATAAATAAGTTCCTAATTACATTTAATACTTTCTCTGGTTGTTTGGCAGTTGTAGAGTACATTTTAGAATTATTATTACATCTTCTTATATTTCTATTAAATACAGAATTATGAGTACCACTATTTAATACAGTTGGGAATATTCGGTTAGGCGCAAAATAAAAATCAATATTTTAAATTCTGAAAATATGTAGAAAATGTTTGAAATCAAAGGTTTTTTTTTTAATTCAGTTTGAAATAGACGAAAATGTGTCTACTACCAAGTTCTTTTTTATAGTAAATTTGGTATTTTCTAGCCCTTTTTTAAATTACCGTTACTGTAATTGTAAAGTGCCTTAAGTGGTCTTATTTAAATATTAATATACAATATACTTAAAACACATCTTTGAATATTTTCTATTTGCTTGCCAACGTTAAAATAAGATGGACATAAGTGCATGACATTTTGCAATTTCAAAATATTCATATTTATATTTTTTTTTTCGTTTTTATAATATAAATGTCAAGTATTTAGTATTCAGTTACCTGGAGAATTGTTACTTTTATTAATGTAAATAAATGTTCTTATGTCGTGTTGTTTGAAACAAATATTTAGTTTAAATACATGCATACACACATACATTTGTAGCATGATACTTACTATTTTAGAGCATAAGCTTTAAGTACCTTACTTGTGTTAATTTCTGTGCTTATGTTTAAAGTCTGCAAAGCATTTGAATGCCATATTTATAATATTTACTTTTACATGTTAAATATTTGTTCTCAATAATTCAATGGGATGTATTCAAATGCAACTTGGCAAGTATTTCTTTTGAAAGATGTTCGATACTCAAATTTTTACTTCGTTTTTTTATTTTATTTTTTAAGGAAAAGGGACCAGAACTTTGTTCTTTATACTCTATATACTCTGTATACAATTGTAGAACGGCCAAGTTTATAAGACTTTTCTTTCATTAAAAACGCACTGTGGAACTTATAACGCGCGATAGAAACGATATATCAGGGATAATGGCAGTATTAGCGGGTCATTGGATACTAAGTATTCATGCAAGCAGACTCAGACTACCTTTCAACGCAAATTTAGGGAAAAAGAAGAAACAATCTTCCACCTTCTTAACCGAAGCCCGGCATGATCTGTCAGGTGAAACACATTCCTGTGCAAATACACACTATCCAACCTCGCAGTACTGACAAGTGATGTAAGATATCATATTTCGGGCTCGTCCAACTACACACAAAGTAGCCTTAATTCCGTAAAATATTAAAATAAATTGAAAAAGAAGTTTTATTGGAAAAAACTACATAACTCCATATTTGAAAAACAAGGCAACTGACGTTGATTTTCGGTTTTAATTTCCACACAAAAAGAAAAACACTCGGGATAATTCAAGTTTTTTATGATTACTTTAAGTACGAGTCGTACTCAAAAATTCAAGCACGAATAACACTAAAACGTACTCAAAACAATGCTAAATGGGATTAATTTTGAAAATCAATCCCGGAATTTCTTGAAATAAGTATAAAATTCTTAAATCAAGTAAAAAAAAAAGATTAAACTTTTCGTTGTGTTTAACCCTCCGGCTTACGCATGTTTTGACTTTCTATACTCATTGAAAAGAGATCTGGCCAGACTCATGTGTACCACGATGGGTAAAAACGTAAATTTGAACTCCTGCTTCTCATTTTGTTACTATTTTTGGTTAATTATGTATAGAAGCTTTCTAAACTAAAAACCATATCGGGCATGATGTTGGTCTTTTGTCATTATGTGAGGTTTTAAACTGGTAAGTTAATCAATCATAATAACTTTTTCTTTCTAATTTATTTTTTGGTTTTTTTCAAGCACGAATTCGGGATAAAATATTTTTTAATACTTGAACCAAGCGCATTTTGAGATTGATTCAATCTTAGTCTTACTTAAATAAATTTCATTTTCGGATTATTTCAAGTAAAAAATCGGGATTGAATATGGATAATTTAAGTATCTTGCGATTGAAAAGCTGTACTTGAAACATCAATCTTTCTGTACTTGATTCAAGAAAATCCGTACTCACCGTACTATTAACACCGCTTCGGATTGATTTGAGTACGGATGGATTGACTTTTCTTTTGAGTGCAAAAATGAGTTCAATGTAACCAGAAATCTTTAAGACTATTTTAAATTATTTTTATTAAATAATAATTATTATTTGTGTTTGACAATTAATTAAAATTAAAATTAAATTAAAAAATTTTTCAACACTCAACAATAACATTTCATAAATTCAAAATATTAAAAAATTAAAAAGAGGAAACAAACACAATTTTTTGTTATTTTTTTAAAAATATAATATCCTGAAGAAGATTTCCAAAGGAAATCGAAATATCGATAAACAAACGAACTATTTATAATAAAAGTGACCTTAAGCTCAAATTAATAAAGAAGAATAATGTTATTACAAATTCATTTTGCTGGGTCCACACAAGGAACTTTTCATAAAAAAAACTCAGTTATTAAAAACTGATTTTGCTGGGTCCACACAATGACCTTTTCTTAAAAAAACTCAATTAGCGATTACACTGTCAAATCGCGATTACACTGATTCCGTTTCTAACTTTTTTACGGATCCGTAACGAGTCAGAAACGGATCCGTAAATTCGTGATTGCACTGATTCCGTTTTTAACTTTTTTACGGATCCGAAACGGGTCAGAAACGGATCAGTCAAATCGCGATTACACTGATTCCGTTTCTAACTTTTTTACGGATCCGGAACGGGTCCGTAACGAATCCGCATCCGTTTTTGTGCACATTGGGAAGTAATAAATAAAAAGAAATATTTATGTTTAAAACTTTAAGTGTGTTTTTCTCGGTTTTTCAAAAATTGGAGTTACATAGTTTTTCCATACGGTCACAGAATTATACAAAACCATTTATAAAGGTGAATTAGTTTTAAAAAAAGTTCAACGGCTTAAAGCGCACAAACTTCTTCATCATTAGGCAAAAAATTAAATGTCAAATATGTAACGGTACTTTTTAGTCACGCATTGAAACTAAACAGTTCGAGAGAAAAGTAAAAAATAGGTTAAAAAATCTTAAAACATTGAGTAATGTAAAAACGAATAATGTAAAAATGCTTTTATTTCAAGCTCAGGGCTAGTATTGTAAATAAATTTTTTTTTAATATTTGCTCTCAAATGTTGTTAAACGATAAAGTTTATCATAAAGCAATTTTAAGAAAAACAAAAACTATCGATAGTATTGAAAACCATTGATGGTAATACGATAGTCAAAAACCATCGACATTACCGATAGTGCTAGCGATTATTTCAGACCACTCATCCTCAGGTCACTATCGCTTATGGAACCCTCCCTCTCTGACTTCTTTTTTTTATAGCTGATGTTTTAAATTGGTCTTCCCTTGCAGAAATTTTATATTGTAAAAATTTAATTTCCCATCTCTAATTAATTGGCTCCTGCTGGGGCGACTGGATCATATCCCTTCGTCTTAGATATACATTCTACTTAGAAGGGCCAAACTTTGTTTATTATAATTTAAAAATTGGCTAACAGAAATGTAAAAAAACTCGAAAAATCGACTGAGTTTATCGAAATTCTTAGAATTGCGTTCTTGAGTTCGCCCAGCTCCATACAAACAATCTTAAATAATCAATCCAAATTCTTAATATTCTTAATTAGGCTTAAGTTCATTAAATTTAATTTTCATTAAATTATTTTCATGAAGAAAGGAATTTTACAACATGAAAATTAATTAAAATCCCGGGACGGCCACGGTCAAGAGTGAAGGATAATCAATAACAATTTTAATTAATTTTCATGTTGTAAAATTCCTTTCTTCATGAAAATAATTTAATGAAAATTAAATTTAATGATCTTAAGCCTAATTAAGAAATATTAAGAATTTGGATTGAGGACCATAGATAGTTCAACAAAATAACCACAATACTATTAATCTTAAATAATAATATTGACGTGGATACATTTTTTAAAATCGTAGAATCGTAACAAAATTTGACGCGAGTAAATTTTATATAAGCTAACTTGATTTGAAAAATCCTGTTTGAATATATCGACGCTTTGGCGTAAAAAGTACAACAGAAGAAAATAAAATTAAAAACAGTTTGAGGCGATTTATCAAATTATCATTTACAGTAAAATGTTCAAAATGTTAGATAGGGGCTTCTGCGTGCTAAGTTTTTTTTTTTATTCCCTAAGCTAATACCTATATAGTAATACATATAGCTATATAGTAAGAAAAACGTACAAGTTGTTGGAACTCGTAAATTATTTCTTTCGAATAGAAAAACGCGGTAACCTCCCTATTGCCTGGCTGGTTAAATGGATGATTGTGTGTCCTGGTAAACTTTCTGTACAAATCGGACTATATTAGATCACAGCTTCCATAAAAATATCAGTATCAAAAATCAGTTTTGGTTCTATAAGTGTTTAATGAACATAAAATACATATTTCTTTCAAACATTTTATGACAATTGCCAAAAAGTCTTATATAGAATACCACTCGTAAATCCCTTAAAGAATTATAAATAAATCTCATAAAGATATCTAGATCAAATTCAGCATAATTTTATTCAGACAGGCACATAATATCCTATAGGTCCCAAATTGGGTCTATTACCCAAATTTTTAATGTTAATACTCAAATGTCAGGTCAGGCACGATTGTAAAATAACGCGATTTTGAAAACTCGATTTTAATAAGTTTATTTAGCCACACCCCTTTTTTATGCAACAGTAATCCTCTTTGATCACATTTAAATAGAAACCCGGTTTTTTCTTTTTTATTAGTTTTTATAATTGTTTTATTTTTGGAATAATAATTGTGTTGTTTGTATTTTAATTATTATTTAATTATTTCATTACATTTAATTCATATTTCAATTAACTTTAATATTTTATATTAATATTGTTTGTTATGGGGGATTTTGTTTTATGTTTGTTTAAATGTGTGTGTGTATATTTAAATTTTTTTAATAAACTTAGTAAATTAATTAGATATTTGCACTTAATTATATTAAATATTCTTCATAACTTTTTTGTTTGTTTTTGTTGCTATTTGTTTTTATGTCATGTAAAAAAAAATAATACAATTTATATAAATACAACTATAAAAAATGTCTTTATGTTTTTCATTTTATTTTGCTTTTTTTTGTTATTATTTAAAATATAAATAATAATTTACATAAAAAGAGAATAAATAGAAATTAAATGAATTTATGTACACAGTTTTATTTCATTATATTTAACACTTAATTTTAATGAAAAAAAAAAGGAGAATACAATTGAAATTAATAATTATTAATAAATACTAATTAATAGTTATTTTATTGGTTGATTGGTTTGTTTGTTTTGCTTTGGAATTTAAACATTTTTTTTTTGGAGAATTTTTTCTAAAAGTTTTAAAGAATTTAGTAAGTTTTTTGTCAAATAAAATTGAAAAATAAGTTATTTTAAATAAAATAAAAAAGATAATAATTAGAAAAGAATTAGCTTAAAAATAATTTAAATTTCTTATTTTTTGTGATGAGCTAAAAATTTGAACTTTTTGGCAGTTTCTAAAATAAAATTTGAATCTTAAGCTTTTTATTTTGTTTATAAAAAAAGTTAATTTTTAAAAAAAAAAAAACATCGAGATTTTCTGAAATTTTATTGAAAATAAATAAGAATGAATTTTATATTTTTATTTACATATTTTTTTTTTTATAAAATTTTGATTTTAGTTTAAAGAATTTAGTTTTAAGCTTTTGAAAGATTTTTTAGCTTTTAAGTTTTTTTTCTTTTTTTTTAAGTTTAAATGCAATGAGATACGTCTGTTTAATTTCGTTTTCTTCATTTTTTTTATTTCCTTTTTCACACACTTGATTATATTTTCGTGATTTTTTTGGTGTTGTTTTTTTTTTAAATGTATATATTTTTAAAATATATTAGATTCTTTTAAATATTTATATATATTTTTTTTTTTGGCTTTAGTGCAGGGTGTTTTTTTTTTTAATATCTAGTTTTTCTATACACAATAGTTTTTCTATTTAATTATAAATTCAAGCGATCTCTTTTATCTATTAAGCAATTACACATTTAAAATTAGTGACTATTTAGTGGTTAATATAATAGAAAGTCAAATATTTTATAAAGCCAACATGGAAAAGAATGGTAAGGCCTTCAAAATAAAATAAGTTTAATTAAAAAAAAAAATTGCAAATTAACAAAAGCTTTTGGCCAATTTCACAAATTTATTTAAATATCAATTTATGTTTAAAATTCGTTTTTCTTGTCAAATAAAAATAATATTATAGGAATAACTTTATTTAAATATGAATTGATATTTAAATAAAATTGGTGAAATTGGCCATTAGTCACAATTTAGTGGCACATAATTAATTTTAATAAATAAAGGGTTAATAAGATCTTTTTTAAACCGTTAACATATTCAAACTTTAAATACTCTTTGTACAAATTATTGAGAGAGTATTTCTTTTCTTTATTCAAAAACAATCTAAAAAAGCTGTTTATAATTAAAAAAAAAGCTTTTAAAAACTCTGTTAAGATCAGGGTTGCCGAACATGGTCTTTTCCGACCAAATCTGGTCGGATATTTTTATTTTGGTCGGATGGTAGGCCAAACCTAATTTTGGTCGGTTTTAGAAAATGTGTAACATATACTTATTTTAAAAAATTAAGGACATTGGACGAAAAGCAGCCAATTGCAAATCTCATAGCCTTTTTTACCAAACACAAAATTTCTTTTTGATTGTTGATGAAACTATGGATGTGACATTGAAATGTATTACGTAAGTAGCAAGTTACTTTGACGGTGTTAGTTTTATAAAGGAACCTTTTGTCATCTTTTTCGAGCTTACCAAGTCAGATGCCGTTTAAAATGTTCTTCTTATAAAAAAACTTTTTATCAACAAACAAAATTCCTATAAAAAATTTGATCGGATTGGCAACAAACGGCGCTCACGGCTTGACTGGAACTGTTGGTATAATTTGTTTTCGTCTTAAATGTAAGTTAGGCGAACAAAGACTTCGTTCAGAAATAGATGAACAGGCAGATAATCTTACTTAGCAATGCAAAACTATTAGGGTTCTATGTGGTAATATTAAAAGTTTTTTCACATAGTCCTAAAATAATAACATATTTAAAAGAGGGTACGTTCGTAAATGCATCACTGCGCTGCATCAGAAAAGCAAACTTGTTTTAACGGAGATAAAAGAATAATTATTATATTTATTATTGTGTGACTATTATTTTTGTGGAGTATTTCACAATTTTTTGGTCCACATTTACTTCACTGATAAATATATAACCATTTGAAATCACTGATGCAGCGCAGTGATGCATTTACGAACGCACCCAGAATTTCAGAAATTCTGTCTGGTATTAGGTGTTTCTTATACAAGATGGACTTCTTAATGGAAGATATTGTAAGAACTATAGAGCAGTGGGATGCTTTGATACTGTATTTGGAATCACGTTTTTATAAAGTCAATGGTGACTTCCAAAACGTCGCTTGCAGAGCATGTAACCAACGCGTAAACAATAAGCCAACTATGCATTGTTAAACTCTTTGATACATTTTTTACGTTGTCTGCGAAGTATTAGGATGTATTGGAGCTCAGCCTAAGTCTTATAAAGTTTAATACTTTTTTTTAAAAATTGTTCAAACTTCAGTTAATAAATTTTGATTCATATTTTATTAGTGGTCTATATGTGTTATTGCATACGTTTAATGAATTATTCTAGTTTATAAGCGCTATTTAACTAACGTTTATATACATTTTGTTAAAGTTAAACGTGACCAGCAAATACATTTTTTTAAAAAAATAGGAGTAACGTGTAGCAAGTCATTACAAAAAAATAATATGTAGATTTTTAACTTTATCTAATGAAAATTCTACTTTATGTCAAAAAAATATATATATACGTACGTATCTTCATATAAAATGCAAAAGGGCCTATCTTTATTTAAAATAAAATTTCAGGAGAAATAAAAACTTAATAAAAAGGCAACTATTGTGATTATAACAACGGGTTTTTTTTGTTAACATCGTTAACACATTACGCATGATTAACACTATCCTGAAAAAAACTGATTTTGTAATCTCAATAGTTTGCTCTTTATTAAGCTTCGTATCGCTACTGAAAAATTTTTAAAAATTATAATAGGCCCTTTTGCATTTTTATGATGATATAATTATTTTTAAAAATTTTAAAAAATTTGGTCGGTTTCAAAGGATTTTGGTAGGTTTTGCAGACAATTTTGGTCGGATAAAAATTTTTCAAACGGCACGATTTTAAAATTTTTAATAGAAAACTTTTTTTTATTTCCTTAAAGTGCTTTCTCAAAAGGTAAAAGCAAAAAATCACTAAGGCCCGTTTTCACAACTTACTGATAGCTTTAAAGTAAGATTTAATCGATTGTATAAAAAGTATTCCATTACTACAACTTTAATTTCAACCTAACAACACCCTGGTTCTCAAAACTACAAGTGAAACCAAAATTGTTGCTTCTTTTTAACGTATTTTACTTGTAGATTTGAGAACACTTTTTAAGGAAATAATAAAAAGCTTTCTATTAAAAATCTTAACAGTTCTTAAATTTTTTAGATTGTTTTTTGAATAACGATACAAATTCTAAAAGCCTACTAGGTTTTGAGAAAAAGATTAAGAAACTTTGTTTTACGAAATAATTTTAATTCAGTTAGATCGCTTACTTAAGTAATAATTTAAAAGGGAATAATTAACCACAAAAAAACCCCATAAAAATATTACTTATAAGTATTTCCAATAAAGTTTTTTTTTAAGAGAAACTTACTGCCTGTTTTTAGAAAATTAACACAAGTGAGTAAGTGAAAAATTATATTGAAAACAACAATAAAAAACGAAAATTTGTTTTTGTTTTTAATATAATTTCTTACTGACTTACTTGTTTTAATTTTTCAAAAACAGACAGTTAAAAAGCTTTAAAAAGGTAAAATTCATTTTAGAAATGCTTTCTATCGGCCATGCTCTTTAAATGGAAATCACGTTTAATTTAAATTGTCCATCAGCAGACAATCAACTTCGTCGTGTATTCGATGAATGGGCGGAGAATCAACTGGAAGTTGTACAAGATTTCTATCGCCAAATCATCTTCGGCGATGAGGCTCATTTTTCACTTAACGGTTATGTAAGCAATCAGATAACTTATTTGTAGAGAAAGCACAATCGACACTAGACTCTTGAGACACATTAACATTCTGAACAAACCACTGTTTGGTGCGGGTTACATGTCGAAGGCGTCAACGGTCAATTTGTCTTTATATCCGAAAAAGGTGCCTGCCAAAATTACCGCGAATAGCGAACTCTACAGGCAAATGATTTTATTCCTCATGCCAATGTAGTACATAATTTGGAGGAGAAATGCCATACTGCGCGTGAAACTATACCTGTGTTGAGCCAAACGTTGCGTGACCGAATTATCTCAAGAAATGGACCTGTGAGTTAGTGATCTCGTTAGTGTGATTTGACAGCTCTCGACTACTTTTTGTGGTGGTACGTCAAATCTCTGATCTAAGTTGATTAACCAGCAACGATTATTCAAAAGAAGCCAACATTCGAAAGTCAGGTATGCTCGAAAGAGTGGTATGACATTGTACCGACAAAATGACGTTCATAAGACAAAGTCGCTTAGGTCATATGGCAAAAACTTTTTTAAACATTAAATTAAATTGGTCACCTTGTTCGTGTGATTTGGCCTTTGGATTACTTTTTGTGGGGTATGTCAAAGCTCTGATCTATGCTGATAAGCCAGCAACGGTTGATCAATTAGATACCAGATTCGACGCACTATTGACCAAATAAAGCCGGGTATGCTCGAAAGACGCAGTCGCGGAGGCCATATGCCATAAATTATTTTTAAGCATAAAATTCCATTAAACTTGTGAGCTAATCAAGCTAAGACATCAAAAATAAGTTTAAGAAAATAAGAAATTCAAAAGCTTTACTAACTTTTCCATAAAAGCTTTAAAAAGTATTTGTACCACTACCATATTTATTTTAATTATTTCATAACGTTTAGAACGTTTATTAATATATTTCCTCATCTAACACTTAAATTTACGCTAAACTTTGATTTTAGATTACTTTATTCTGTTAGAAGCTTAATATTATATTTAAAATTTTCAATTTTTTTTTTTCAAATTTAGCTTGTTTTTAATGTTTAATCTCTTATGCAATTTTAGGCAAATTTTGAAACTTTCAAAAATATAGTTTGTTTATATTCCGATGTTATAGATATGTAACTACTACAACTAATTTAATAAACATAGAAAAGTTAAAAAATAATCAATTAAATTTCAATTTACATACACAATTTTCAAATCTTTATATATGTACATGTTTTTAGTTAAGTCAAATTTATGATTCCTTTACCTTTTGTTTTGTTTTCTTAAAAATAATCCATTTGTGGCGCATCTAAAGCAGAGTGCATGGTGAGTGTAACACCACGATTAATACTAACAGCTGGGTAGAAAACGCCATATAAATCACGAAACGCTATAGAGCCTTGTGGCATGCCATTCACCAAGAAACTTAATGTGTGTCTTTCTAAGTTAAGTAAAACACCGATTGTGCTGCCAGTGCTAATGCCACCCTCAACACGTCGTTCGTGCACAGAATTATGTTGGAACCAAGAACGTTGACGATCAATGTACATTGCAAATGATTTTTCATCTTTACCTGAAGAAGAGAATAGAAAAAAAAGAGGAATTAATTTTTTTTTTTTGAGTTTATTATTTTGTTTTTTTTTTCATAAAAAATAAATGGTAAAGTAAAGCAAAGTGACTATTTAAACAAAAAAGCTGTATGGTTAAAAGCTTTTAATTTAAGGGAAAGAGAAAAAATGTTTCTTTTGCAACTTCCTTACATTTTTGTTAATGCATTTTCAATAAAGTACTTAATACTGAAACAAGTAAGAAAGTACAGTCGGGCGAGCCCGCCCATAGGACACCCTGCAAAATGATTTTCGAAAGTCGGTTTTATTTGGAATCGAGAATCAATTTTTTTCTTATGATAATCCCGCGAAGCTCTACGCGCCGCATCTGATGCGTGTCGGTGATTTGTTTGCGATGCTCATGTTAATCGGCTAATGCCGACGCTTGTTTTTTCTGCGCATTTTGTTAACATTTTTTAATACAAAATGCATCAGCCATTTGTGTGACGACTGTTTTAGGTTTGCTTACGATTCATCCGCTTTTGCTTTGTATTTTCGCACAACTGACATTTGCAGTGATGCCAGATAACGCGGTTACGAACCCGGTTCTATAAACTTTTAAATTTAATTATAATTGTAATCTATCTATCTATATATATATATATATTAGAGCGACTCACCAAAAAAAGTGCTCGATGTACCCTCCTAAAAATGGACCTTGGAATTTTTTAAGATACCATTTTAAATATTTCGGCTCCAGCTTTGACCTCTCGTGAGCTGGACCATTTTGAAAAAGAGTCTATTTTTGCATGTTTTGTTAATTTGAGAATCTGTTGCCTTACCAACATATACAAATTGGGTATCATAAGAAAGGTTTTTTTAAGGCGCGTCCAACTGTATATACAATTTGTCCAAGGACGATCATCCATATCCTTTTTTTTTAAGGATTTTCTGTAAAAAAAACGGTTTTTGAATTTTTTGTTCGGCGTTGCTTGTAATAAAAATGCCAAATTAAAATATTTTAATCTTTAGTCGATTTAATTAAATACGTGTTTCAGCTTTTTTGGAAATTCGCGCTAGTTCGCGTTTTGACAAAAATGCAATGGGGTGGTAACCCTTCGTTTTAAATAGGGCAATATGGGTATCAAATTTCTTCTTTTACCAAGTAAATCATCTTTGTATGTAAATAATATTATTTTTTGCAAATTAGATGCATTTAACACGGTGCTCTAGAATATATATAAATGCAATTTTGTAGTAACTGTAATATGTTAGCGGATTTAGTTTCTAGATCATGTATGGATAAAAATAGAACTAAAGAAAGAAAAAAAGAAATGATCCACGACTTTTTGGCGGCATATTTTTTTTCGCAAATTAAAAAAAATTTTAAATTTTATTGTCTATATTTACAAAACTTTTATACAGATCATTTATAGCGATTTTAAAAAGCGTTACAGCAAAGCCTTTCGTGATTCTATTTGAGTATATTGCTTGCGCGACACGATCTGGCTCGCAATATAAGCTGGACGATTTTTATCGATTACCGATACTCTAGATTGACTGACAACGTGTACAAAACGCTCAGTGCTTTGTGAATGGCAAGGAAATTCTGAAATAAGTTCGTTAATAATATTAATATTTTTTGTATTTTATTTTTTTACCTGGAATATTAATAATTTCATCAGAATATAAACAATAAAATTTTTTTTAATTTGCGAAAAAAAAATATGCCGCCAAAAAGTCGTGGATCATTTCTTTTTTTCTTTCTTTAGTTCTATTTTTATCCATACATGATCTAGAAACTAAATCCGCTAACATATTACAGTTACTACAAAATTGCATTTATATATATTCTAGAGCACCGTGTAAAATGCATCTAATTTGCAAAAAATAATATTATTTACATACAAAGATGATGTACTTGGTAAAAGAAGAAATTTGATACCCATATTGCCCTATATAAAACGAAGGGTTACCACCCCATTGCATTTTTTTCAAAACGCGAACTAGCGCGAATTTCCAAAAAAGCTAAAACACGTATTTAATTAAATCGACTAAAGATTCAAATATGTTAATTTGGCATTTTTATTACAAGCAACGCCGAACAAAAAATTCAAAAACCGTTTTTTTTACAGAAAATCCTTAAAAAAAAGGATATGGATGATCGTCCTTGGACAAATTGTATATACAGTTGGACGCGCCTTAAAAAAACTTTTCTTATGATACCCAATTTGTATATGTTGGTAAGGAAACAGATTCTCAAATTAACAAAACATGCAAAAAAAGACTCTTTTTCGAAATGGTCCAGCTCACGAGAGGTCAAAGCTGGAGCCGAAATATTTAAAATGGTATCTTAAAAAAGTCCAAGGTTCATTTTTAGGAGGGTACATTGAGCACGAATTTTGCTTCCATACATTTTGAGTCGCTCTAATATATATACATCTAAATATTTTATTATTATATTATATATTATACTAGCTTAACCCGGTGCGCTTCGCTACACTGCTTAAACCACTTCTTCAGTTGAGAGATATTTAATATATGCATCCTATGGAAGGTTTTCTCCCCTGCGCCTTCCCGCTTTATTTTTATTTTCAAAAGTGTAGTATACCATAGGAGTGACTTCTACTAAGTTTGAACATTCTTACTATAACAGTTCTTAAGATATGTGATATTAAACATTGGCGTCCTATGGGGGGTAACATTTCCCCGCTGCTATTTTATTTCAATTTTGGGGTTCAGAAGATCATACTACAAAAAGTTTAATAAAAAGAGTGCAGCGGCTCTAAATTATATTTCTATCTATGAGGGGTACTGCTCCTCCTCTGTCCATTTCTATATTGAAATTTAAAGTTTTCCATAATAGTAGCTTTAACCACGTTTGAAGACTCTCCCTTTAATAGTTCTTGAGTTGAGAGATATTTAATATATGCATCCTATGGAAGGTATTTCCCCCCTGCGCCTTCCCGCTTTATTTTTATTTTCAAAAGTGTAGTATACCATAAGTGTGACTTCTACAAAGTTTGAACATTCTAACTTTAATAGTTTTTAAGATATCCGATATTAAACATTAGCGTCCTATGGGGGGTAACACTTCCCCCGCTGCTATTGTGTTTAAATTTTGGGGCTCAGAACATCCTACTACCAAAAGTTCAACAAATTGCTTGCAGCGGCTCTTATTAATATTGCTATCTATGAGGGGTACTGCTCCTCCTCTGTCTACCCCGCCCATTTTTATATTGAAATTTATAGTTTACCATAGTAGTAGCTGTAACCATGTTTGAAGACTCTCCCTTTAATAGTTCTTCTGTTGAGCGATATTTAATTTATGCATCCTATGGAAGGTATTTCCCCCCTGCGCTTCCCGCTTTATTTTTATTTTCAAAAGTGTTGTATACCATAAGAGAGACTTCTGCAAAGTTTGAACATTCTCACTATAAAAGTTCTTAAGATATGCGATATTAACCATTGGCGTCCTATGGTGGGTACCACTTCCCCCGCTGCTATTTTATTTCAATTTTGGGGCTCTGAAGATCCTACTACCAAAAGTTCAACAAAATGCGTGCAGCGGCTCTTAATTATATTTCTATCTATGAGGGGTACTGCTCCTCCCCCGTCTACCCCGCCCATTTGTATATTGAAATTTATAGTTTACTATAATTATAGCTTTAACCACTTTTGAAGACTCTCCCTTTAATAATTCTTCAGTTGAGCGATATTTAATATATGCATCCTATGGGAGGTATTTCCCCCCCTGCGCCTACCCGCTTTATTGTTATTTTCAAAAGTGTTGTATACCTTAAGAGTGACTTCTAGAAAGTTTGAACATTCTCACTATTACAGTTCTTTAGATATGCGATGTTAAACATTGGCGTCCTATGGGGGATTCCACTTCCCCCGCTGCTATTTTATTTTAATTTTGGGGCTCAGAAGATCTTACTACCAAAAGTTCTGCATAATGCGTGCAGCGGATCTTAATATATGCGATAATTAATATTGGCATCCTATGGGGGATACCAATTCCCCTGCCCCTATCGAAAAAATAAGTAGCTTATTTTATTTTTAGGGCTCACGTGATGTATCTGTAAAAATTTCAGGAAAATCGGTTCGTTAGTTTAGGAGTCTATAAGCCAACAAACAAACAAACAAACAAACAAACAAACAAACATACAAACATTTTTCATTTTTATATATATAGATATTATATATTATATATTATATATTATATATTATATATTATATATTATATATTATATATTATATATTATATATTATATATTATATATTATATATTATATATTATATATTATATATTATATATTATATATTATATATTATATATTATATATTATATATTATATATTATATATTATATATTATATATTATATATTATATATTATATATTATATATTATATATTATATATTATATATTATATATTATATATTATATATTATATATTATATATTATATATTATATATTATATATTATATATTATATATTATATATTATATATTATATATTATATATTATATATTATATATTATATATTATATATTATATATTATATATTATATATTATATATTATATATTATATATTATATATTATATATTATATATTATATATTATATATTATATATTATATATTATATATTATATATTATATATTATATATTATATATTATATATTATATATTATATATTATATATTATATATTATATATTATATATTATATATTATATATTATATATTATATATTATATATTATATATTATATATTATATATTATATATTATATATTATATATTATATATTATATATTATATATTATATATTATATATTATATATTATATATTATATATTATATATTATATATTATATATTATATATTATATATTATATATTATATATTATATATTATATATTATATATTATATATTATATATTATATATTATATATTATATATTATATATTATATATTATATATTATATATTATATATTATATATTATATATTATATATTATATATTATATATTATATATTATTATATTATATAATATATATATAAAAAGAAGTGTGCACTGTGATGTCACCACTAACTGCGTAAACGGTTCGACCGATTTCAACGAAACTTTCAGGGCACGTTGGGGATAGTCTGTAGATGGTTTAGTGAAGCTTGCACGAAATCGACCCAGTGCTTCCGGAGATATGGCATTTAAATTTTCCTATATATTTCCATATTATGATTTTTTATTGTGACTTGAAAATTAACCAAACCATGTATCGTAATGTCTTATGTGTACAATGACATTCGAAATAGGTCGTAAAGTATATTTTATATCGCTATAAGACGTAAAATAGGGCAAAGCGGGTAAAAGCTTCCCCTCCCTATGTCTTCTTTACTGATCAATAGATTTTCTTAAAATTTGGCAGCCAAATAGTGTAAAATCTCGAAGGAACTATGGCCTATAACTTTTTTTATTTAGGGCGTGAAATAGGCCAAGAGTGGTAAAATCTCGCCCTACCTACATCTCTTTAACTAATCAACCGGTTTTCTTAAAATTTGACATGCAGACACTGTAACATCTAAACAAACTTAAAGATATACATTTTTTGGAAATTCCAATATTTAGGGCAAAACGGGTAAATGCTCCTTCTACCCATGTCTTCTTAATTAATTATTTGATAATAGTTTCAAGCCTTGAAGGAACTACAGGCTATAAATTTAAACATTTACGGCGTAAAATGCAGAAAAAGGGTAAAAATACTCCCCTCCTATACCTTTTTAATTAATTTACCGATTTTCTTGAAAATTTTATGTATATTTTTTGAAAAATTTTTTTCTCCGTTTATTTTATATCGGAATTTAAACCCACCACGGGTGTGCAATGGTACACGATTGGTCGTTAAAAAATTAATGAAAAACTTTATTGGAACTACCATTTTGAAAGGTAAATTCCGAGACAAAAATATTTTGCTTCCACGAACTCCGATGATTCCCACAGATGTTCCAATTGAATTCAAACGCGTTCAATTTTCTTTAAGATTGGCATTTGCAATGACAATCCATAAGTCGCAAGGCCAAACGATGTCTGCTTGCGGCTTCAATTTGGGCACACCACGCACGGACAATTATACGTGGCATGTTCTGGCGTCGGCAAGCCATCGAGCTTGTTTGTGTTGGCTAAAGATGGACTGACAAAAAATATCGTACACGCAGGTGCTATTTGTAATGAAAATATGAATATGTAACAAACAGAAATAAAGAATTAATTTTTTCATCATGGTACAAAGCGCTTCATTCCTGTTTCTTTCACTAGAAATAAGTTATATAATAAAACAAACGTTAATTTAAACTACATAATATATACATATACCTAATTACATTGGAAAAAAAACGAACATTTATTGAGACTCTTTAAGAACAAAACCTTCTACTATTAAATACCCTGCTGAAAATTTGTGTCAATTGGGCCAACAGACAGGTCCTGGGATTTGTGAAAATAGAAGAAGTACAAAAAGAAAGAATTCCTGACCAGTGAAAGGAGAACCAATAATTTAACTGGTTTATGATCAACTAAAAGGTAGAAAAAGTAATGAATTTAAGTACAGTCTTCCGGGATTGATTTTTGAAAGTAATCCCTGCTAGGATTGTTTTGAGAACGTTTTAGTGTTATTCGTACTTGAATTTTTGAGTACGACTCGTACTTAAAGTAATCATAAAAACTTGAATTATCCCGAGTGTTTTTCTTTCTGTGTATGGGGGTTACATAAAATAAAGTATATTTTTAACATTTATAAAGGCTTCTTTCATATGGCAATAAAAGCTTGGCTGACTTCCAAAACGTCAATTGCTTTGTATTAGAACAAAGTACATATAATGTTTCATAACGCCGCAGTACAATATATATATACAATGCAAACGCTTCCAAAACGTCACTGTTAAGTATTAGTAACACATCAAAAAAGCAATCAGAGCATCGGTTTTAAAGTTGATGCTTTGTGACATTTAACATTTTATTTTCAAGCAATACAGATTTATTTTAAAAGTATTATGCATTGCATCACTTACATTTCAAAACGTTTTAATAAACAAAACACAAAGTTGCATTGTTTCGGTACTTTGTACGTGTACATGGTTAAAATACAGTAGTAAAATTGTGTACGAACTTTGTATTAGTACGTTTTGGAAGTCAGCCCTTATGTACCGAATTTTAAAAAATTTCGACCAGTACTTTGCGCACAGGGTTTGCATTGACAAATAACCAGCGGCCAGCCAGCTATTAATTAATCCGGACGGGCGGATATTGTAACATCATTTTAGAAAGTGATTTTAAATTGCAGGTACCTATTCTTAAAGGTCGGTCTAGAGCTTTACTCTAGAGCTGACCTTGACAAAGCTGGTTGGAATAATCAAAAGCCATGATGGTGCTGATTTTATTGGAGACAATTTAAAAAACATGACAAAAAAAAATTAAAAGAAATACAGTCCAAAACTATATAATTTACGATTAAAAAATTAGACAAAAACGGTTCAATAATGATTAGAAAAACTAACATTAAAATGGTCAAAAAGGAATCAGAAAATTGTGTCACAAATGATTCTTTCAGGTGATTCATCGGTAGGGTACCATTTTCTCACAACGAGAGTATCATTTCTGGTTAAAAAATGAGCTCATATACGGTATTTTGCTCTTAAAACTGATTCCTAAATGATTAGATTATGATACAAAATGCTAGCTGAGCTAAAGTCAATATTTTGCACTTTTTAGCAAAAACCCATAATACCCTGCCCACCTGCAGTGGTGTAGGGTAGATATTGTAAAAAAACAAAAACAAAAAACTTTTTACTCGCATTGTTCAAGTATCAATAAAGGAAGAACAAAATCTTTTTAAAATGGTTGAAAAAACGAGATGGCACCTACTTAGCTTTCTACTTTTTTGTAAAAAAAAAACTTATTGTTTTATATTGTCTTTCTTTGCAATACATTAAAGTGAAAGAAGAAAATTAAAAAAAAAAAATTAAATAATGCCATTTATTGGAAAATTCAAGTTGCAGAGAAGAGAAACCTAAGAATTGGTAACTTACTTCAAGTACTTAAAAAGCTTTTTAAGGACTTTCTTTATGAACCTATTCTAAAAGTTAGAGCAACTTGCTGAAAAGCAGAGCTTCTTAACGAGAAAGTACACAAGATTTAAAAAAGTAGGTTTTTGTTTGTTTGCACTTAAAAAGGCATTTGTGGTCTGCTGGTGAAAAAAGTCAATGAACTTCGTTACCTCAAGCACATTTTTATGATTTTGCAAAATTATTATATTATTAACACATTTTTTTCTAACATCTTTTTAAGCTTTTCTGTAACGACCCAATAAAGAAATTGAGCTTTAAACGAAGCAGTTTTGTAAGGGAAAAACTGATTAGTTTCGCTTACCATCTCGCTTACGGAAGGCATGAATTTTATATGGTGAGTTCCCACTTTGAAGCCATACATTTTTGGCACGCAAAGTGCTTAATTCAACGCATATAAAAACTGTTAATGGTAGCTATCAGCTTTACACACCGAATGTTTTTTACAGTTATTTTTTAGTTTTCTCCCTTACAAACCTGCTTCGTAGTAAAGGAAAAAAGCTTATTTTATAAATATGTTTTGCTTATCCGAAACAATATCAAAAGTCTTTTTTAGAAAAACGGTGTGTGCGAAAGCTTAAAACTTAAGATCAAAAACAGAATTTTTTTTTTTTTTTAACTTTTTAAGGAACTTGTTTAAGAGCAAATTTTGAATGGTTGAAAAAACTTTTGTAAAATTAAAAGAAGCTGAGACAAAAAAAAAAAATTTAAACTAGATATTTAAATTTTCAATTTAAAAAACTCATCAAAGCTTTATTTGAACTGCCTCTTAAGCTCTTAACAAATTTCTTATTACATATCGTTATTTTTTTTCAATAAAATTCGTTTTAAATTTGCTTTTTGAAAACTTTTCATTGAACTTTTGTAAAATTTAAAAAGCTGGGACAAACAAAAAAATATTTTTTAATTTTGAAATTTAAAAAACCTTCTCAAAGATTCATTTGAAGAAGCTCTTGATCTCTTACCAAATTTCTTATTATCTTTATTTTATTTTTATAAAATGTGTTTTTAATTAAGAAAACTAAATAAAACTTTCATCATAAAATATACAATTGATTTTCAAATTGAGTTATGAATGGTGTTTAACTGATGTTTGTTTGTTTTCTTAACTTTTCATGAAACTTGAGATAAATAAAGAAAACTGGAACAATTAAAAAGTGTTGCTTAAATCAGGAAAAACAACGACAATTTTTAATGGAATATTTAAATTTTAAAGAAATTCAATTTTGCATTTCGAAAAATTAATTAAAATTTTGTCTAAACAATTTTCAGTTCAAGTTTTTTAAGGAGGATTAATAAAATTTGATTTTATTTTATGAAATAATTTAAGATTATTGCTTATACAATTCCAAGAAGGTTAGTTTTTTAAAAAAATTATAAATAATATAACAAAGGCTTAAAAGCTTACATTTCTTTTTTTCATTAGTCTCTAAACCTTTTGCAGAAGTTAATTTAGAGCTTTCTCCCATATGTGAAAAGTATAAATGATTTTATTAAAAAGCTAAAACAAACTTAAGTTTTTAAATATACTTTTAGAAGTTAAAGTTATGTTTTTGTTTATTTCTGTTGACTTTAAAGTTTCGAAGAAAAAAAAAGTTTTTAATCCCGTAGGCTGGGTTTTTGATATCTCAGTTAAACTAGGTTTAATTAATTTGAAAATAGATTTGTGGCGCCATTACCAATTCGGTATGCAACATTTTGACGAAACAGCTTAGTTTTGCTTAAAATGTTGATCTTCAATGAAGTAATAAAAATATCACATTTCGCCAAAAAAACCTAGTTTCAGACAACGTCTCAAAAGCCCGGCCTTACACATTTGAATATATAACTTAGGTTTAAAATATTTTGGCGAAAAATTTCAATGAAACATTTGTAGAAAAAACAGCCATTAAGAATAAAAGAGTAAAAGAAAATTCAAGTTATTTCTCGTAAGAGCTTTAAAGTTTTTCTAAATACATTTTTTACAACAAGTTATTTCCACTAAACGTTTTAACTTAAATTTATTTTCAGGTTTGGCTTCAAAGACAACTTTTTCTTAAGGAGTTTTGTAAGTATTTTTTATATCTACCTCAAAAGCTTTAAAGATAAATTTTTTCCAACTAAAACTTTACTCATTGCAACACATACCTGGAAGGTTTTTTTACACCAGTTTTTTATTGCGAAACTTTTGAAGTTTAAAAAAAAAGGTTTTTTTTTAACATGCTACAAAAATTATTAAAGCTGCAGAAGCTTTTCAAATGAATAGTATTCTAAAAGAATGCTATAGGGAATAACTTATTACTAAAATTGACATTTTTAAAGGATTCTGTAGAGGTTGGCAGCAACTCAATTCCTCAATTTGCCCATCTCTGCGAAGAAAAAACTTTTGTTTCCATGGCAAACTTAAGTTTTTGACAATAAAAACCTTTTCACACTGCCAAAGAGATAAGAGACTAAACGCAAAAATAGAAACAATTCGATTTCGACTACAAAAACCAAAAAGGCGTGACAACAAGCAAACACTCTAAAAACAAAAACTTTTGTATTAAAACTAAAAATAACAACAACAGAACCAATAAAAAAAATGAAATAAAATAAAAGAAATCTTAAGTTTAGCAACTGATCACAGAAAATTGTTAACAAATGAAAATTGAAAAGCGAAGAAAAACAATAAAATAGCAAAATAATGAAATATTGGCAATATTGAGCTAAAAATATATGAGAAAAACTTTCGCTATTTGTGATAACAAACAAAAAATAAAAAAAGTTGAAGCTGAACTGTTGCGCTTTTATATGTTGGAAGAGTAAACAATTTGGAGTGTGTTTAAGAGATAAAATTGCCAATTGAACAACAATGTTAAATAAAAAGCAACAACGGAAACGGAAGTTTTTTCTTAAGAAAAGGAAGCATACTCAAAAACACACACATACTAGCAAATACAGCTAATATTATGTGTCATAGAAAATGACAAAAGAACTTTAAGAATGTAGTTAATCAGGGAAATACTTTGAAAAAATATTTGGAACATCTGTAGAGCGTCAAAAATAACTCTGAGGAACGACTCTGGTTGCAATTTAAAATAATAAAATTATGAAAAATAATTAAGTTCCATGATTAATTCAACACACTGCAGACGACCCAGCCAAACAGGATTGTTTCTTGGACGATATGTTCCTGAACAATTTTAATAGCTTCTGCAGTAGTCATGCTAAACGTGAGTCGTACTGGAAGGCTCAGTTAAGATGGCAAGAGAAGAAGACCTGTCTCTGGCCAGTAGTCAATGGCTATTCAGGATAAGTAGGGACCAAGTTAGGACAGTTACGGTTCTATGCTTCTCACAGGTGTTAAACGAACATATATAATAAAGAAATATATATTTATAAATTAGGACATTAAGATCAGTAATGCCAACTTAGGGCTTTTGGCACTATTTATCGTGCTTTTTGATGCCTCAAAACGCCAAAATTTTATACTAAGTTGGTGCTTTTTTAATTTTTCGTTAGTGCCTTTAGTGTTTTTTACAATTTTTATTTTTTTTTTGTACCATTTTTTAAAACTACAATTATATAGAGAATGATTAAGATGTGCTTTGCTATTTGGGGTACAAATTTGAGAAGGCCGGTAAAGATTTTAAGATTTCAAATGATAAAAAAGTGATAAAAGAAAGTTTCATTTGTTTACCAAAAACTTTATTTACGAGGTTAGAGCTAGGCTTCCTAGCAATTTGGAAATTTTACGAAACGTTGCACTTTTTAGCGTTGACAACATATTTAGTAGTCGTTATAAAAACGATGTATTTCGGTAAACATTTTTTTTTAAGATGTAGGTAGACACTGTTTCAAAAATAGAAAATGGCTTGGAAAATATTAGGAATTGTTAAAAAAAACATGCAGTCGGAAACCGTACAAAAAAACGGAGACTTTAAAAACAAAAAAGTGCTGTAGCTTGGTATAAGCAAAGTGTTAAATAAATTAAAATCAGCTGACAGAAAATGCTTTTATAACGAGCGTTGTGTAACCTGCCATTTTTCATGCGCTTTAGTTTTCCCCGTGATGGGCACTTCTACCTCTAGTGCTATTGCAGAAAGGTTTGACTAAGTATTAGAGTTTAAACATACATACTTGTTTTCTACTTTACACCTTATGTGTTCTTTATTCAGAAGCGTACGTAGGTTAAAATAATTGGATAATATCATACGCTAATTGTTTTATTAAACTTTGCGCGATTTTAGTTTAGATTTATTTAAACAATGAAATATAAGGTTTTTTTTATTAAAATATAGGCTCTCATTAAGTTTTATAAGCAATGGTTGGTCATTGAAAATTTTCGGTAATTGCAACAGGCCAGATTTTTTCGAGTTACGAAAATCAAGCTCGCACTGTATTACTTTAGAACTGTTTTATGGCCAATTCAAACTCAGCTGATGCTGATCCAAATGATTTGGATAATATTATTTTTATTGAAGATAATAATAATTCATTTAAAAATGTTTGTATACAAATGTAAATATATTTATTATTTAATCTTAAATGAAATTGGTCCAAATTAACGCCGTTGCCTTTTTATATTTTGCAGGTATATAGTATTTGGCACAGGCGAACGCAACTTGTTTTGTGTTTAATTTAATTGTCAAAATGTTTTAGTGCTTTTAATGAGCTTTTTTTTGCTCGAAATAGTGTTTTTTAGAGCTTTTCTTAAATTTTAAAGTGCTTTTTGCTCTCAAAAAAGTTGGCATCACTGATTAAGATCGGTCATACCGGATTACTGGAATTGAGACTGAGCCTTAATAACAATGACTACTGTAGGAGCTGTGAGAATGAAGAGGACGAAGAAAAGATACTTCACTTTCTTTGTTAATACTTTGGTCTTTCGGATATTAAATTAAAGCATTGTGTTAGATTACTAGTGCCTTGTTTTATCTACGACAAGACTAAGATCAATCATTCTTTTTAGCAAGGAATCGAAACAATTGAAGGTTGCAGTGAAGCCTAGAAAGTAAGATTTTCAATAAATTTTGTTGTTTCGAAATTCCAAAGTAAAATTTTAACATTTACAAAGAATTGGTAAAACTATAATGCTTTTAAATTTAGAACAAATTAACTTTCAATCTGAATATGTTTAATTAAAAATGGGGTTGTTCGTTCCCTGAAAACCCCTTAACTTAAGGGTGTTTTTCTTAGAGTGTCACAACTTTGAGTTGGCATCACTGCTTTATTTCAGCACCCATTTTACAACTGACAGTTGCTTTTTGCTTATTTGCTTTGAGATTTCATTATGAGTCGACTTACACCAGAGCAACGCGCGCAAATTGTTTAAACTTTAAATCAAAATAATTTGGCGAACGGGCTAAAGAACAAATTGATATTGATTTGAATTTCCATTCAAAATATTATTTTTCGATGAAGCCCATTTCTGGTTGAATGGGTACGTAAATAAGCAGAATTGTTGCATTTCGAGTGAGGAGAATCCACAAGCTTTTGTCGAAACACCATTACATCCACAGAAAATTAATGTTCGTTGCGCTTGTAGATCGAAAATTAAATGTAGATGGCGAAATTTAAGCAACAGAAAATTCATCTGTTTTGCAAATTATTTTAAGCATTTTTTATTTAATGAACATGCAAAAAGTGCAGCAATAGCTAAAATATGCAAATAATTCACAAACAAATCGATACCAAAATTTATAAGGTTTCAAAACGGATAAATATATTGTTTCTGCGTCCGTTTATCGCTAAAAAAAAACCATGCAATTGCATATTTACGGTTTCCCTGATCATAAGTTTGTACATATGTATGAGTACGCTTTTGTTGGTAGGAGATGACTGAACATCTCAAAAAGCATTTCAGATAAAATTTAAGACAGCAAATCCCATTGTTTTTTATTGATATCTCTTTCGATTTAGGTGTTACGTAAAAAAATTCCTGTCGAATTTGTTTTCATACATCAAAGCTCAGGTATCTTGTAAGTAAATACGCTTAATTACCTCACTGAGGTATTAAACGTATCCTTATAATAACCTCAACGAGGCATTTATGCGCATTCGTTTAAATGCTTACCCCGCATAGTTACCCAAAAATATTGGCATTTTGGCGAGGTAATTATCCGTGGAATACTGCATGTGGTTGCAACAGGACGGAGCCACATGCCAGACAGCTGGCGCTTCAATTGATTTACTTAAAGAAACTTTTGATGAAAAAATAATTTTACGTAATCGCCCAACTAATTGGCAGCCAAGATCGTGTGATTTTACCACATTGGATTATTTTCTTTGGCGTTATGTTAAGTCCCTTTTCTTCGTCGATAAACCACAATCAACATTCGAAGAGTTATCGGCGAAACACGGCCGCAAATGCTGCAAAAAATTGTTGAAATTGGTGTTCCAGCTTGCGCCTTCAGCGCGCCAGCCGTGGCGTCCACATGGCAGAATTCATATTTAAACATTAATGTCGTACAATTTTCTTTTCAATAAAGCCTGTTTTATTGATATAAAAAATATATTTCCTTGTTTTATTATGATTTGATGACACAAGTCACTCTATAAAAAAAACACCCTTTATAAGTTACTGATTTTCTGGAGAACGGTTTCAGTAAAAGTTTCCAAAATGGATTTCAGTACACATCATCTGCCGAAATGGTTGCTGAATTAGAGAAATGGGTTTGGCATCTTCCATACGACGATAATACAGATTTCTGTATATTTGGAGAACCGTTACAGTAAAAGTATTAGAATTCGGTACAAGAATCTCGGTTATCAATCAAGGCTGGCAACCTAAACGAATTTCGGTATCGGTATTAAGGTAATCGTTTTCCGGTATCTGTATTAAACTCCCAATAAAAAACATTCAGTGTGTAAAGCTGAACCCTATGTTTTTATATGCGTTGAATAAAGCTCTTTGTATGCCAAAAATGTATTGCTTCAAAGTGGGAACTCACCATATAAAATGCATGCCTTCCGTAAGCGTGATGGTAAGCTGAAATCTTACATTTCTCCCTTAAAAACCTGCTTCGTTTTATGCTCAATTTTTTGTTGGGCTATTTGTTCTTTCGTTATCAGTATTTTAATTAAATCGGTATACCGGTGCAGAAACCTTTATAACGGTATGGGTTTATTTCTTATTATTTTTTATAACTTTACCAAAGGAGAGGGGTAAAAAACATAGAATGGGTCCAAACGACACATTTTTTACATGGCGACAATTAACAATGGCATGTTTCTATAAAATACATATTCGGGGGATTCACAAGGTGTGCTATTAAGTCATATCGTCATAATGTCCTAAATAATATTTTAAAATTGTTTAAAAAATACTGTTGTGTTTCAAACAAAATAAAAATGTTAATGCTGTGTTCATTGTATCTTCATAACTGTACAGTAAGAACATCAATTATAAGCGGTTGCCCACTGCAGCCATATATATTTCTTGTAATTATTTTAAGACATATGACTTTACAACTTTACGACTATCTTGTGAATCCCCCAATTGTAAAAATGACTTATCTTTACAAATTATATATTTATATTTAATTATAGAAGCAAATAAGTTTTCAGTATTTGTGCTAATATGTTTGTTCGGAACCGAAACGAATTTCAGTATCGGTATTATTGCCTGTATTATATTTTAAACGGTCTTTAAGTGGTATCGGCAGTCATAACGGTATCGAAAAACAGTTGGGTGTACATGGAAGACTGGTAATCAGGTTATTTAGTTATATTCACAACAACAAAATAAATTTATTTAATTTTTATTTAATATATTTTGTTGCTATTAATATAACTATATAGCCATATAACCTGATAATCCGCTTTTCGTAAACAACCTAAGTATCAAAGTTTTTCTTGGAATTCAAAAAATTAATTAACAAGGTTTCGTTTAAATTTGCTAAATTCCCATTTCATATTGTATGTTTTCAAATTTAGAATTTAATTAATTTATTTCTTTTTATTTTTGACTTATAACAATTATAACAAGTAGAGGCCCTTCCAGCACATATAGTAGCACAACGTGAAAAGGGGCTTCTGTCTTCAGTAAAAAAAGTTCCGAAATTCGACAACAAAGTTTTTTTTAGGTCGTGCAAATATAGTTTCTTAATGTGCTCAGCAGTTTCAGAGATATACAGTCATGTCACAGAGTACAATTCCGTTCGGAATCGAAGAAAACATATATCTTTAATGATAGAAAGTGTATTGTAATAGTTTTTTGCCCTTTCAGATACAAAAAACTCCCATAAAATTTCGTTAAATTGCTTAAAACGGATTAATATTTTTTCAATTCCTTTAGATTTTATAAACAATGTAATTATTTCCACAATATTTTACATACTTTAAGCATAAAATAAAAACTCTTACACACATACGAAATATTAAAAAAAGAAAATATTAACACATATTTCCCTTATGGCAAAAAAAACTTTTCCTGTATAAAATTTCAGCTCCATTTGACACGTGTTAAAGAAGCTCCATCACAAGTTTTTAAATTAAAATTTCATAAGACACTGCAGTTAAAATACAAAACTTTGTTTATATTGTTCCCGCGCTGCTGGTATTTAAGAGTTGTGTGGTGTGTTTTGCTGATTGTCTGCCTCTTACTTTTTTACCCCACCCACGTAACTGACACTGACACTAAAATGTTGAAAAGTTTTACGTTTGCTACTAAATATTAAAAGTTAACAATATGGGTGGGGCAGAGTCTTAGGAGATTAAACATATTTTGTTTTCTTCTTTTGACGAATTTAATTGCTTCGACTAGATTTTTATAAGGACATTTTTGCTTGGGGGAATTTTAGTTACAGCAGATTGTAGAAAGGCATGGGAGGTGAATTAAGACTTTCCGCGTTCTACAAAATGTTAAATAAATTCTTTTCCCCTAACTTATTCATTATATTTTTCAGGAATAGAAAAAAGTCCGGGAAATTTTGATTCCTTCATTACTCTTTTTCCATTTTAAGCAAAATGTTCACCACAGTATTGTTCAAAGCGTTCTGTAAAACCACAAATCCTCGCTTATAAGGCCAATGCGAGATACAAGATTTTTCCTAGAACTTTTTTAACAATCTAATCAAAGTTGGGACTCCATCCCACTATATGTTTTATTTAAAATTTAACTTTTTAATATGCTTTGTTAGGCATCTCTCTCATCCCTCTTTCTCTTGAATTATCCAGTTTCTAAGACATTGTGGACGTGATGACTTGTTATTTTGGCTTATTCCACTTATACGTTTTATTCCCTCATTTTTTGGTGCCCTATTACGTGTTTCGCGTTATTGTTCTACACAAACTTGTAAAAAATTTCTGATTCGAACAAAAAACTTTTTCGCTTTTCCTGTCGTTTATTTTAAAGTTTGTGCATAAATGTTGCAATGTAACCAACCATGTTCGTATTGCATGTTGTGTCGTCACTGTTTTATGTCTAACATTTTTCCAGTTATACGTACAAACATTGTTGCAAAAGTACTAGTTGTATTAGTATTTTTTTTTTAAACCATCATGTTTAACTTAAAATAAAAGTTTTACCAGATAATGTTCAGTTATCTGCTCATACTTCATTTTGTTTACTGCTGCCACTTACATTCACTCGCACTTTTTTAAAAGTTTATTATTCGACGATACTAAGTCTAAGACACTACCGCACTAAGTTTTAGGAATAAACTTAATGATACTTTGTTGTTATTTTGTTACATTTTAAACAGTTTTATTGTGTTTAGTTTTTGTTTTAGTTATTTATGTATATTGTCACATAAAGTTAAGTTTTTTTTTCATACAAAATAATTCTAACATCAGAATTGTTTTCCAATGAATTTTAGGGGCTATCGAAGAGGGAAAACTGGAAAATAATGTATGGAATGATATTTTGCAGAGACCCGAAATTAATTTGGGAACCGAAATAGGTTTAAACAAGGGATGTAACCTATATCGATAAATCGGCGACACTTCAGTTTTGCCGATATATTGGTATCGGCGATATTTTACTATCCATACGAGCATACGTTTTTTGCACAAATAATTTCATTTTCAATTTCATTCTCATATTAATAAATTGTTTCTTTTGATTCTTAAAAAGGAGGTCCACACCACGCGTTCTATGCGCCGCATGCAAAAGTAGAAAGTAATTCTCCTTCATGCGGTCGATACGTAAATGCATTATACGCGTCTGCTGTGTAACTTTTCAGTTAAATTTAACACTGACTCTACTTTTTTAACTTTTCAGTATAATATAGTATAATAATTTCTTATTATAATAACTTTTCAACTTGCGGAGTGGACCTCCAGTTTTAGCACTTGTGCTTTGCACCGTAGTACTCTGGGTAATTTGAGCTATTTCTTAGTCCAAAATTAATTTCAGAAAAAGTTTTGAACCGATTTGGCTGCAGTTTGGAATTTAAGAGTTTTTCATGGGCAGGCACGCAGGAGATTTGGATTTTCTAGTTGAAATTTTTAGAGTTGCCACCATTTGAAAAAAGCAAAAAAAAAAACAAAATTTTTCGAAAACTAACCGATACCTTTTTTGAAATTCGGCACGATGAAAATACGTTTAAGCCATGCAGACGAAATCAGTTTTAGTTTAGCTTGAAATAGTCGTTAATTTTTCCGAGAGCCACCTCAACGATAATTTTTTACAAAAAGTTTGTACCTTTTGCTTTAATGGGGAAAAATCTTGCCTTGAAACATTATTGAAGTCAATTTTACTAAAAATAAAATAGTAAACAGCATCAGTTTTTTTTATTTTTTTTTTTTTACAAATCCAAACATTAAAAAGTTCGCTATACTGAAGCTGAGGATGTCTGAAAGAAAATGATATAAATCAAAAACCGAAACGTAAAATATCCTAAAAATAAATTCAGAATTCTTTTATTTACACTTTTAATCAATACAAACGGCAGTCCACGGCCAACATTATCAAAAGCTTATGTGAAGTTTATATAAATTAAATGGGTCATTTATTTGAGGTTAAGTTAGAATAACACGTTTTGTTAACAGAAGCAATAAAGGCCACCAAAATGTGTTGCGCTGTTTAAATTACTTACTATCACATCTCTTCACGATATTTTGCACAATTGCCTTCTTTTCGTTTAACAACTGATAAAATTAAACTTTTAATAACGAAACGAATTTGTGCAAAATTTAATGACACCCGGTGTATTCCGTTACCAATTTATATAAGTTTTTGTAACATAAATATGATTTTTGTATAGATGTTCTACATTTGGGTCTATAAATCTTTTCCTATTAACTGCTACGGAGAACAAGAAACAATTTCATAGCAAAATGGTTCTTTTCTGTTGGAACGTTCGGAAAAGAGCGTCATTTCAGCAGACGGGCATGGCTAAATCGACTTTAAATGAATCAATAATATATTTTATGGGGTCTTAGATGAATTTTAAAAAGTTTTACATGGAATGACTAACTTAGTATTCCCTCATTCGCCACTAGTGAAGAAGGGTATACAAATAAAAACCGAACGCTATTAAAAATTTTAAATCATTGAAAATTTAAAAACTGAAAGACAGTTTGGGAATTCACGAAAAAATCAAATAATAGCATTGTGCCGGCCATAGCATACGTTTTTCCAAGCAGTATTTGTGATATGATTTGCCCAGGTCAACGTTCTATTAAAGATCCTAAGTTTTTAGCTTTACTCACTACTTCTTTACTCTGGTTGCTAACGTAGACTTGTGCTATTGCAATGACGCGCTGTGTTATTTTATGTAAAGGGTCCGCCAAATAACTTTTTTTTTTTGAAAATGCTAATAAAAAAAACTACTGAATATTTTCTCAAGTTTCTTTTTTTTTGAAACAACAATCCTTCCGGTTAATAATGGAAAATAATTCCATTCAAATGGCTGCCTCGGCTGGCCATGCAGTAGACTACACGATCGGTACAATTTTTAAGCACATTATCGATTGTGTGGAGCTGTATTTCACCAATGGCTTTACGAATATTGTCCTTTAAAGCGTCAATTGTCTTTGGCTTGTCGGCGTAACACTTATCTTTGACGGCACCTCACAAATAATAGTCCAACGGTGTCAAATCAAAGTTCCGAGGTGGCCAAACGACATCAGCTCTGCGGCTGATAATGCGATCTTCAAAAACTAGGCGCAAAAATTATGCAATTATGCCTCCGGACCAAAATCCGCACCAAACAGTGACTCCTTTTGGGTGCATCGGCTTTTCAATGTATGCGTGCGGGTGTTCTGTGCCCCAAATGCGACAATTTTGCTTGTTTACATACCCGCCAAGATCAAAATGAGCTTCATCTGAAAAGATGATTTTTTTTTGGCAAAATCGGCATCTTCTGTAAGTGGATCGCAGGCCCACTTAGCGAAGCGAAAACGCATTGGATGATCAGTTGGCTTCAACTCCTGACCAAGGTCTTTATGCAAAATGCGTCTAAATGATGTCTCCGAAATGTTCAATTGTTGAGAACGACGGTGAATTGATTTTGATGGCGCTTCACGCCCACTTTCTGCCACAGCAGCAATATTCTCGGATGTTCGCTGTTTTTGGCTTTTCACGCTTTGGTTTATCGATGAGGATGCCAGTTTCTTTCACTTTTTTCGCAAGATAACGAACATACGGAGCTGACGGTGCTACTCTTCTTCCAAAATCCGTACGCAATTTTCGCACACATTCTGCAACATTACCATGATTTTTAAAGTAATGTCGCAATATTTCCCAGCGTTGTTCAAGCGTATACACAACCATATTCGTTCAGCGGAAGGGTAAAACTAATTAATTATCTGTCAAATCAGACATGAGCTAACTGTTACCATTCACTAAATAAGCACTAGTTGAACAAAAAAACGTTAGATGGCGGACCCGTTAGTAGGATGCACATTGGTTTGTCTAGCAAGCCCAACATTGCTTTGTGGGCATCATCTAGCTCTTCTCTGAGATCTTCAGCTACGTCAATGAGAGCAGTGGTACAACGGTACTTGGCACGAAATCCAGAATGTTTTATGTAAGCAGGTTAAAATCTTTGAGATATTTGAGTAGAAGTAGTTTTTCAAAAGACTGATAGATACGGTAATATAGCAGTTGGGCGGTATTCGGAGGAAAAGATTGTAACAAAATAATGCTATCAACTTTTTTAAACTTAAATCGAACATTGAATTTCATCCAAAAATTCGATTTTTTTTTTAATTTTGCCCATTTTCCTTTCTTTAATTTACTAGCAGATAATTAAACCTTTACAAATTATACAAAGAATTATTATAATATTATAAAAGAAACTTGAATTTCAACACCAATGAACTTCGAACTGGGACCAATAAACCTAAAATTTAAGTCGATAAAGTTTCGTAGAAAGTGGTAAATTTTTAAGTTAAAAGTGCCAGGAAATTTCAGAAATTTCCCTGAATAGGAAAAAGTCATAGAAAAAGCAGAGAAAATACATGAACTCAATTCTAGCCCATTACTGAGGTTATTAAACTTCTAGTTACATTTGTTTATACAATTTTTCCCAGTAAAATTTCAATAACCTTTACACTTGTAACACATAATTTATGAAATTTGACAACCAATTTTATATAAATCTCGAAGATAAATCTTTTCAACCATCCACTTCCACTAAAAACTACTAAGAACCAATAAATAAATAGAATAAAAATTATAGTGCAATGTCAAGACACAAACCATAAATTGTTATGTAATGAAAAGCCTTTTTTCCGTCTTCTCCTATTAGCTATGAAAAAAAAAAACAAATCTCTTAAACGTTTATAAGAATTCCTACAATTTCCTTATCATTTTACCACAACAAAAAAAAAAAAAATAAATAAAAAATTAAATAAAATCGCCATGAATACAAGTTAGAAGGTACTTACCTAACATTTTATTGCGATTAACATCAATGCGTGCCACACCAAAGGCTGGATCTGTATCTGCTGTATAGTTGTCAATGGTGAATTCCCAATAGTGGATACCACGTGAAAACCCAACAGAACCCAATGCGACTCGATGCTCCCAGCCTTCCACAGAAACGGTTGAGTTATTATTGCTAAAGATGAGACCAGAACCAGGGCCACCGCTTAAAGCAGGATCAAATGTAAACCAGGCAACTGTAAATTGTAAAAAAGAAACATAAAAATGTGTAAAAGAATTTCTATTTCTCGGAAAAACTAAATATCCTTAAATAACATCTTTAAAAAAAAAAAAAAAAAATAAACTCTATAAACCACAAGTTGTTATGGCGGAAAAAAACATTTATACAGACACCGGAAGGACAGACAAATAAGCTTGTTTAGCCAATATGGAGGAAATTCAATTTGATTGCATTTCCTTGTTATGTTTTGTAATATTCTTCATGTTTTCCATTTTTTCTTTTTGTTCTCTGTTAGTTTTATTTCTGGATGTTTGTAGTTTTATCTAGTGTTTTTTGCACAGTTTTTATGTTAATGTATTTGTATGTTGGTTGTTGTTATGATGTTATTGTCTGCACCGCAAAGTATGCTTTAGGTTTTGTAAAATGAGAATTTCTTCGAAGGTAAAAAGGGAAGAGGAGACTTCATTTAATTTGTATATTTAAAAAGAAGTTAATGCTATATACAGATTTTTTCACAGCCGAAGGATCACTAATTACCAGACTTTTTGATTTAATGGGATAGCAGAACAAATAATTGCATATTTTATGCTTCTCACAATCCTGAGAGTGTATGAAATGAATAGTGTCAAAATAAAATTTCTGAAAAACAAAGTAAAAAATATTTTATAATTTTTTTGTTTTTTTTTTCTGTAGAAAAAATTTATATTGAATTTTAAAATTCCAAAAGCTGCATATCTGGTGGCGTTGAAAATTGTAAAACGCAATATGAATTTCTGTAGAAAGCACCAACAAAATTGCAAAATATTTTTAACGTTGTTGTTGCTTTCAATAGCGGAGTTCAGTATTAGGCTTGCAAAAGTGCAAATGCAAAACATCGTACCTCTTTTGTAAAATCCAACAACAAAATATACGTCAGTTTCATTAAATTGCAGCGATATTTTTTGCAAGCCTAATGTTGAACTATATAATATAATTTTTGGCCTTGCGTTACTTTTTACACAATTAGGGCCTTAGATTTAAAGTTTTTTTTGTTATACTTAAATATATACTAAATATAAAGTTAAGGTCGATGTAGCACAATTTGAGGCCATTATATAGGCCTAAATTTTTGTAATAGATATATATTAGTAGCAAGTGTTTATTGCTGGATTTGACAATTTTTTTAAAGGTTTTGGATTTGTACCCATTTGCTTTTCAGTTCTTTAGATTTTTTAAATTGTCGGAATGTTTCTACTGTTCATCTGGCAATATCATACAATGGATTGTTTTTGAAAAATGTCATAGTTTTTAATGCGTTGGAGATGGAAAATATCAAATATTCTAGTAGAAATTAATGGCGATTGTGATTTTTAAAGCCACTTGCACAGATTGGTTTCGATAAGGACTTCTTAGCAAGAAAGCACACAAAACTTGATAATATAATAGCTTGTTTACAATGAAAGAGGTATTAGGGGTTTATCGAATATTCGGTTTTGCATTTGCGAACTTTTCGCCTATTATGCTGTCTTCATTCACACTCGCATTAAGAGAGTATTTAATACTGACAATATCAATAAAACTTTTTTAAAAGAATAAATTCAAACAAACGCCAAAATCAAGAAAATACTCAAATTTGATAATTTGTATTTTTTAACATCTGCTTCCGGCATACATATGTATTGAAGAAATGTTTAAATTTTCGTGAACGTTCATGAACGAACTTAGAAGTTAATAGTATTTTGTTGCAAGTGAAAATATTTGTTATGCCGCATACGCCACGTTTCAAAATTTTCGTTTAATAAGTAGCTTTTTTGCTGCATACGTATACTTTTTGCTGTGTACTAAGTAGTAGACATTTTATTTTGCTTTAAATCACTTTTTTTTTCTTAGGGCAATGAAGAAAAGCAAGAATGAAATTTACTTTGTACGTTCAAGTATGAGGAATTTGCAGCACTCGTCAAACAGTGGCGGGTAGAGTAAAACAATTCTTAGTTGATGTGGAGCAAAATTATTGCTTAACACCTCTGAAACCATAAAAAATTTCGTAAAACTGGTTTTGGATTCAATCTCAATTTTTTTGCCTGTTTTTAGAAAAAAAAAACTAAATTTCGTGCGAGGATTTTTATTAAAAATCACAAAAAAATATGAAAATTAGTTTTTGTTTTCAACAATTTTCATTGTTTTAGTTTTCTAAAAATAGGCAGCGGTGTGTGGTCTTTAAGAAAAACTTTAAAGGATTTTGAAGGCTCCTAATTTATGATCTATATTTTGTAGAGTCTTAAGTCTCTTTTTTCCGCTCATGCATTTCCAATTATCGGTATGACGCAGCCTAAAATATACCTCGTTACATTTCAAAAGCAATCCACGGATGTTATCGACTTTCTTTTGCATCATCAGGTCGGATTAAACTAAACGTGATCGTTATCATTAAAGATTATTGTCTATTTATAGATGTGTTGGTCTCGTATACATCAAGCGAAAAACATAATCAAGTGGAGAAAACATTGGAGCTGTAAACAATTTTTCTAGGGTTGAGTGAACGTTATCTTTGCATAACCTTTTCCTTATATAATCTGCTCCTACTCTTGACCAGTAGCATTTGTTTTAGGAATATTTTCTATATGAGTTGCACCTATTAATATGTTACTGAATCACTTAGTAGATTTATGTATGACCAATAGCGATAAGAATAGTGCAATAAAAATGTCACTACTTGTAGGCTAGACGACATAATGTTTTCCTGCTACTTGTTTTATCTGCAAATTTAAAAGAATTAAGTCTTCTTTCCTTCCCTATTTTGTTTTTCTTCTTGTATTTTTTCATTTCCGTTTCTTGTTGTGGTTTTTGTTAAGTTGCGTATTCAGTTTTAATTTGTTAGTTATTGACGGTTTATTATTAGCTGTCCGAGAAAAGTACTACCTTTTTCACATAATGGCAGAAGAATGTTAAGGAATACAAATAAAATCCATTTTGAGTAAAACTTGTTTAAATGTAAATGTTAACAAAAAAAGTATAGTATATTAAGCAAAATTAATATTAAATTTATATGATTTGTATCGATATTCCGTAACTTTTGAATGAAAAAAAGTCATCGTCACGTAGAAAAACTCATTTTTTACATAACTATCGTTAGAACCTATTCAGTCGTAAAAATTTTAGTTCAAGTTTGGCTGATACCAAAATCAACACGAGATTTAAGAGCTTCAATTCATCCCGAGAAAAACACTTTCTGGTATGAATTTTAGGCTGGCGGCATAATTGTTCCATATTTTTTCGATAATAGGTCACCGAGCTGGTCCGATTTGACTTCGTTAAAATTTTTCGTGTAGGATTTTTTTAGTTCTATTCTAAATGAGCCACAGCGGCCCTTAAGCTCATATAATCCATGATACCACATCAAGCAAGCCTAATTTATGCACTAGGAAGCGTGTAATGAAAGGCCCGATATTTGGACTTTAACGTACGAAAGAAATTTGTAAGTATTAATTGAGTGGGATGTGCATAAATTAATATTTAATTAAAAAAAAACTATCAGAGAAATATATTGATTGAAAATTTTGGTCCGATAAAAAGATTTTTAAAGAAGTTCCTTGCATAATATTCTTGTTCCCATTAAAAAACGATAAAAAAAAATCACTCGTTTTTAGTACCATTTTCATTATGGTTTAAAACGCCTTACAATCGATTAATTTGCCATGTTTGTACCCCTCACCACAAGTGGTGAATGATGGTATACTTAATTTGTCATTATGTTTAAATTTTTTTTAATATTAAGCTTAGTGATGTGTTAAAACCACTCGATGTATGGTATCAATGCATCGAAACAATGCGATTTTTTTTATTCATCAACATTGATTGAACATCGACGTTTTGGATTCGATGCATCGAAGCGACAAATTAAATATTACAACTTTGTTGCGTATCATAATTATCATTATCATCAACTGTTTTTATGCCTTGTGCTTTGCCATACAAAATTTTAAGATCGAAGCAAAGAATAAATTATCCTTCTCTGCTTTTTGCCATTTGTTTGTATGAACTAACTCAAAATCAAAGTTACCAGGAGTATGACTGTGATTTACTTTGCTAATTCTTTCATTTATATGAGCTGATAATTATTACTCCATGAAAGCGTTTGTATAAACACACACACAGGTCACATTGTGCGCTATTTTAATCAGGGTTGTCATAGAAACCAATATTGGTTTTGCTAATTGTCGGTTTTGACAACCAATATTGGTTTCATTTGGTGTCACGAAACCAAGTTGGTTTTGTTAATTTCGAATGTAAATAAAACCAATATCGAAACAGCTGTTGTTTACATTTTTATTAATTTTTCTTTTACTTTTTTGCAGAAAATTTACAAAATATTGTATTTTTTTCATTAAAATATCAGTAAAAGGGTTTTTTGTGAAAACAATTAATATCAAATAATTAAAAGGTGATAAGTGCTTATAAATAAAATAAAATCACATCAGCAGTTGTAGCATTTTTGTTACTGGAAGATGATCTTGCATTGCATTTGTGGTTTTAATTTGTGTAGTTTGATTGTTTTTTAAAAATATGTAATTATAAAGCGAATTTATTAAAAATATAAACAAATTTTGTTGTTTAACGTTATAAATAAGTAAAGTGACTGCTGCTGTTGTTGCATATTTGTTGTTAGCAGAAAAAGTGAGAAGAAGATTTTTGCAAATTTGCAGAAGCCCGCTGCCGGAGACTACCGGAACCATGCAAAAAATACTATTTTACCAATTTAACAATTTTATTTACTTCTATCTGTGGAAAAAATCTATCTGTTAAAAAAAAATTAAATAAAAAATTAAGCTTTTAGCAACTATATTTATTTTCAATTACATTGGTTTCTATGACACGAAAGCATTTTTTCTTGTCGGTTTTAAACCCAATTCTGACAATATTGGTTTCTATGACAACCCTGAATATAATATTGTTTTGAAATTATTAAATTTTATCCTCCAACAATAAATTTCAGTATATTTTTCAAGAATGAAAAACAAAATTTAATTAATTTTAAATGGATTTTAGAACTTAAATTACAAATTATTGGTTCTTTATTTTATGTCAAAAAATCAATTATTTTTTATAATTGTAAACGTTATAAAGCTTTTTGTTATGAAATCTCTGTTTTTTTATAAACCACGTTCATATATTGTGCATTATTTGTGAAGCGTTCAATCCAATAAAAAAATTTTGTTGGAATTCCTTTATACTTGGCATAACTATAGTTCTAGTAGATACACAGCCATTAGATCTATATTAAACAATAAAACAGACTAATATAAGATCCGAGGATTGAGGAAAAGTTTAAAATAATGTTTAATGATTATATACATTTTTAGACTGTATAAGTACTAACAATTAAAGTAAATTTAGACTATATAAAGTCCTTAATTAAGTGAAATAGAGATACCAATAATTAAAAAAGATTTAAACTGTATAAAACCCAGGACTTAAAGTTTGGCCGTATCGCACATCTAGTTTAAAAGTGACTCAACTCAAAATTTTAACTTTTAGTGTTTATATGCTTAAACGTTCCACAATACACTTTTTTATCTATACAAAAATATCAGTGTGGTTGTTAACTGTTACTAAAAAACTGTTATATCTTTCTTTATGTTTCAATTGGTATAAAGTTCCAATTCATAAAAGTGACTTATTTTTTATTGTGTCAAAAAATATAATGGTAATAGATGCCTAATGCTAATTCAAATTGTGACACTTTTGATAAAATAAATCTTTTCTAGAGTTTTTATTATTTAGACTTGTGCAAATTTTGAATTTGGCACAAGTGTCAAAACTTGAAAAGAATTCAGCCAAAGTGACATAACTCAATAAAATTCGGTAACTTGTGCAGATAATACATCATCAGAAATGACACAACTTTAAATTTTTCATTATCTAGCGTAAAAATATTTAAAAAAAAAAACGTTTCAGATCATAATCTGTATGGATTTTCTACTAAGGGCCATTATTACAACCTAATAATAAAGTTGCTGATAGTTAACGTGAACTTTAGCTATCTTGAACGATAAAGTGACCAATAAGTTTTTTCCATTATTACAACTGTCCGATAAAATAAAAAATGTAATTTATATACTGTGGCAACATTGCAGTATATACGGACTACTTTTGGTTGTTTAAAATTTGGTGTCTGTTTCTTAAAAATTTTGCTCCCGAAAAGGATGAGTTTTTTAGAATAAAACAAGCCACCCTTTTTGGGAGCAAAATTTTTAAGAAACAGACACCAAATTGCATTTTTTTAAATAAAATGTCACATTTTTTTGTAGAAAAGAAAACACCATTAGTTTTGTTTTATTTATTAATTAAAAACAAAAGTAAATTTTTGTGCTTTATTTTTGGTTTTAATGGTAAATTGTTTTGTTTTTTGTGATAAATTGTGTTTTTTGAAAAAGTTGAGTAATTTAAGACTATCATTGAAGTTACCATATCTTCAGCAGAAAATATGGCATCTCCAAGTTCACTTGTAAAGTTACCATGAGAACAAACCTGATGTTAGCTTATCAGTCACTTTTTAGGTTAATGTTAACTTGTAATAACCAAAACCTATTTATCTGTCAAACAGCATCCTAAAAATAACTATTTGTAAGTTGTAATAATGGCCCTAAATGATCCAGATTTGTTTTGAACTAATTTTTTAGGGCAAACATTTTTTTTTCGATTTCTGAAAAAAAAAGTTTTTCGAGTTGAGCCAATTTTGAGCTAGGTGTGCGATGAATTCTCAAGTAATTCACTAAATTATATACAAATTCGTTTGATATGACTAGAATTTACACCACTAAATTTCGTGGAGATCGGTCCATGATTTACCATAGGCCCCTTATTGATAAGGCCTTCTCTCGCAAAACACGTTGAACGCCTAAGACCGTAACAAATAATGCTATATATAATGCTCGGTGTGTGTGATACCGACGATTCTGGATGGAAATCCAAACCAATTTAGATATTACGAAAAGCAGACATACAATAGCTTGTCGGAAAGCATTTTGCTCGTGTATATACCCTTTACTTTATATATAAACAAAACTCGGAGGTTAAATAAGGTACAAATCTTATTAAAGAGTACTCTTCACAATCACACAAATCTTCCGTATTTTGAGGAAAATACAACCTCGTAATGATAAGTGGTTATTGCTTTTTGAAAATTTTTAAACAATAATTAGATCAGGAAAGCATTTACGTAAAATACTTAAGACTGTGTGGGATAGTGCATAACGACCTTTAAATAGACATTTTCAATGAAAGAAATCATGATTTCATACAGATTTTTTCAGAACGTTTTATCTTACTCTAAAATAGAATGACCCTAATTAAAAAATTGAGCTTCTAGTAAAATAGCTTTAAAATTAAAAAAACCCCCAAACAATTAATTCTTAAAAAAAATCTATAACCTTTCTATTTCCTACAGCTTTCGCATTAATGGCTCTATTAACAAGCATTCTAAAATAATTTAAATGCTGTCTTCTTCATAACTCACCTCAGCATCAAATTTATATCCCTGTCATTTACACACTTTTACATTAAGTAATTAAATATTAAGGACTAATCAATTTTCTATTTAAAATCCCTTAAGGCATTTTATGACTAGACTTAACTAGCTCTCTATCTCGCTCTCTCTTTCTCAGTTAAATGTATTATGTCCAATGGCGGCAATGGCGGACGGCCTAAAGAATAAAATAAAATTTAAATGAAAATTAAATAAAATTTCGCGTTTAATGAAATCAACACTCCCGTTTTCAGGCAAACATCTAATAAATCTTTCTCAAGTAGCAGCCACACAAACAGCAAGAGGGCAAAGGAACAGCAAACGGAAAACATCAATCAAAGTTAAATGAAGGAGTTTTAGAAACGAAGGAGTTGAAGTAAAATTTTTTTTCAAAAAAAAAACTTGCCAGTTCAGACATTGGAGAAGCTAAAGCAGAGATTAAAAATTACTGTAAAAGACAATTTACACAACTGACACTAACGCATGAGTGAATTAGTAACAGGCAAAATTACACAGCCCCTTAGCAGGGAATTTGAACTTGTAAGTTTACAAAGAAACTAAAACAAAATAACAAGAAAAAGACATAGTTTGACAAGGAAATGGAAAGGAACTGTAAGAGTTCGACAAAGGAATATTTTTTATAAGAAAATTACTATAAGAAATTAAAAATTTTTTTCATGTTACAATTTACAAACATATTTAACGCTTAACTAGAGAATTAAACGAAAAGGTTTTAGATTACGGTTTAAAATACAATTAACTTAGTATTCAAACTATCATTAAATAACTATTTTAAGATTTTTTATTTTTTTTTTTATTTATTTATTTAGTTGGATTTAAATTCTAATGAAATGTAGCGAATATTTGTTGAAATGCCAACAAATGCTGGTTAAGTCGTACACCTTAGAGAGCTTTGAACTTTATGAACTTACCTTCAGCCGTTTGTAATCCAATAAGTTCAGAGTATTCACCTTCTCCAGCACTATTGAAAGCCTTGACACGAGCATTGTACATTGAATTAAAATGTAAACCATCAACGGTGCATATTGTTTCTTTGCCACAATAAACTTCCTATAAAAAAAGCATAAAATGAAAAAAAAAAATGTAAAAAAATAGAATAGTTTGTATAATTGTATTAAAAATAATGCTAAATGCTTTAAGCTTTTTATAATACAGTGCATAACAAAAATAAAATGAAACAATTTAATAAGTTTGTCACCTTCCCCGTCAAAGTTCATGCATGCAGAGAAAAAATATGGGGCAAATTACGGCATTCGTTATCGACATCGAATGTCGTAATTTGGCCCCTGATTTTATTGGATACATAAGTTAAAATTTGCAAATTTTTATCGTTAATTGTGAAGTACATACAATTAAAATTTGTTCGAAGTATTGGCCGCTGTTAGCTGTGAACTTTTTTCATCTTTCTGGCAACATATAGATTCCGTATCAACAAACGAATCAAGCCAATTGTGGATACCCTGTTATGCGGTAGAGCATATTCCAATGATTGTTCTGTTCTGCATTAATCGGGGCAAATGGTACTCAAACGGACCAAGGTCTGAAGCATTATTTTCTAAATAGTCTGTAACTTCTCTTGCAACATGCGACCGATCATGATGGAATATTAATGCTTCATGTCTTTTCGCATATTCGGTCAATAAATTATGATCAAAATTTACCTAAACTGTCAGCTGTCGCATTTTTTTAGGTTTGCCAATACTTTACTGTACAAATGCCGTAAATTCAAAACTTGCGTTAATTTTAGGACACCCTTTATAAGTTCGTTTTTAATATAAGTTTGTCATTCAGTTTGTAATTTTACAATATTGATTTTATAGTATGTTCACATTTGGCTTCTTAAACGCGTTGAAGCAGTACGAACGTGATTAAGCTCTAATCACTTCAATATCGAGATGATTACCCATACATTGAAGTGATTTGTTAATCACTTCAAATTGACATGATTACAACTAAATCACTTCATAAATCACATAGAATCCACTGAACATACCTCAAATGTAGAATCGCCAACATGGTCGTGTACAACCGGCCAAGATTTCTGCTTAATGTTTTTATTTTTTTCCTTAAATAATTCATAAATTTTAACAATTTCATCATTAAAATGATTAAAATAATCTTCTGATAACTTTATAAGTGTTTTTATCCATTTTTAATACTTTAAGGAAAAAAAAAATTTGTTTGTTGTGTTTTTTTCTTAATCATCTGTCATCTTTATCATCTCAAATGTAATGTGAACGGCTTTGATTAGCTAAATCAACATTTTGACTAAACGCGTTTAAAAACCTAAGTGTGAACTTAGCATTAGACCCTTTGAGAAGCGAAGTTGATTTAACGTGTCCGTTTGTCTTTTCGTCGATTTGTGTGTATGTTAAAATGGGTTTTCTAAAGATCACAGATATGATAGGGATTTCGTTGGTATGTCTGTAAAACATATATGTAGTTCGAAATAGTCTGCTGTTGTAATTTATTCAGAAAGGTTCACAAATGTCTGAGATATGTACTATAAACCAAGATTCCCTCGAATTTGTATTTGTAAATTTTTAAGTTCCACTTGAAATCAACTAAATAGCATACTAGTAGTGAAAATTAACAAAATCGGTTTATAAATTAACGAGTTATAAACAAATATCTTTCTGCTTTCATTTTCTCAAAATAATGGTTTTGGCACAATAGCGCCCATACCATAAGATCTAGGGAAGGGTATATAAAAGAAGTATATACACAGAAAAAAATTTTGTTCAGTTAAAAAATTTGTAATATTAATTAAAAAGTTAATTAAATTTGCACCAGTAAATAAATTAATATAATCAATTAAATATTTTTCGATATAAACAAGATTTTCTGCAGTAATGTTCTTGATATAAAAAAGTAAACGTTAAATTCACTTGATTAAATTTTTAATTAAAACGGATTTTATTTTTGATTAATGTTTTAATTGATACAAAATTGGCAAGAATTTTTTCTGTGTGCAGCCGAATTAACAACTTTTACTTGTTCTTATTCATTTAACTTCCTTTAATTTTTTTTTTGCCAAATTTTGTTAAATTTTTTCGTTGCCGATCTGCCAAAATGGCAACTGACAAAAGTTTCCTTACTTTATATAAATTTATTTTCATTTGCGTTGCTATTTGAAAATGCAACTGAAGTTGGGTTGCAAATCATAATCGATACATTAATCTTTGAATGTGTATGTTTATTAAACCTAATTGTTTCATGTGAACATTTTTTAAACAAATTTTCTCATAAAAAACAACTGAGAAATTTAAATTCCTCAGCCATACTTACAAATACACTGTACTAGGTTCAAGTCATTAAATTTATATTTTATAAACAACATAATTTATTATACACTCTAGATTCCTGTACTTACCCTAAACTCTCCACCGCTGCCATCATCTAATTCTAAAACGTAGCCCTCAACAAAAGAATGATTTGGCGCCTGCCACGCCACAGTAACAGAATTATTTTCCGCTGAACAATCTTCGGGTATTATTGCAGGAGGTTGTGGTGCTATTTTTTTTGTAAAATATGAATTCAGTATTTCCAAGTGGAAATATTCCAATTTTGTGTTAATAACATTGCCATTGAGTAGTCGAGAGAGTTTTGTTCGCACACACGTAAAGGAAATAGAAGAAAATAAACAAAAATAATATTGTTTAGCATAAATGTAAATTTTATAATAAATTATAGAAAATTTGTTTTGTTGTTGGTTTTGTAAATTGTAAATAGCAAAGTGTGTGTTGTTAGTGTGTTGAAGTGTAAGTTAAGGTTTTTCCTTTGTATGTAAATATTAGTAAATTCAAGTATTTAACATTTTCACTACAATGATACAGTTTAATTATTATGACTTAAGGGTACAATAAATAAGAAATTATTATTATAATAAAAAAAACATTATTTATATTTCTACAGCTACAAAAAAAAAAAGAAAAACCAAACCATAGAGAAATGCATAAGAAAAATGTTTGTTTAAAAATACCTAGAGAAAAAGGAGAATTACAAAATGAACTTAAGAAACCTTTTAATAATAGGAAACGGAACTTGGTTGTATAAAGTAATATTGAATGAACATAAAAGAAAACAGTAACTGGTAAAAAAATAACATTAACTTTGCTGGATCCTTTTGGCTCAAGTATGAGTTTTCACTTAATTCAGTAGCAGGTAATATTATGTTATAGAAATTACTAAAGTAACCGGAAACCGGAAAACGAACACCAGCCAACCTTTGCCATTTGGTTTGTTTCTTTTGCCAAATAATAATTACACTTTTGTAGTGTAAATGTCATATAAAACAAATAAATTTTAATCTATTTGGGGTGTGTTTAGAAAGTAGTTGTAAAGAAAGAGGTTAAAAATATGCTTGGGATAATAAAACATAATTATTAACTTAAAATGTTAGTAGCACAATGAAACTTTTGTAAGAATATGAAAATAAAAGAATGAATATGATAGTAGATAAATCAAACTAGATTACTTTTAAGAAAATAATGGAAATAAATTAACACATTTCTTTCTTTTGGAACTGAAACATCAGTAGATTGTAGTAGCCAGTAAAATTTTACTGTAATCAGTAAAAATTTAAATTCTAGTAAAATTTTTCAGGTTCTACTGTTGTTATAGAATGGTTCTAGTTTATAATCTAGCTCAGCTCTAAATCAGATTTTTTTTCTAGTTCTAGTTTAGTTTCATTTCTAGTTCTACATTGTTTTAGTCGTAGTTCAGTTCTGGGTAGGATCTAGTTCAGTTCTACATCAGTTCCGCTTCAGTTCTAGTTTAGTTCTAGTTTAGTTCTACTTTAGTTCTAGTTCAGTTCTAGTTCAGTTCTAGTTCAGTTCTAGTTCAGTTCTAGTTCAGTTCTAGTTCAGTTCTAGTTCAGTTCTAGTTCAGTTCTTGTTCAGTTCTAGTTCAGTTCTAGTTCAGTTCTAGTTCAGTTCTAGTTCAGTTTTAGTTCAGTTCTAGTTCAGTTCTAGTTCAGTTCTAGTTCAGTTTTAGTTCAGTTCTAGTTCAGTTCAAGTTCAGTTCTAGTTCAGTTCTAGTTCAGTTCTAGTTCAGTTCTAGTTCAGTTCTAGTTCAGTTCTAGTTCAGTTCTAGTTCAGTTCTAGTTCAGTTCTAGTTCAGTTCTAGTTTAGTTCTACTTCAGTTCGAGTTCAGAACTAGTTCAGTTCTAGTTCAGTTCTAGTTCAGTTCTAGTTCAGTTCTAGTTCAGTTCTAGTTCAATTCTAGTTCAGTTCTAGTTCAGTTCTAGTTCAGTTCTAGTTCAATTCTAGTTCAGTTCTAGTTCAGTTCTAGTTCAGTTCTAGTTCAGTTGTAGTTCAGTTCTAGTTCAGTTCTAGTTCAGTTGTAGTTCAGTTCTAGTTCAGTTCTAGTTTAGTTCGGTTAACACAATATTAAACTAAAAAATACTATATAAAACCGAAGTACAAATAAAAACCCACACCCAAAATACTTAAGGTACTTAATATATCTAAGTGCAATAAATTTTTAGAATTTGGGACAAATACACATCCGAACACAAACGAAAACATGGTAAAATAATGATATGAATTCAAGTAAAAAGCAATAACAAATCAAGTCGGATAAACACAGAAATCATGTTAATAATTAGACACAAGAATGAGCACACATCAGAGTGAATGACATTAAAAAAAAACATGTAACAAAATAAAATAAATAGTGATCCAAAAAACACAAAACATAATTATTAAAAAAATGTTTTAAAAAAAATTAAAGAAAAAAGACGAAAATATAAGAAAATAATGCATACATGATATGGATTCATCGTAGTTAATTAATTTTCTAAATGCATTCATTTTCAGGGATATTGATGTTGAGGAGGAAGATGATGATGATTTATTGGATTTGGTGGAGCGTAGTGTTGAGGTTTTATTATTTTCATTGAAATTGTAGGACAATAAGCTGGTTGGCATTGATGGTATTGACGTTGTTGTTGTCATTAGATTTGCTGTTGGTGTTGTTGCAATTGTATTGTCTAATAATGAGGTATTGATGACTGTATTGGTGGATAGTATGGATGTGGTAAATGTTGTATTGCTGATTAAATGATCATCTAGCATCTCACCTGCTGGTAATCTTTCATCGCCATCTTTAGCAGCTTCAAAAGCGTATTTATTTAACAAAAAATTATTTCATTTCGTATATCATACATTTATTTTTTTTTTTTTTTATATTTTAAAAATGCACAAGCCAAAATTTTGATTTTGTGATAAATGATGTTGAATGTTTGGTAAGATATTTTTTAAAGCAGCATGTAAAATTGTGGTAAAGAAAATGAGAGAAAGAAGAACAAATATTTTGAATATTTTTTTTTGTATAATTGTTATAAATTATTTAGGTTAAAAATAGTTACAAAATATGTGGTTACTTATTTCATAAGTATAGTAGAAAAGTATTTATTTAGCTTTTTCGAGAAAAATAATGTGTTGTTAAAAAGGAGAATATTGTTTTTAAAAATAGCAAACTTTTTTGTGGTTTTGTTATTTATGAGTTTGGTTTTTTGTGTTAATATACACCATTTCCTAACTAAAAATTTTAGAGTTTTTAGTACTTCTTTTATAACTCATACCTAATTTTAACACAGAAACTTTTCTGTTTTGGAAAAAAATGATCCTTAAAAACATTAAAAAAACAAACAAATTTGTGTATATTTACTTTATTTTAAATGAAGCAAAACATGAATATTGTTCGAATTAAATTAAAAAAACTGCATAGGGTTTTAATTAAAAAATCTGCAAGGCTGTTTTGCACTTTAAAAACTGCAAAAGCAGGTAAATCTGCAGAATTTGGCAACGCTGTTTGTGCAGTATAAAAAGAAAGTGAGAGAGAAACAAACCTTAAAAAGATTTCTAATACTTCCTCGCAGCTGTATAAGCTTCTGATCTGTCAACTAAAAAACCTTTTTTAAATGTAAACTTTCAAAAGTAACCATTAAAAAAACCTTTTTCTAAATAAGAACAAAATTTAAAGCTTTTTCTTTTCCTTTAAGCAATAAATTCTTTAAGCTTTTTATCAAACATTTTTAAACGGCTTTTTCATAATATATTAAAGCTTTTAAAAACTGCTTATCATGAATTTAATTTGCAATAATTTTTATATAATTTAAAAGTTTAACAAAAGCTGTTCCCTTACAAGTAAATTTTTTTAGTCAAATTCCTAATTTAAATTTTTGAATGCAACCTGTTTTAGAAAAAAGGTAAGCCTCGTAAATGTTTTTACGAATTAAATAACAGTTTTTAAGAAAATATATCGCGAAAGAATTTGTAAAAACATACTTCTATTTAAATCTTAAGAGCTAACAAATCAGTGCAAGTTAAACTCTCTTTTTGGTTTAAAATGTGTTTAAGCCAGCAAATCTATAATTCAGTAAACATATAAACCATCTCTAAAAATGCATGAAATCTTTATTTGAATCGATAGTACGGTCCATATAATTTAATGTTTGAAGATTATTTCATGCAAATGTTGACCGTGACTGCACCTCAAATGGTCCATCCGCTTAGACCAATTTTGGCATACTCTTTCCAACATTTCGGCCGGTATCTCATGAATAAATGCTTCAATGTTGTCTTCCAATGCGTCAACATAGCCCCACAAAAAATAGTCTAAAGGCGTTAAATCGCACGATCTAGGCGGCCAATTGACCGGTCCCGAACGTGAAACAAAATGTTCACCGAAATCGCCTCTCAATCACCACTATCGTGAATAACATGTGGAATTTTTGTTCCCATGAAATTTTCATTCCCCTCGAAGGGAAAAAAGCAATCGTGAATCTCATGTGAAAAATTTTTCACGCTATCAGTTCCACTTTTTAAATTGCACTTTTTAAATTTTATGTAGTAAAATATTTTCTAAAATTCTGCATTCGAAAGCTTTACAAGTAATCGACCTGTTTTTTTACATTTTGTTGACCAATATATTGGTTTGTGCCTTATTAACGGAAATATCCCTTAATATTCGATTTATAGGAGGAACGACTTACACACATGTTATGTTCCCTAGCTAAAATTAAGTGAAAAAATCTAAGGGAAATGTGAACAAATTACGAGGGAAAATTCTTTCCCCGATAAGGGGAATTTGTTCCCGTGAACATTTTTTCACGTTATTATTCTCATTTGAATTACCTTTTTTTCATGGGAGTTTTTTAAGATCGCAAATATGTGAAAAGGGGTATAATTACGAGGGAAAAATTATTCACGATAGGGGTGATTAAATCCATTGTTAAGCGTGCTGTGTGGCATGTGGCACCGTCTTGTTGAAACCACATGTCATGCAAGTCAAGCTCCTGCATTTTGGGCAAACAAAAGTTGGATATCATCTCACGGTAGCGCTCACCATTCACGTTACGATTCGCATCATCTTTGAAGAAATACGGTCCAATGATGCCACCAGCCCATAAACCGCACCAAACGGTGACTTTTTCTGGATGCATTGGTAGCTCTTGCAATGCTTCTGGCTGATCTTCACTACAAAATCGACAAATCTGCTTATTACCGTACCCATTGAGCCAAAAATTAGCTTCGTCGCTGAACACAATTTTTCGATAAAAAAGTGGATCGCATTTTGATAATAAAATTCAATAATTTGCAAGCGTTGTTCGTTTGTAAGACGATTCATGGTTAAATTATAGACCAAACTGAAGATGTTTGACAGTGAAACAAAAAACGAAACGTGCGTCAGCTGTTTAAAGCAGTGTTGCCAAAAAGATAATAGCTAAAAATCACCCTTTAAAAAAAAATTATTTCTGCTTATGTAATTTTTTAACAATATAAGCTTTGGTATTTTAAATATCGTTTCCTTAACGCATAAAAGAGCTAAGTCCAATTCTATAAATTTACAACAGAGACAAAAAAACTTTCTAAAATAAATCTGTAATTGCAGTTTTATTTTATTTTGAGTAATTTTCTTTTACCTCTTAAAAACTTTACAATCAACATCTGTTAAAAGTTTGTTATAAGATTTCAATTTTCTGTGACAATAATGGACTTAGCACCTTTACGTGCCACTGCAAAACAAAAAATGAAACATAAGCACTGTTCACAATCTTGTCCAAATGGTCTTGCGTCGTAGCTTTTGCTAAATAGTATAGTAGGGAAGTTCAGTGTTTGATATAAATATTCTTGCGGAAGTACAAATGAAAAATGTTGTAGCTTTTGTTTGCAATAAAACGAAAGAATACACAGAATTGCAATTGTCACATTATTGCTTTTGCGCTATACTAAAACTGTAAAGCTTTTCTTGCTACCTGTTTTGCGTTTGCACCCCTGATACTCGAACATCTGACATTTGTAAGTCCGTTTCCATATTATGAAATATTTACTCCGAAACATTTAAGTTTGATAGTGAAAAGCGAAAGACGACACGAATTCAGTTTCAAAAGAGAATTGAGGAAAGTTTTTGCAGAAAATGTTTCGTAATATGGATGTTTCGTAATATGGAACAATAGTTAAGAATCATCCAACAAACCTGCTAATGCTTCGACAATGTTTTCTTTTGCACCGCTTTGTAGCATTTTAAAACAATTTCACAAAATAATCAAATACCTTTTTGTAAATTTTCACCATTACTAATTCAGTATATCAGCTGTTACCTAATTTGCATCTAGCACTGGCAAGTTGCTTAAAATTGCGCTCACTGTCAATGACAAAAATTTTTGCAATAACAAACAGTTGCAACCTAAAACGCACCAAACACTGAATACAGCTTGTATATTTTTCAGAAGAGAAAAGTGCAACTACTTAAATGTTGTTGGAGAATTTGCTCAGTAGCTGGTAGGCACTTTGGAAACAGTGTAGTTTTGGTAATGAAATTTGAGTTAGGAAAGCTGTGTTGATATTAATTTATTTTGTTTTTATTTTAACTTTTTAATCTTCTCATATTTCATTACGAAATGTTTATATTAAAAACAAACATTTTTACATTTGTATCAAGTTGTAAATTTTTTGTCTAAATAGTGAAAGTGATTTGTCACAGCTGTGTAAAAAAAAGTATGCATATGTGTTTTAAGTGGTTTTTAAAGGGTCTTTCTATTTCTAAAATTAAACAAACACTTACTTTCCTTTTCTTCTACTCCTGAATTACACAAAAAGTATATAAAAAGGGATAGGTATTTCTCTCTTTCTCTCTCTCTTTGTAAGAAACCAATGACTAATTACAATCAATGATGTGATTTTAATGTGATCACATAAATTTTAAAATTCTGTGTAAAATCATAGAGAATGTGTAAGTGAGTGTGTGTGTATGTCGAATTGGTTTTGACATTAACCCAAAAAATTTATTTTAGTATTTTATTTAATTCCTATTTAAACAACCCTAAATTAGAGGGTGAAAGTTAAAACTACTTTTTAGACATACGTTTGTGTGCAACAAGAGCTAAAAATAAATTTTTTAAAAAATTTATGGTATTGAATAAAATTCTATTATTACTGGGACCTTTTAGCTTTTTTAATACATGAAAAATTTTAGATAAAGTTTTTGTTAAAACTTACGTTTCATTTGTATAAAATTTAAATTATCTATTGCTCGTAAAACGGAAGCATCATCGAGGGTTAAGTCAACAATTGGTGAAACACGGGGTGCAGCATTTGTTACTTCCTGGTGCCAGGTCATATCGGTATTGGCAACTCGATTTATTAGCATAGAACCAACCTGCGATAAAAAAAGAAATATAAAGAATTCACTTGATTTCGATTTTGAAAGAAAAAAAAATTCTAAAAAAAATTCAGAAAAAAATATTTTCATTTAAAATTTTTTTAATAAACCTTAAATTAAACCGAAATGTGTTTTATAAATAAGGTTGTTAATTGTTAAAAAAAAAAAAAAATTTGTTCTACACGCGGAGAAAAGGTGTTTTCTTTATGTTGACGGATAAATAAATTATCTTTAAAGTAAACCAATAAAAAATATTATGGTTGTTGCAACCAAATTACAACTACATTGTGATAAAATCTTTTTTTTTATTTCGCCATATTATGGGTTTACACAGACACGCTCCGTTTGGCCCACATGGTCGACCGCTGTAGCTCCCTTGCATTTTTAAAGACAAACAGGTGATTTGCGCCCCATTAAAATGTTTAGTACGGCAAGCCCATTGACAATGCAAGCGAGCGATAATGTTATCACGGTTTCATGCAAATTTTTTATTTTCAAACTAGCGTTTAATTTGTGGAACAGTTGCTGTGGCAACACAGTCACTTGACAACCTTTAAATGGATGACGTCAAGGTATATTTATAGCAGGTAGTCTCGGAAAGCCAGCTGTTTATTTTTTATTTGCTTGTTTTGTGATACGAACTGTCAAATATTGTATAGTAAACAAGGTTTTTGTCTTTCTCTTTTGTCTTTTTTGTCTCTTATCAACACATCTGCTGTTTGACAGTTCGTATCACATAACAGAAATAAAAAGCCCTGTTGTTTGTTTTATTGTACAATTGTTGTAATCTCGCGGCTACCTGCTATAAATATATGTACCTTGGATGACGTTAGAAACGTAAAACCTGACGACCGACAACCCGATAGTTAGTGGTTCGCATATGAGAACGATAATGAGTGACTTTTTGTCGCTCGCTTAAGTTTTTGATGGACCTCGTGGGCCTGGCTGTTTATAACTATTTACATGTGTAGCACAAATAACATGATTTTTTTGAAACATAGTAAAACGGAATTGCTTTGGGCAGTTATAAAATGCTTATGAAAACATATGGAAAACATATTTAATCATAATATGGTTATGTTATATTTTAAAATATTTTGCATCCATAATGAGTGAGTTTTATGCATGAGTATTTTAAATCGAGCCGTAAACGTTAAAATAACGTAAGCGACATAATTTTCAGTTTTCGTTTTTTTTTAAATGACTTTATTGTCAACACTTACATCATCTTCTTTATAGCAAGAACAATTTAATCGTAAGCGACAAACTTCATACAAAATTCATATGAAATGAAATAAAATAAAAAAAACTACCTCCTGCGAAATTTGATTTTTGGCGCTTACGTTATTTTTGCGGTTTGGGCTCGATATGATCTTATATTTTTTCAGTATGTAGCTTACCTGTAAAAATGCAGCACTATCAGTCTCTTTTAACGCCTCAATACAAAATTGTATGAGACCAGTTGTTTGTTGTAATTTGCCAGTACAGTTTGATTGTTGATCCTTTACAGAAATATTATCAATATATTAAAAAAAAACTTAAGATTGAAGTAAATTTATAAAATACCTTTAATATTCGTATTTTTGTATCTTTATCCATGCGTATTGCTTCTAGTAAATATTCACGTCTATCATGTATGGCTTGTATTAGGGCTTCACACTGTGCGGCCACCAGTCTTTCAAATTCTATGCAGGATTCCTAATGAAGTGAACAAAACGAAAAAAAGTACGAAAAGAAGAAAGGAATAAAATAAAAAAAAAATGTTAATGTAAAAAAAGTAAAAACAATGTCTAGAGAAGCTGAAAATGAAAAGGGACTAACAAGATTTAATTAAAATATTGCGTATTTTATTACCCTGCTGAGTTTTTTCTTTGCTTTTACAAATTCAAAAAGAAACAAAAAAGTCAAAGAAAATACTAAACAAACAAGTTGTAAGCAGAAATTTCTCATTTGTAACACAACCACGACGCCGTTTTTTAAATGTTCCATGTATTTCTCACAGGTAGATCATAAGTAATTGCTAAGCTTTAAAGAGAAGGTGTACTTCAATAATAAAAAAGGACTTAAAGCTAATGCTAAAGAAATAAAAGTTAAGCACTGACTAAAATGTTGCAAAGACTTTTGGTAAACAAATTAAAAGTTCTTTCATACCTACATATTTTACTACTTAACTGAAAAGCTTAAATAAACAGTGTAGCCAGAGCTTTTTTGTTAAAGTAAAATAAAATTGTTAAATCCTAAAGGCATTACAGGTAGAACTGTAAAATTACTTAGCTGCATATATACCTTAAGTTTAAGATCTGGGTTAATATTAACAGACACAGGTTAGGCTATTGATTTGGTTTCTGACTAGGCTTATAGTTGTCTCTAGAGTTAGCTGCGAGTTGGTACCAAATTCGGCTAGAGATTTTGTGAAATACTATTTAGCTTTTTACGCGACCTGGTTTTTTTTTTTTTTTTTTTTTTTTTTTTTTTGTTATATTTTAAGTCATATTTAAAGTGATACTGAAATAGCGTAAGTTGATTATTTAAAGTCTATTTAAGTTACCATGGTGTATGTACTTGACAAGGCAGCCTTAATATCAAAGCAATACAACAATAATAAATGCATTCGTGACCCTAAAATGCAACTGAGTGACAAGTCTGTCAGACTTGAATTTTTTTTAAGTAGATAAGTCACGTGTTTTTGCATCTTTTTTTGGGTGATAGTGTGGCATTGGCAACAGATTATTCAGACATTTTTCATGCTGGACAGAATTCTATCAGATTTACGTGCAAATGAATCGTACGATTGTCTAGGACGGGAAGGCGGTTCGATATCCATAACACCTAGTCCACAACGTACATGACATGCTTAACATTAACACTAAAATGATGTTGGCGTGAAGTTTAGACTCATCATGTTAAGCTGCGGTCACACTTATTAAATATTTGATCAAATAAGCGTAACCCCTACTTTTGTTAATAGTTAGTGAGATTTAAAATAGTCTTAATATTACAAAATAAACTAATTATACTACTAGACATAGCAAAAAACATATTTTTGTCAGATGTGGTATTTTAATCAAAATAAATATTGATATTAAGCGAATTGATTTTTTAGTTTGGTTGTTGGTCCCGTTTTTTTCGTCAAATATTTGATAAGTCTGACCGTAGCTTTAGAGTTGTTATCTCATGTTTTAACAGCGTTTCTAAAGCTACGGTCACACTCGGAAATATTTGACGAAAAAACGGGACCTGCAGGCAAAATAAAATTAAATTTTCTTCATTTCCTTCCACAAAAAAAAAAAAATAAATTTTTATGATAAATTTTTTTTTGTGATATGACCATATAAATCACATGAACTATTTACAAAATCAGGCTTCTCTTATCTTGTCAAATATTTAGCAAGTGTGACCATAGATTACGCAGTCTGTCTTGAAAGATCTTTCATAACATTATTTCTTAACAATTTGATGGCTAGTGGAGACTAAAGCTTCGTACAGACGATGGTGCCATTGTCAGATGCATTAATTTTACACATCTGCCAAATGAAAATGAGCTTACAATGTTCACACAGTTGGAAGACATTTTTAGGCAATTTTAATAATCAAAAAACAAGCCATTTAAAAGTTTTAAACCAGATATTAAATCAGAAATAAACCAAGTCTTAAAATAAGACTTTTGTCACCACATTAATAATATTAATAATAATAATCATAGTCAAAAATAAAGTCGACATTTTGAAAAATATAATTTAGAACAATGGTTTTAACATGCATTTAAAGCCGGTTTTAGTTTAAAGTATATGTACATTATTTTGCCTATGAGTATGGGCCATTATCTTTAATATGTTAAGCTTCAACCTTTAGTCTGGATTTTATAATAGTTTTAACACACTGTTGAGTTTTACACTGGAATAATATTTTTTTTGTTTGCATTTATTATCTAACTAAGCCCACTGTGTATGTTAAAAGCTAACTTTGTCTCAATTGTTTTTTTTTTATTTTGCTCCTGACATCTTAAGAGTCATTTAAATAAGATGTAAATATTTTCACAGAATTTAAACTAAAGACGCAGAGAGTGAAAAAATTAACAACTGTTTTTCTTAATTTCAAATAAAAAAACATACATATTTTCATTAGCAAAGAAACATACTGTAGAATATACATTTACTTAATTAAGAAATTATAATTTAAAAGTGTTTTCACTTGTTTTCTTAGTGCTTACGCTTTTAGTTTAATTCTCTTGAAAAAACATTGTAAATTAATGATAAAAATTTTACTAAAGTTTTGTTTTTTTATGTAAGAAAAACATTTATTTGACGCTGTTGTTGTTGCGGGAGTCTAAAGGGTTGGCTTTTTTATTGCTTTTAGAATTTCTCTATGTAATTTTTTTTGGCGTGCTAACCAGTGTTGCCGTTAGGATACGAAAGATACATTTGTCGTATCTTTTGACTACTTTAGGTATCATGTATAATCCTGACATTTTTCGTATCTTTTGAATCTGTACGCAAAATGTACAGAAACAAAACGTTCGAGAATTTTTAGCCAACTAAAACTTTTTAAGATTGATCATCGTAACCGACTCAATACTAATACAATAGCAGCCAAGGTGCATTGACTAGAAGGTGAGGTCAACTCTACAACAACACTGCTTCTGTGGTCGGATTGTCAAAAATATTGCTAGTAAAAAAAGGTTAGTTTACATAAAAAATTAGTTTGCATACAAACTTTGACAAGTCGACCACCGAAAAAAACACCATATGTTACAGCGCATAGAGAAAAGGACCAGTAAGGTAAAAGGAACAGTAAAAACCAAACAAGAGGTAGGGACGACCTACGCGCGTTTTTAAGGTTGACCAACACGTCATGAGATGTGTCGCTTTCAAATGAAACCAATACCAACACGCTTAGTGATGGTACACCAAAGATACACGTATTTAAATCTTTAAAATGGCTCTCCTGAACAAAACCCTTAGGTCCCTTTCTATTTTGCGCCTCACATATGTTGACTTGGCCCTTCCTTGAATTCGCGTTGATAGCAACTTTAATAATGGTGAAAGAAAACATTAAGGGGTTGCAACATACGATCCACCTAAATCGATGATTACTAGTAGTGCGAAGTTGTTCTGAGGAAACATGAACATCTATTTAATTTTTAGGAAATTTATATGAACTTTTTAATATAATCGCCTTAGAATAAACTCCTTAACTCGTATATTAATTTTTAAAAAAATGAATTTGTTTTGATAACATCCAAAGATAGTTACATATAATTAATTTAAAAGTTTGCTTACTGTATTTTTTAAAAATTACATATGTACTTAATATTTATGACTTAAAAAAATATAAAAATGAATTTATACGAAATTTTTTCTTTTCAATATTCATTTAAATATGAAATAAAAATGTTATGTTAATTAATGTTAAACGTTAAAATGGATTTTCGAATTTTTTTCAAAACTTATCTTTTTGGGGAAAAATGTATCTTTTTGGAAACTAAAATGTATCTTTCTCGAAATTTTACTGGCAACACTGGTGCTAACAATTTCGTGTTTTTATTCTCTCTACCACTAGTGGTGAATTAGGTTATACTAAGTTTGTCATTCCTTGTGAAATTTTTTAATATTCATCTAAGTATAACAAGTATATATATTCTGGGTCTCTAAGTAATTCTAAGTCGACATAGAAAAGATAAGTTTTGGTGTCAAATTCTTTCTAGTTTTCCTAAGCAAGTTTAGGATCCAGTTCAATGGGTTTAGTAGAAAAAGAGTTACAAGTCCAAATGTAGAACAACCTCCCTAAAAAATAGATAAATTTTGTTACAAAAACTAGCAAAAATGGTGGCAGAATGCAAGGATTGACAAAAATTTGATTTATATGACTAGAAATTATACTGTTTAGTTTTGTGATGACCGGTTCATAGTTCACCATTGACCCAAATTAAGCATACTTAAAAACACTATAGTACACCTAAAACTGTAAGGAATAATGCTTTTGTAATAAAATTTGCTCTGTTAAAGTTCTATAAGACTAGACAAATCACTGTCAGATTTCGTAAATATTGGCTTATAATTGTCATTGGCCCCATAAAAAGCCCACTTCTAAAAATAAATATTTTAACTCTTGGTGTAGGGTATCACTGATTCAATATGGCCGAAAAATGCCTTCTTATTTGTTTCTCTTTAAGATCTAAGAAAGTTAAACTTACCGTCACTTTATCGCTCATGCCCTTAAGCCGTTGTATAAATTCTGTTGTTGAACGAGCCTTCTCTGACAATTGTTGCAGATTGTGTGAAAGTTCCGTCTGTAAAGAGTAAGAAATAGTAAATTAGAATATTTCAGATTATTTGTTTCATAAATTATTAAAATCTGTTTTATTTTTTATTATAAACTTGTAATGAAAGATTCTTTCTTGATGCGTTTTTTAAATTTTTTATATATTTGTAATATTTTTTTTTTTTCGAGAATTGTTAAATATTTTCCAATCTGTTCATCTTTTGCTTGTTGGTTTTATTTTTTGGTTTTTGCATCCGTTTGCAAATTTCCTTCCTTCCTTTTTATTTTTTTGTTGGTTTTTATTTGAGTCACGGCTTCCATGTTATTTTATCGCCTCAACAAATTATAATAAAAGTAACCACAAAAGCCCGGAGTCATAATATTTTCTACTACCATGCAGACATTTCAAAGTCCACAAAAAAGCTTAGCAAAAGCTTTAAATAAGAACAATGAAAGGCGTGAAAATACTTTTATTTTTTATTTTTTCGTAGTGAGAACGCAATTGTTGACAAATTAAAAGAAAGGAAAAAAAATTTTGCCGGAAACTATAAAAAATAAAAATGAAATTTAAATGAAAACTCTAAAAGTTGTCAAGTTAAATAAATGGACAACTTTTGCGAAATCTTTGGAAAAAAAAAAATAAAATTTATCTTCACAATTAAGAAGTCAGAAAATTTGACAATAAAAAATTTTTTATTTTAAATTATTTTAATTTATTTTAAATTTAAAAATAAAATTATAGATAAAAAAATCGCCACAATTTTCTAAACAAATTCCATTTGTCAAAAACTTTCTACTTTAAATTTGCTGCTGTCCAAATCAAAAAAGAAAACTTAATTAAGAAAATGTCTTTAACAAAAAACCCAAACCATTGCCTGAAGATTTAATTTAAATACAGTCGTTTTGTTATTTACATACATATTTACCAACTTTTTAATGCAAAATAGATAAATAAAATTGTGTGCATAAATAAACTAGCAAGAAAAAAACACTGTGTCCAAAACATGCAAAATTTAAAAGGTTTGAAAAAAGTACTAAATGAATTCATCAGCCATAAGATAAAGTACATCCGAGCGACCTTACGGCCTCAAACCACAGTTAGTTCGGAAAATACAAAAGAGTATTAAAGCAGGCTCTAAAAAAAACTCTGCAACAAATTTTTAACATGACAGGAAAAGTTCTATTTGAAAACAAGTCTCTGAAACACAGAAGCTCTCACAAGTACAATTAGCCGAAATTTTTGAAAATTTCAGGCATGGGAACTTTCGATTCTTACATTTAAAATGAAAATGTAATAGTAGACTGTTGTAAAAATTGTTTTCAAACTAAATATAAAGTAAACCATTTGCTCATTAAAAGGAAATTATATTTTTTGGGGTTCCCAGACCTTAGTATTAAATGGATTTATTCATATTTAACTAAAAGAAAACAAACCGTTATTTTTAAAAACACCTGTTCCAGACGAATTGATGTTCTTTCTGGAGTACCACAGGGAAGCCACCTTGGTCCGCTTCTTTTTTCACTGTTCATTAACGACTTGCCTGCCGCGATTCAATCTTCAAATATTTTAATGTTTGCTGATGATGTAAAAGTTTTTCTAAGTTATTGTCAAGTTTCTGGCAAACAACGTCTCCAAAATGACTTAAACTCGTTTTATTCATGGTGCCTAATAAATCTTATGGAGTTAAATCTTAATAAATGTAAATATATGCCAAAGAATCCGAAAGAATCCGATACCTGCACAATATCATCTTGGTGGTAGTCAGCTGGAATTGGCCGTCAATTTCTTAGTACTTGGAATTCTGTTTAATCCGAAACTTAATTTTATTTCTCATATCACTATGATAGTAAATAAAGCTAGAGGTGTACTTGGTTTCGTCAAGCGCTGGGCTAAAGAGTTTAATGATCCATATGTCACAAAAACTTTGTATACTGCACTTGTAAGACCTATTCTAGAGTATGGATCTATAATATGGGACCCTATATAACACACATTCCGATGCTATTGAATCCGTCCAAAAGCAATTCTTGCTCTTTTGTCTTCGTGGACTAAACTTTAATCCAGTAAACTTGCCTTCCTATACTTCTAGACTTTCTCTTATAAAGCTGCCCACCCTGAAAAGTCGTAGGACAATGTTAAACATATCGTTTATTTTCAACATAATTACTGGCGAAGTATGCTCTGGATTTTTAATACACAATATTTCGTTTAATGTTCCTCAACGCCCATCACGTCATTTTATCCCATTATCAGTTCGATGTTTTAGAGCTAATTATGCTAATGCTGATCCTCTGAATGAATTTAACAAATTCTATAGTTTTATTGATTTTTCTTCAAGTTCAAATGTCATTAAGAATAAAATTATTATTTCATTAAATTCATAGTTTATATTTTCTATTGTTTTAAATAAGCATTTTATATACTTTGTATTGTATTTTATGTTTAATGTACACTAAATTAAGAATATTAAATTTAAAATGTCTGTAAGAAAAATCTTCCATAGACAAATAAATAAATAAATAAATAAATCCTAAAATAGAGTTCAGAGCATATTCACTAATTAGACGTTTAATACGTAGGAATAGCCTTTATACTTTATTTTGTCTTTAAAGCGCCCAATATTATTGTATATGTTATTTACCATGTTATTTCTATGTTGCCCTTTTTTAATCAAGAAGTGGCACAATGGTTTCAATTAAAATATGGCACAACTCTTATTAAAAAAAACATAGCCTTTAAAAAAACAGCATTGTACAATGTTTCCAACACATTTCACAGCATATTGCACTCCTTTTCGTTGCGATATAAAAATCAAAAGTACTTTGAATCTGGCCAATATGTTGTGCCACCTTCGGATAGCACATAAACATTTGCGATAAAATTGTATAATACGAAAAATTTAACAATTATATTGCGAGTGTATGAACCGCTTTACAATGGACTTTAGACTCAGACTTATGTCAGAGTTGTAGATTAGACTTTATTTTTAATGTGACATTTTACTGACTATACCCTTAAGTTTACTCCAGAGCAAACCTTACATCATTTTTTAGACGATCAGGTATGTGATGGAAATCGAAATGATTTAAAACCGAAAACCAATACTTTTCCTGGTTTCACGAAAACAAAAAAAAGGCGGTGTTTTGCGATCCCTATATAAATTTAAAATCTGAGCACGGCAAACGTTGTTTTACCCTCAAATGTTGTATTATACCCACACCACAAAAGCGGAGAGGGTAGTGCGCTTATACACCGATAGATTCAAAATCACTTTCTGAGTCGATCTAACGTTGCCCGTCGGTCCGACTGGGTGGTTGTCTGTCCGAGTTACCCTTTGCGCAAAGTACAGGTAACTTATTAGTTATTTAGTAATTAATCACTTTTTGGTCACTTATTGGGTCAAAACCAAAATAAAAACTTAAAGTAAATTGACCTGAAAGTGTGTTGCAAATTTAAGCTCGAAAGCTCTTAAAGTTCCGTAGATAATTCGTCACTAGCAAACACACAAACGATTTTACAAATCGTCACCTAAAATACAAAACAACGTAAGAACACTTTTTAAAAGTTTGCAGGAGAAGCAAAAAACTTTACAATATCAATAACAAAAAGGTGTACTCGGCATTTGAATTTCTTTAATAAAGTTGCCATTTTTGATCGCAGGGATCATGAACATATGTAGTTTAATAAAACGAACAAAAATCAATAAAAAAGTCGATTTTGAATTTTTTGATGATACGTTGTTGGAACGTATATATATATATATCAATTAATGGACTTCCAATAACAAAAAACAAATGTTAGCTTAATCATGGCCAGATTTTGATGTATATTGTAAATAGGAATTTAGGAGAGTCTCTACCCCAGACTCGAGCAGATTGATTATATCTTTGTAGCTGTTCAAGATGAGGTGCTAACAGGGTATGTAGTCATAAAAAAATAGTTCTAACTACGACTTCGACCATAGCTGCCAGATAAAATGTTTCGAAAATTGACAAATTTTGCATAAAAAATCGCCAAAATCATCAAATTGACTTACTCAGATATATCGTCAGAAAAATCGTTATTGTGAAATAACACTAATGCCCAATTTTCAGAATAATATTTAAATCTTTACTAAGTTAATTTTCATACAAACTTAAATCGTATTTAAATACAGATGGATTTTTTGAGTTTTGTTTAAAATGTCTTATTTAATTAAGATAAAAGTATGGTAGCACTACTAAAAACAAAAAAATAACATAACAAATTGTATTTATTTACAAGGTGGCCTCAAAAAACTGTTGTCTGCTATTGCTTTGCCTGTTGTTGTTGTGTTTAGTTATTGGTTTAATATTGAAATCACCTTGCTAAGTTTTTCCAATGGAAACTTAAAATGAATTTAAATGTACCACATCGGTGAATTAAGTTACATTTAAGTGTTTAGTGAAGAAAAGAATTTTGTATTTAAACGATTTTAAATATAAATGTGTTTTAATATCAATCCTAAAAATTGGGCATAGCTTTTATTAGTATTACATTTTAAATTATTTTCCGTTTCTTTTAATTGAAATAAAAAAAATTATTCATTATCTCAAAAAATCTCTAAAAATAAAACCGCTTTTTTCAATGCAAGTTTTTACTTTTTTTACATATCAAGCGTAAAAAATTATATTTGTGTTATGAGCTGCTTACACGGTACAATTACTGTCAAGTAAAGAATAGAAAGTATCCAAAAATATAATTCAAAAAATTTTCAGAAATACGAAATTATACCTTTGTAAATTAAGTAATACAAAATTTGTCATTTGAAAAACCGTCAAATTTAGGGTATGCATCGTCTAATCGTCAATGGGCCATTTTTTAATGAGGATAAATCAAAGTCAAATCTGGCAGCCGTGACTCCTACTCCAACCGCTGAAATTTTTTAAGTTCGACTCCTACTCTTACATTGATGGTAATGTATATGAGACTGGTATTTTGACTTTAAGCTCTTTTTTTAATGCAGTACATTTTAAATTGTTAAAAATAGCCAGAAATTTATTCTGTAAAAATTTCAAATCGATATTTTAACAGCCAATCCCACGATGTCACACGTTAACGTTCGCATAGAAAATAACATTCACTGCCTGTTTTTCGAAAACGTAAACAAGTGAGTGAGTGAGAAATTATATGGAAAACAAAAACAAATTTTCATTTTTATTGTTGTTTTCAATGTAATTTCTCACTTACTCACTTGTTAACGTTTTCTAAAAAGAGGCAGTCAATGTAATTTTCTATGCGAACGTTAACGTGTGACATCGTGGGATTGGCTGTAAATATTGAATCGCTAATTTCGAAGAATTTTTATGTTGGAAAATATTAGAAAATTTTTTTAAATTTTTTATTCCGAAAAATGTTGGTTTCAGAGTCGCGAGTTTTTGTGAGACTTCGACTTCGACTCCGGTACAAAACCTGAACTCAGACTTTTCAACTACGACTTCGGCTTCACAGCCCTAGTTGCTAACTGTCTGGAATTGATTATATTCTTTAGATTTGTTCGAAATACCGAGAATAAGCAAAACAATTTAAATCAAGATATAAAAAGACCAGCGCAGCTAAGGAACACACGACATTAAGACTATAATTAAGAAATGTATTTTAAAATATTTCGAAATTCATCATACTTTTTAGAAACGATCTGGTTTTTATCACTTAAATGAATATATCGAGTCAGTTTTTGAACTGGGGCCAAATTACGTCACTCGATATCGATCGAAATTCCCATTTAAATAGTATTGTAATTTCAATTGATATCGAATGCCGTAATTTGGCACCTGGACTTAAATTTAGACTTGTGCATAGGCTTTAGACTAGAACATATAAAGGATTTTAAAAACGACTTCAGCCCAGATCATCTGCCTCTTCTTTACTTGACAACAGCTAATGTCAGTGTTTCTTTGATTACGATAGTCCGGGAAAAGTAGTTTTTTTCTCTTTTCCCGATTAACAGAAAAGTTTGGGATTTTAAGATCCCAAGTTGCAAAAAATCAAGCAGTTCAAGAGATGTATATACATAGAATAAAACAATTAATCTTGAACTTTCCATACCTGCTTAAAAGAAAAAAAAAATCAGGAAAAAGGAATGAATTAGACATTAGTACTTAGGCAACATATACACTCATACATCTCGTTAGCGTAAATGTAAGTTCGAGTGTACATATATGTACGTGCGTGTGTGTGTGTGTGTTTAGCAACAAATGCTGCGGGCCAAACATTATTATTGTAATTAAACAATTCATGTTGTTAGCAACACTTTTCTTTATCATCTAGTCTACTTAATGCCAAACATACACACTCTAATGCTGTCTTCTCTTTGTCCTGTTAAGGACAATACCCACGCCCTCTTTAAATAGAATACATATATAAAATGCCCACACTCACAGTCACACTATTCCAACGAAGAATTTATTTTCATACACACCAAATATTTGTTGTTCACAAAATTCAAGTACAAGGTTAGAAAGGAAAGTAAAGGATGAATTGGATAGATGTTTGAGTGAAAAAGATGTTGTTGCACTTGAGGCTGTTTGAATTGATGTTTTTGTTTTTGTTGCTGTTGCTACTGTGTACATGACTCAATGTTGCCTTGTTTATTTAGTTGTTTGATAGCTGGTTTATTTGTTGCCACCACGTATTGTCTAGAATAGCAAACAAGCAAGCAAGCAAGCAACAGCAGCAACGACATAATAATTTAAATGGACATAAACAGTTTTAAAGGAAAGCAGGAAGGTATTAGCCTATGAATACATAAGGAAATGAAGCATCCACAAACGTTTTCTTGCCATGAATATGACAGCTGGTGGGAGTGGTTGAGTTGAGGGGTGATGCTGAAGAGTTGGTTCGGAATGAGCTGTGTAATGTTAGAATAATGGTAATTGAAAAATAGCATTTCTCTAATAATAATAAGCATTGCTTAAGGATGTAAATCCTTAGAAAAACATGTTGTTTAGCTAATGACTACAACAAAATCTAAACTTGAGTTGTGGGTTTGTTTCAACAATGATTGAGGATTTGTGTATGAGTATAGCAAAGTATTAAATTTCGTTATTTTTTAAATTAATCTCATGTTCAATTTGAATATGATTTGAAAGTAAATAAGAAAGTGAATTAAATTTTAAGTAATTCATTTACAAAGGCTTTAAATTTTAAAACTTGTTAGAAAAAAAATGTGCTTAAGTTTTTAATATCGGTGCACTAAGGCCCATTTACTAAAACACGGCCTTTCCTCAGCGTGGACGACATAATTGGGGTTTTTACTAAATTTTAGCTAGTTTTCGGACAAAACTTTAAACCAAGCTAATTTTTAAGGCTAAATTGTAATTAAAAATTTAGACCAGAGATTTAACTGGATTTTGATTAGTTTAGATTGTCGATATGGTTTATAATAGATATTAACGAAAACTTAAGAAGAAATTTAAAGAAGCACTTTTTAGGAGTGTTAAAACTAGTCTTAATAACTCCTTTTCGAGGAAATCGCAAACGCAAGAATTTAGAGGCTGCTTTTAATACACTTTTAATCTAATTTTTATAATTTTTGTAATAAAATTCTGTTTAATAGAGAAATGTTTGTATAATATTTGTCATAAAATTCTTTTATTACAGAAATCTTACTAAAAAACGACTTTTAAAATTCTTGCGTTTTGCATTTGCGATTTCCAGCACACCCCTGTTTATTTGAAGTAGTTCTAAGACTGAACTGAAGATTAGAATTTAGTATTTGGTAAACACACAAATACACTACTACCAAGACGTTTGACTATACTTTTAAAATAAACTGAACTTTGGACAAGATTCATGGCGGATTCACTCATTTTATATGCTGTTTGTATTAGATCTTTGACAATGTGTTTCAGTTAACAATATTGTTAAAGGTAACCCACGTATACACAGAAAAAATGAAAAACCAACTTCAATTAACGTATTTGTTAGAAATTTGTACTATTAATTAAATTCTTTACTGATTTTCCGCCTGCAAACAAATTGATCATATCAATTAACGCATTGGTAAGTTTAAGCTTTTCTTGCTGTTCAGTTTCAATCAATAGGTTGATTTGAAATTTGACCACCAGTAAAAGAGGTCACATAAAACGTAAACACATATCAAAATATTTTTTTCAATCAACACAGTTAATTGAAACAGTTAAAAAATTGTTTGAGGATTTAAAATATTTTGAAGTTTGTGTGTATGTTTTCATATTTGCAAATAAACACGCAAACATTATAATTTTTGTTTTCAATTAAGGCAAATTAATTGGAACAATTAAAAAAATTGTTTAAAACAGCATTATAGAATTACTTGAAAAAAATTTTGGTGAAAATTATTTCTGTGTAGAATGGGAAATACGTAACAGAAAAAAATGCCGTTTACACTAGAATCTAGTAGATTTGATTTAAAATCTAGTGCGTTTACACTTAATATTTTTCACATTAGCAAAATTCCGTTTGCATAACAAAAACAGCTGACTGAAAGATTTTTGTGCAACACATACTTACAAGAGATAGGTGTTATTTTCTTATTGTAATCCCGCGAAGTTCTATGCTTGTCTACAAGAGACCGGAATCTCTGGCGGTAATCGAACCTACCTACCAACTAGCCTATCGGGGCCAACGATTTTGCATTACTTTTATTTATAATCAACTCCATTAATTTTAGCAATATTATTTGCATTTTATTCATTAATAACATTTCGTTATGATGTGCTTGCTATATTCCCAATTTAGATTCTTGATAAATACACCGACATTTATTGTCGGGGCATGAACTAGTTCCTATGCTCATTTCACCGGTTGCTTAGGCCAGATCATTAGGAAACGTTTTTTCAAAGACTTTGGAAAAGCAGAAGATATTTAACAATTATTTATCTTTTCCATTTTTTAATATTTTCTCAAAATTTTAAAGTATTTTTAACGGTTTTAAAAAGCCGCCATTATTGTTTTGTTTTATTCCCGTTTGTACTAGATTTCTTTATAGTGTATATGGACTAAAATGCGAATTTGTTGTACGAACCAAACAACTGGTACACAGTAAGCAGTATGGTTCCAAAAATAGGACTACCATGCTAAACGAAACACAGACCTGATATAAAAAAACGGGGTTGGGTCCAAAACAAGGGTTTTGTTAATTTTTTTTTTTAATATGCAGCTGTTTTACATTTTTTTATTTAAAATCTTTATGTATTTCTTATGGTGTGAGTCCGTATTGTATAAGTACCGCGTTTTATGAAAATTCTTTAACCGTGTTGAAGCGAATCCGTTTTGTATAAGTTACGTTGTATAAGGGGGTTACCTGTAGTTAGTAGCGCTAGGGTACAACTGCATATGGCATTTAAAATTTTTATAAGAAGAAGCCACCGTTAATAAAATTTCTCAATCTATCAAGACACACAGACCTATAAAATGGATAATGTTCATCCAAATTAAGTAGCGTACTTATCTCACACACGATAATCTGCTTACACGTCACTTTTTAAAAAGGTATCGGGAAATAGTTATTTTTCAGTTAAACTTTTTGCACTCCTTAAAAGATTCAATAGGTCTTTTTTAACCTTCTTGGTTTTCTTTTAAGATACATAGACAACAAACTCTACCACGGTTGCCACATATGACGATTTATAGTCATTTTGACGTCCCCGTATTTTTAACTACGTGAGTAAAAAAATATACGATCACATACGGTTATAATATAATATATAAACATATGGGTAGTTCCAGCGAAAAGTCTATTTTTTGTAACGTAACGCCAGAAGTAATTTAAATTGTTTCTCAAAAAATTTTATATGTATAGTTAACTTTTTTATATTTTGGTGTAAAGTGAAACTAGCTCTACATTTAGTAACAAAAGGGATAACGCTTGAACAATATGGTCCTAAAATACAACCTTATTTGCATTCTGACGTTACATTAAAAAAGTAGACTAACTTTAAGTACGAGTCGTACTCAAAATTTCAAGTACGAAAAACACTTAAACGTACTCAAAACAATCCTAAATGGGATAACTTTCGAAAATCAATCCCGGAATTTCTTGAAATAAGTATAAAATTTTTAAATCAGGTAAAAAAAAAAATTAAACTTTTCGTTGTGTTTAACCCTCCGGCTTATGCATGTTTTAATTTTCTTTACACATTGAAAAAAGGTGTGCACCACTAAGGGTTAAAAAGTTTATTTGAACTCTTGATTCTCATTTAGTTTATATTTTTAGTTAAATATGTACATATGATGATTTGGCCTAAGCAACCAGTGAAATGCGCATAGGAATAGCTTATCCCATCAACAATAAATTTCAAGTGTTTTTATCAAGAATAAAAACTGGGAGTTAAGCATATATCTGCAAATCCTTAACGTCGATTGTTGTAATTTTTTTTTTTTTTAATAAAGTGATACTTCATTACTTTGCATATATAAAAACACATTTTACAAATTGGACTTCATTAAATTTTTTAAAATTTTGTCGTACAATTATCTCGTCATGTCAAAATGGAAATGTATGTACATATTTACTAAATGCTTGCCGCTTTTATTTATGTTGGCCAGTAAAAGTAGTAAAAACTTGCATACATAGTTAATGGGAGCGAGGTTTGAAATATTTAACTTTATTTATTTCAATTAAATCAAATCGAAAAACCTAAAAATTTACTAAATTTAGTGTTATTTTACAATGACGATATAAATAAGTAGACAATTCGACGATTTTTCCTCAAAATTTGACGATTTTTGGCAAGTTTTATCTGGCAACAATGAACTCTACATAATTCTTAAGGAATTATAAAAAAAACACCAAGAAGAAAAACAAATAAACTTTTGCTTTTATTTTTAGTTTCATTAGTTTCTTATATTTCAAGAACAAACATACAAGTTCCTGAAACTTGTGCAACACTCTCACTTAACATTCTTAGATGTATCTAAAAAGTTCTTTTAATACATCTAATAGTTTAGAGCTGCATACAATTAAATATATGCGCAGAGGTTTGACTAGACTAAAAGACAAAGTTTCATGAGTAAAATATTTAAGATAATAATCGCAGACACAATGGCACCAACTGTATGAATATGCAGATTGCATTGTATCTAGTGATGCCCAGTAGTTGTGAAAGTGGTAAATGATGAGCTCAACTATTCTGTTCTGATTGGTTACTTGGGCGACAAAAATTCGTAAATTTGAACTCCCTTATTTATAAAAAATAAAACAGGTTTATAAAAGCCTAGTGAAAACTTCGCCTACAAAATAATGTGTTGAGTAATCGGAAAATCATAAAAGCACTACTTACAATTCTACTGAAAGAACCAATGAATTTTACAAGGGATGTCCCAAAATGAACGCATTTAAAAGTAAGTCATTATTTTTTTTTAAATAAATACATCCAGAAAAAAGTAGTTATAGAAGTTGTTGTGGAAGTAGTTAAAGAAGAAAGCTACTAAATAATGAGCGATAGAAGCTAGACATTTTGAAAAAGTAAGCGAAGTTTTAACTGGGAGGTTAATTACACAAATTTTTATAGAAAATCAGGGGCCAAATTATGGCGTTCGATATCGATCAAAATCACAATACAATTCAAATGGAAATTTCGATTGATATCGAATCCCGTAATTTGCCGCCTGTTTCATAAACCCTTTATAAATCTTTTGAAAAAGGCCTTAAGTATCGTTTTCTTTGTAAAGGACAGGCAGTCTATACATTTTACAGTAGAAAGATCTGGAAAATCAATTCACTTCTTTTAATTGATTTTTGTAAATAAAGGAGTGGTAAAGAAAACTGATTTTTTATTGCCCTAGAGAGAATAGAGTAAAAATCGGTTAATTTCAATTGAATAATTATCTAACCTTTCTTAAAAGATTTACAAAAAAGTATTTCTTTAAGCTGATTTTTAACTAAAATAATATTAAGATTGGAGGAAAGGAGGTGCTTGCCCTAACCATTTGCATGTATTTCATACAGGGAACACATTCCTAGGCAACATATGGTAATGCAAAATTTTTATATAATTCTTAAAACGACTTATAAGACTGATATTTTGTTATTTATAGAAGGGATAAGCAAATGGAAAAATAAACACTGACAATCAGTTCTTAAAAGTATCAAAGTGTCACTGCTGTAAACAATGTGAAAAGAAATAAAGTAACCAATTGCTTATTTTTATCTGATCTTATTTTTGGTAATATAAAAGGTAAACAAGAACTTCTACACATAAGTGTCAATTGGCACTATTGTAAACTACTTTTATAGAGATAAATTATCAATTGAGCAATTGAAAAAATTAGTTCTGAGCTTTATTGAAATACATAAGTGTATGTTGGCACTGCTTTAAATTGATCAAGAAGAAAAATGTAATCAATTGATCGTTTTAAATAAGTTACTAAGCTTGTGCGTAAACAAGAAATAATTTACGAGTTTTAACAAATTGTACTGTGTATTACGATTTTCGTACTTTATCGAAAAAAATCCCATTCAACTCTCAATTACGATCAAAGCTTTTCATTAAATTTTCCATTTGTCTTTTTAAAAAAATCTGCCATCGCTAAAAACGATAACGAAAATCGTAATAAACAGTACAAATTGTTCGAATTCGTAGATTAGTTCTTTCGAATCGAAATATTGGGTAACTTCCCTGATCTTTAATAATATATTAGGTGTTTTTTGTTTAGTTGCATGAGAACTTAAAGTGCTAATACAGAGTGTCTGGTAGCAGATTTATATTTTCGCACATTAATAAAAAACGTAATAAGTGACACAAAGTTTCATTAAGAGCATTGAACGCATTTCCACTATATGCGGATTTTATTTTTTAAAGATTATGTCATCCATATGTCTTTCGTCGTGCTGAACACACTGTTCAAAACGGAGCCTTGTTTTTTGAGAATTTTCGAAAATATTTTTAAATATGATTTCCAACATATGTCTGCCGAGCCTACAAGTTACATGGCCAAATTGATCAGTCCAATTGTTGACAACTTTTTCCTGTCCGTATGGCTTGAGTTTTGGCTTTCAATGTTTCAAAAATTGCTGGTTTGTCGGCATAAACCAATAACTCCATAAAAAGTTATCTAGAGGCGTTGAATCGCACAAACGAAAGGGTCAGTGAACAGGGCCCTTTCAGCTGTGTGTGGCAAGTTGCTCTATCTTGTTGGAACCAAATGTCGTTGATGTTTAGCTGATTAATTTTTGGAAACAAAAAGTCAGTCAGTATATCTCGATAGTGCTCGCCCTTTGCCGTAACATCAGCTCCTTATTTCCATCTGGTAGATAATTTAATGGCATTTTTTTTAAATATGATTTCCAACATATGTCTGCCGAGCCTACAAGTTACATGGCCAAGTTGATCAGTCCAATTGTTGACAACTTTTTTCTGTCCGTATGGCTTGAGTTTTGGCTTTCAATGTTTCAAAAATTGCTGGTTTGTCGGCATAAACCAATAACTTAACATTGCTCCATCAAAAGTTATCTAGAGGCGTTGAATAGCACAAACGAGGGGGTCAGTGAACAGGGCCATTTCAGCTCTGTATGGCAAGTTGCGCTATCTTGTTGGAACCAAATGTCGTTGATGTTTAGCTGATTAATTTTTGGAAACAAAAAGTCAGTCAGCATATCTCGATAGTGTGCTCGCCCTTTGCCGTTACATCAGCTCCTTGCTCAAGAGCGTGGAAACCGCCCTAAACTAGATAACTTAACTTATTGATGTAACAATTTAACCAGAAAAGGGCGGAAAGTGCTCTATGAACTTCGTGGTCAGACTTACTTTTTCCAAAGTAAAATTCCACAAATGGGAATCCTTGTTCTAGCGTTTTACGATTTATGACGACTTGCCGAATCGTACTGAACAGAAATGGCAACACAGTTTACCATTCTTAGATGTCAAAGAATAGTTATCGATGTCGAAAATTCTCATGCAGCTAAAAAAAAACACCCGATATATGAACTAAAATATTATCGAACACGTGAAAAGAAAAGAAATTAATTGACAATTTTTAAAACGGTACTAAGCTGATAATTGGTAATATTTTAAGGGCCAGTATTACAATCTAATGATAAAGTTGCTGATAGTTAACGTGAACAATAGCTATCTTGAACGATAAAGTGACCAATAAGTTTTTTCCATTATTACAACTGTCCGATAAAATAAAAAATGTAATTTATATACTGTGTCAACGTTGCAGTATATACCGACTACTTTTGGTTGTTTAAAATACGTAGTGGCAACGACTTAGTTTTGTTTTATTTATTAATTAAAAACAAAAGCAAATTTTTGTGCTTTATTTTTGTTTTTAATGGTAAATTGTTTTGTTTTTTGTGTTAAATTGTGTTTTTTGAAAAAGTTGAGTAATTTAAGACTATCATTGAAGTTACCATATCTTCAGCAGAAAATATGGCATCTTCAAGTTCTTAAAGTTCACTTGTAAAGTTACCACGAGGACAAACCTGATGTAAGCTTATCAGTCACTTTTTAGGTTAATGTTAACTTGTAATAACCAAAAACTATTTATCTGTCAGATAGCATCCTAAAAATAACTATTTGTAAGTTGTAATAATGGCCCTAAGTAGAACTTCTTCAAAATGACTGCTGACTCTAAGTTAGGTTAGGTCGAAAAGAGGACGAAGCATCAAAGATGCCACCTCATATCAGTTCGATGTACGGTATACACCTAGGCCACTGCCGGGCCTATTTGGTCCTCCTCAAGAAATATGGATATTTAGATGGATAGTGCTATCACTACCTGTATGGAGGGGGTTAACGTCCGGACGTTATTCCTTAAGGTTTTCCAGTCAACGTTTCACAAGGATCTTAAGTCCAATATGACATCGCTGCTGAGGTGTTTGGATCTTATTTCGACGAAGGCTTGATAGTGGAAGATTAAGTTTTCTAGCGTCTCGCCTTCCTCACCACAGACTCTAAACTCGTAAGATTCTACCCGTCCAATATGATATAGTTGTGCCCGTAGTCCTGCATGACCAGTCAACATACGTACGATCACACTAACTTCGAACTTACTCCCATTGAGGACGCTTCCTGTTTTCCTCTCGTCTGGAGTACCCCATAAAATATTACTGGTTCTACCCACAGTCCCACTATTCCAACTGGCCGTGTGGACTAGCACACGCCTTCAATTCCGCTTTCGTTGCCACAAACGGCTTCGCATTCGCCAGGTTAAATGCTTGGAGTTCTCTTCCCCCGGTAGCGGGTATATTTGCCCTTTCATTGCCGATTATCCCCGAATGGTCCGGGACCCATATGATACGTATCCCATTGCTCGAGGAAAATTCGGTAATTACTGACTTAAATAAGAATTAAGAACATAGTTTTCTGCACTGCAGGGTACAGTCCATATTCCCACTTATACATTAACGACTTAGATGTTTACATGTGATATGCTGTGCATTGTTTCGCAAAAGCCTAAATGAAGATTTCCCCTCTGCAACAAGTCTAGTTCAAGTTTTCATTGCTTTAGTTGGCCAGAGTTTGTGAAGCTGTTGCTGCTGCACAATAATAATTTTGAAGGTTAGCATTTTGTATTAATAGTTTTTGGTTGAGCAAAAAACTGTTAAAGATACATATTTACGAAAAATAAAACTTTTATGTTGCATATTGTTTTAATTTGTTTGCAGTTTTTTTTTTGTTTTTGTTCTTTTTTCTTGCAAATTTCCATCAGATCTTAAGACAAAGTCATAAAACAAGAATATGTTATTTTTTGTGTGCAACATTTTGTGCTGATGAAGAGATATTGTCATTGTTTATAATGATGCTATAATTTTCATCAGTAAATGTGAAAGCCAGCATAGTAGCTGGAAAAGACATCAACAATTCACAAAGAAAATGTTTGTTGTGGTGGGGTTAGTGATGGAGAGAGGGGTGTCTATGGAATAAATGAAACTAATTTATAGACGGCAAAGTGTTGCTACTGTTGCTGCTGCAGATGATCTGCTTTACAGAGTTAATTTCTTAATTGCAAAGTTAAATTAAGCGGTAACAATTTCTGGAGAATTTTATATTTCTTGACATTATTTTTTTTTTTTTTTCATTTTCTCTATCCCAAAGCGGTAAACATTAAGGAATATATAAAAGTTATTAAGAAGCTTAAACTTAATTTGATTTTTTAGTAAGATGTAATTTTAAATAATAAAAAAGAATAAGTGTTTTGTTTTTTGTATAAGAATATTAAGGCAAACTTATCTACTTACATGTGGATTCATGTTTCTTAGAAATACTTTGAACATAAATATAAGAAATGGTTTTTTATTTAATTTAAGTTTTCTCTTAAATAAAAAATTTTTCTATTAACTTTTGATGTATAGTTTCATTGCAAAAACTTTCCAATCTTTACACACATTTTTTTTAATTTATTCAATATTCTTCTTCTACTCATACGCTGTCAATTTTGTTTGTTTGAACATTAAAAAATGCCTTGTCAGTTGGCATTGCAGACATTTCTGTTGTCGTCCTAAGACATGTGTAAAACTAAACGTGACTTGATGCCAGTGTTCAAGTGTATGGAAAATGTATTAGAAAATGTCATTTCAGTTGAGATGGAAAGTGTATGTTAAAGCGACATTTAAGACAGTGTAACTAAGCAAGTGTTTGATAACTCAATTAAAGTGTTGTTGTTTTTGTACCGAAGATTGGTAAAAAAACTTTATTAGTTTTTCAAACAATATAAACTTGGATTTATATATATTTATTGTAAAACTTGTGATAAAAAGTAAATTTTAGCAAAATTTCCTATAAAAAGTAAATTTTATCAAAATTTCCTATAAAAAGTAAATTTTAGCAAAATGTTATATAAAAAGTAAAATTTAGCAAAATTTCCTATAAAAAGTAAATTTTAGCAACATTTACTATAAAAAGTAAATTTTAGCAAAATTTACTATAAAAAGTAAATTTTAGCAATATGCTATATAAAAAGTAAAATTTAGCAAAATTTCCTATAAAAAGTAAATTTTAGCAACATTTACTATAAGAAGTAAATTTTAGCAACATTTACTATAAAAAGTAAATTTTAGCAAAATTTCCTATAAAAAGTAAATTTTAGCAACATTTACTATAAAAATTAAATTTTAGCAAAATTTCCTATAAAAAGTAAATTTTAGCAAACTTTCCCATAAATAGTAAATTTTTGACAAAACTTTGCTAAATAGTAAATTCTATAAGAAGTAAATTTTAATAAAATTTTATATAAACAGTAAATTTTAGCAATATTTACTATTTTAATGGTAAATTTAAATTACATATAATAAATTTTGGCAAAATTTCCTGTAAATAGTTTTCGTTGATGTTTTTATTTGTTTCGCAAACAGATGTTCGCTTATATCGGCACTGATTGTCCATTTAGATCGGCGCACAAGTGGCCGATAAATATCGTCGCATTTATAACATTTTGATCGCTTAACATTGCGCTAAATTGCGCTAAAAAAAAAATTGCGAGTAATTTCATTAAAATGAAAAAAGTGTTCAACAGACAGTTCCAAACAGTTGCACAAGTATATATGGGGTTAAAGAGGACACTTTCAGCTTTCTGATGGTACTAAAATCTCTTTGACCCCTTTTGACCCTAACAAGTTCTACTCCTCTAAGATTCGGATTTAACTAAAATATAGAACCTGGGGAAACATTTAATAACACATCAGGTATAAATGATACATTGATGTAATGATCCATTTCTTAAAGACTAATATTCTATTAATATAACAAAAAAAATTTTGACCAATTATTGATAACGGTTTGCGAAAATCATAATTTAGTTCTGATCAAATTTACAAAAATTAATTTTTTTCTAAAACAAAATAAAATATTTGTTTCCAGCAGCATAACACAACCACAATTACGAATATTTTAATCTAGTTTTTTGGATACCTTAGTTCTAATATGTTTGCTATCGAATGGCATTAAAATTTTTGAAATCAGCGATGACAAAAAATTGGACTTTTGGCCGATGAAATTCAATTTTCAGCCACAGTGCCACAGTGGCCGATTAATATCGTCGCATTTATAACATTTTGATCGCTTAACATTGTGCTAAAGAGTGTTCAATTTATCGGTACATCAGGGCTGCTTTTAATTGTCAAAAGGTTGCATGATTTCAACGCAGATTGTCGTGTATTAAAATAATTACGTGCGTTCACATTAACAGCATATGAAATGCAACGAAAATTATTACATTGCGCCGATAGTGTGATATAAGAAGTCAAATTTTATTTTAATAAAGATTCCTTGTTTTCTTCGTACAGAATTTAAAAGACAAATAGAGATTGCAAATACTTTCGGTTTCGGGTTCACTTTTTTTGTATAAAAGTAAATGAGAATTATGCGGATAATTTTTAAACTTCTGTCTCTGTGTCCTCTTCTCTTCCTAGAAAATTAAGTTGCGTTGTTGACATTTTCCCATTTAATTTTGCCTGACTCTACTCTCCTTTTCTTTATTGTTTTCTTTTCTTTCATTTTATTACTTGTTTATTGCATTTTTCTTTTAATTCAATTTGTTTTTTTTTTTTTTTTGTTTAATGAAAATTATGATTACATTTTCAACAATATAATAATAAACTTATTCTCTTGTTTGTTTTTAACAACTTTTTGCCATGTTGCAAGAAATCCAGAGAAATAAAATCTCATTGTTCCTTTTGAAATATTAAATATGAAAACAGTAAAAGAGGACAAAACTCTGCTTACGCATACAAACACACATATGTTGTTTAAGTATCACTTTGCTTTGTGTGTCTTAAAAGTAGAGATTTGCAACTTTTATTTTATACTTTCTTATTGTTTCTTATTGTTTTTTTTTTTTCACTTATTTTTGTTTCTTTGCTGTAATTTATGGCATCATATCGTGTATATTCTTGAGGTTTTTATCTTTTTATGTATTTTTAGCTTAACAAACAAAAATGGTTTATGTGTCTGGCTAAAAGTGACACAATAAAGTACTTAGATACAAACATTTTGCTTTTATAGGTTTTTGATGTTCACAAGTTGCAATTGCAGCAAAACTAGTTCTTAAAGGAATTGTTACAAAATTGCCTAGAAAATTTTGGAATTTAAGCAAATTTTTAGTTTCTAGTTACATTTTTAGCAGATAGTGTCCTTCTTTACTTATTTATTTTCTATCAGGGGTTCGGTCTTTTTCAAAATTTTTATTATTCAAAAAAAAAAAAAAAATATATATATATTTATATACCCTTTTATTTTTGCATTCACTCATTCAAACAATTATTCATGGCCAACAAACAACAACTTTATAGAAAAGTTCCCAAAAAGAGCAAAATGAAGAAGAGAAAAAAATTGCGCTTACTTTAACTTTTTGCCTTATCAATTTAAAACAGACGTTCAGCATTTAAATCACCAACCACTCTTTCATTTATTTTCACTTTTTTGCCAAACAATATCCACTGAATACAATATTCCCAAATAAAAAAAATATTTTAATGAATACAATTTGTGAAAATGAGAAATTCAGAATTTTGATAAATGCGTTGAAAAGTATATTTTACATTTTTTTAATTCTCTTTTTAGTTTCAGTTGTTGGTCGTTCTGACAGTCGGTCTTTGTGTTTGGCTTATAAAGGACATCCCTTAAGGGATTAAATTTCAACAGCTTTCATTTTTTTTTTTTTTTTTTTTTTAAATATTACCTTCTAATGTTTGTTTAAGCTTTAAACAAAAACATATTTTGCTCATTTATAAATCTGTTGCTCTCTATTTTTCTTTTTTTTTCAAATAAAAAAGTACCAAAAACTTAAGAGATTGTTTGGCTGGTTAATGAATGTAATCAACAGATCCAAGACTGAAAACATATTTTAAAGGTATTAAAATTAAAACAGGATGAAATAAATGTAAGAGTACACTTTTTAATTATTAAAGTAAACAGACGAAAATTTGTATTTAATGAAAATAGAATATGTTTATGTATATTAAAATTTTTACTAGGAATGCTTTCATTTTCTTTTTTGGATATCAATTTTATAAACGACATATAAAAGCTTTTACGCAAAAAACACTTTTTTTATTTTCAAAATATTAACAAATCAGACTTAACAAAAATTCTGCGAGTAAAAATCTTTTTAAATAAAAAGACATCGTCCTGCCGGAGTTATCTTTTTGTATATCACAAATATAAAAAAATAAGATAAGATTGTTTACTGTGGTAAATTTAACAGGTCTATCGATCTGCGCAATCCTCTGGTCACTATCTCTTATGGTTTATGAGATATAACGAAGCCATTTCGTTGGTTATCCGCTTTTGCGAAAAATTTAATGCGTTATAATATCGTATGTAACATAATTGTGGATATACAACAAAAAGCGTATGAGAATTTACATGTTGGTGTATGTGAACAAAGTATATCTGGCATGTTACAAAAAAGAGAGGGAGTTATTTAACATTTTTAGTTTTATATGTATGGAGTTTTTCCGGATGTAGTACACAACGGTTATTTATATTGATGCAATTATTGCAATATTGCTTAAATTAATTTTATTGTTAAGAAATTAAAGGTCCATTATTCATTATCAATTATTCATTATGTTAAACGGCAAACACTTCTGAAGAGATTGCGTGGTTGAAATCGAAACATGTAAGGGTAACCTCTCCGTGAAAGCCTCGGTTCGATTCCCGCAGCAGTCAAGAATGAAAAATTATCAATAAATCTTAATTAATTTCATGTTGTTAAATTCCTTTCTTCATAAAAATAATTTAATTAACCTTTAACTACTGAGGTGGTGGTAAATTTTACACTCTCTTTATATTTTTCTAACATACTCTCTTCCGTGGCGCTCATTCAGTTTAATTCTCTTAGTATCCTCTTATATCGTGATCCTTGTTATTCACTTGTGTTTTGGCTGAGCTCGACTTAGCACGAGCGGAGCTACGCACTAGAGGTCTGCACAAATGTATTTGGTAGCCAAATGATTGTTGTGTGTGTATTTGATATGTGTATCAAATGTGTAAAAAAATGAGAGCCAGTCATTCACGCTCAATCAATTTAAATGAGAGATAAACACAACACCGTTCATTAAAATGTAAGCCACATACACTTACACTAATTGTGTGTGTTTTTGAACTCAAATTTATACATCTTACAATAAAACAACATAAGTGAAGTTAAAAATCACACTAATCATTCGTGTGTTTCTTGCCTTTCTTATTTTATTATTAAAAAAAATTTAAATTTTTCAACTTCTCATATTAAAAGTGTAGGTGAATCAGCGGCTTATGGGCAAACTCAGCGATTTACCGCTTTTTGTTTGTTTTATTTTTATGTTTCTTATAAACAAAACGTTGACAACATTTAATAAAATTAACAACACAATAACAAAAGAAAAAAACTAAAAAACTTTGTTAATATTTTTTATAGCTTGCTCTTTCTAACAATTACCGTTTTATTCCATAAATTCTCGTTGAATAACAAATGTTTTGTCATAACGGCTTAACGAAAATATTTGAGTTGCTATTTTAAACAGAATTTTGCGCACGCATACCTATGCTCAATGAGTTAGAAACTGAAATTAGTGCACAAACGGAATAAATGTTTATTTTCATGTGTTTATATTTTACAAAAATTCCATTTGTTAAAAAATATATTTAAAACTACTTCTTTTTGCTTGTAAAAAGTTGGTATCACTTTTTAATGCAATATCTTTTTGCTAATATTTTGTTTTCAATACGATAAAAAAAAAATTTTAAACACAAAACACATGTTGTGTTGATAAAACACAATGTGTACATCGTCACACAAGTGTATTTACACGAATAAAAGAGCATATTTGTTATTTATACTTGTATCAAATATTTCTCTCGCAACACTCACATTAATAATTGAACGCTTTGCACACATAGGTTACTTCTTACACACAATTAATTGTGTATGATTCTTAAATCACACACAACACACTACTTGCTAGTTTGATATGTGAATTCATGTGTCGTTTAATTGCACACATGCAGACCTCTACTACGCACATGCTGGTGTAAAAATTACCACTCGTCATCATTTACGTAATTTTTTCTTTGAAAATATTTTACCACCACGTCAGCGTTAGCGTAAGTTTTTAGTAGAAAAAAATTTACCCCACATCAAAATAAACGTAATATTTTCATGGAATTATTTTTACCACACGTCCGTTTTCTTGTTCTTTATGACAGATGATGGGTATTATTTCCCATTCTATTTGTACAAATTTGGAAAATTTTACACTTATCATTATTTAGATATACAAAATTATATTTGTGCCATGCCCACTTATCTAATTCCGCCCACTTTTTGACTGATGTTGCATATTGGTAGCAAAGCTATTTGTTCCAAAACTTAAGCTGTTACCGCTTGGGCAATTTTATAACTTTCTCTTGCCGTTCTTTAGATATACACTAATGTGCTTTATGCCACGCCCACTACTCCAATTCCGGCCATTTTTGTAGAGAGGTTGTGAATTGATAACACAGCTATGTGTACCAAATTTGAACAAGTTTTCTCTTACCGTTCATTAGATATTAAAAATGTATTTTGTGCCACGCCCAATTCTCTACTCCCACCCACATTTGGTGGGATGTGTATTGCTAACCAAGATGCTTGTACCTTATTTCGAAACTTTGACTCTTGGCATTTTTCATATACACAAATATCTATAAGGTCTCTGTTTGGGAAGAGCCACGCCCATTTCTCCAGTCCCGCCCAGATGTTGTGTATTGATAACCAAGATATATCGACCAAAGTTGGAAACTTTAGTTCTTGCCGATTTGTCTGCAATGCAGTAGGCCAATGTGTATGGGATGCAGATTTTGATGAGTAAGAAACCTCCAAAATGGTGGACCTGTAGTTTCTACACATAATTATTTTTTTCCATGATCTCTTTTATATCTTTAAATGTATATGTTTGGTTGTGCAAAAATGCCCTTTAAGTTTTAGTTTTTTTATATTCATATTTTCTTTGATAAGTTTTTGATGCATCGTTTTTTTTTATATTAAAAAAAAGGTGTCTGAAGTAAAGTACCTGTTTTGTTTAAACAAATAAAAATAATTTTTGGTTTCTTTATTTTTTGTAATTAAAAATGTAGGAGTTTATTTTTCAAAAACAAATAATTATCAAAAAATATTTTTTACAAATTTTTTTTTTGTAAAATTTAGAGGGGTAAAATTTACCACCACGTCCAATGGTATGCCCCAAAATTTCACCTCCACAGTTAAAGGTTAAAATTAAATTTGATAAACTTCAGCCTATTTAAAATATCAGAATTAAAAAAAAAAAATTGCAGAGAATTATCTAAATATTTTTCATTATTATAAAAGGACCTGTGATAATTATGTGTGAGACAAAATATCGGCCAAATTCCCGTCACAGCTTTGGTGGCATATCTCTATCCGATGGTTAATATTTTCAATGACTCTAAGACATAATTGAGGTTCAATACCGTTAATGTGCAGAATTATCTCATCCTTTAGCTGTTGAATTGTTCTTGGCTTACTGACGAACACTTTTTATTTTAAATATTCCCAAAGAAAGAAGGCCAATGGTGTCAAATAATGAGATAAGACGTCCATGTCCATGACTTCAATTTTTGACCCAAAAAGTCCGTTATCATCTCGCGATAGCGAACGCATTTACGGTAATAGCTTGGCCGATCTCATTTTCGAAGAGGAATGGCCTGATGACGCAAAGCCAACTGGGCGAGCATTCACAGGTGTTTTCACGTTTCATACAGACCCGTTTTACTGTTATTTGCGCACAATTCTCACGATTGTTTTAAATAATGCTGACCAAACAAATCACAAAGTGCACGAAATGCATTTTGAATTGAACGCCCATTTTCGTAGAAGGCTTCAACAATCTTAAGGTGCTGCTTAATTGTGTACCCCTCCCTGGTTGAATTCATCAAACACTGAAACAAAGAAATGTCAAATAATGTTGGGCTAAAAACTTGACGTTAAGGTGTGACTCACAATTAACATCGTGCATTATGGTTGGACCACCCCTTACATAAAATTAGGGCTGTGCCCATGTTCTGTAACTCTCGTGTCGAGAAACTTTTCGATTGAAATGTGTGAAATAGAACAAAAATGCCGTATATTGAAACAAACAGCTGTTTTTCTCACTAAACTGTGTCTGTAACTTTTTTTGGCGAGTACAAGCTGTCACGCAAGGAAATTACTCGCCAATTTACAGAAAAAGTGTGTCTGTAACATTTTGGTGAGAAAAGTTCCCGCTTTGGACTGTCAAAAAAACTCACGAATAAAAATGGGGCGAGAAAAAAATTTTAACACTAAAGAACAACTAAAAATGCAAAATGCAAAGAATAATAATAATAAAATTATGTTCTTGGCCCTTTTTTCATTGTTTAATTATTTTCTTTTACCATTTTTATAAAATATACGATTTTTTTCAAAGCTCGTTTACAAACAACAAACATTAAAGTCGCACTTTACATTATTTGGCATGGCCGACGGTTGTATTTTCGCCGCCGTCGTTGAAAATTTTTCAATTTTAGTAAATTTTGGTCGCCGTTAACTATATGTGTGACTGGCGTCCTTAACGTCTGCAATGTCACATCGGCTTCGAGTGCAATGTTATGACTTTTATAACGTAACGACGTAATCTCTTTTGATAGTTTTCGATATAAGTTACAGACACACTTTTTTCTCACTTTTCGAGAAACGATGGAATATTTTGTTTCACATCTTTTCGATGCGAGAAGTTCTCACTAAAGTTACAGAACATGGGTACTGGTCAATAGAAAAACTAATGATTTTATTTCTAGTCATATAAAATTTCATCGAACCTAACATCAATACAATATCAACATTCGTTTTGGTTTTAGGCGTATTAAAGCGATTTCCAAGATAATGGTTTATATAGGAAATTATGGACCGTAAAATGCAGTAGAGAGATTTCAAATTTCAAATACGGAAGGGCTGTTATTCAGGGTTGTCATAGAATCCAATATTGTCAGAATTGGTTTTAAAACCAACAAGAAAAAATGCTTTGGTGTCATAAAAACCAATGTTATTGGTTTTATGTTCGAACTAGAATTAGTGTCGGTTTAAGGTGTCACAGAAACCAATGTTATCGGTTTTTTATTGGAAATAAAGCAAGCAGCTTACAGCTTTTGTTTTTTTATTGGAAATAAATAAAGTTGCTAAAAGCTTAATTTTTTATTTAATTTTTTTTAAACAGTTAGATTTTTTCCACAGATAGAAGTAAATAAAATTGATAAATTGGTAAGGTAAAATAGTATTTTTTGCATGTTTACGGTAGTCTATGGCAGCGGGCTTCTGCAAATTTGCAAAAATCTTCTTCTCACTTTTTCTGCTAACAACAAATATGCAACAACACCAGCAGTCACTTTACTTATTTATAACGTTAAACAGCAAATTTGTTTATATTTTTAATAAATTCGCTTTATAATTACATATTTTTAAAAAACAATCAAATTACACGAGTTAAAACAACAAATGCAAGATCATCTTCCAGTAACAAAAATGCTACAACTGCTGATGTGATTTTATTTTATTTATAAGCACTTATCACCTTTTAATTATTTGATATTAATTGTTTTCACAAAAAACACTTTTACTGATATTTTAATGAAAAAAATACAATATTTTGTAAATTTTCTGCAAAAAAGTAAAAGAAAAAATAATAAAAATGTAAACAACAGCGGTTTCGATATTTTGGTTTTATTTACATTCGAAATTAACAAAACCAACTTGGTTTCGTGACACCAAATGAAACCAATATTGGTTTTCAAAACCGACAATTAGCAAAACCAATATTGGTTTCTATGACAACCCTGTATATAATAGGACTTAATGAACATTATGAACCGATTTTTAAAAAACATTATGCACCGATTTTTAAAAAAATGTATGATACATATTATTTTTACACATATAAATCTTATTTGTTCAATATTTCACCACAATTAATAATGTTAGTCGTATAAAAGTGTTTTTGAGAATTGGTTTTATATGGGACCCATTGTATATTATGGACTTATCTTCCCCAAATTTAGTAGTTTGATCGTCAGTCTTCTGGAACTAGGACAGATCAAATTGTACTACAACAGCATTATTCGTAACGGTTTAATGGGTTTATATGGGACCTATAGTAAATTATGAACCGATCTTCACGAATTTTAGCACGGTGATTTGGTCACATAAAACGAGTTTTTACAAATATTAATAATTGTCGGTACAGTCTGCAACAATTTATCCTAGCTTGTGTAGTAGAATTCCAAATTTTTTAAGTTGGTTGTTCCAAATTTGTATTCATATCGATTTTCCTGGATACGAAAACTGGAAATAATTTGAAAACAATATTTTTATTTTTTGAAGTTGAAGTTGTGAAGTTGAACAGATGTCCAGATAGGCGGACATGGCTCGATGTTACTTCTAAGGGGGACTTTGATGAATATTAAGAAAGTTTCACACCAAATGGCAAACTAGTTCTTTAGTTTATGTTCTGCCAGAGCCGTACGCAAATTTTCCCCATCACGTTTTTGTTCAAATATACGAATAAAGTATTAAAACTACAGATCTAGAAAATTAGTGTTATTTTGTGTCGTTTCATTAGACATTAAATATATACAGTTAAGCGGTTGTATATCTATTTTGTAAGCTTCCAAAGATAACACTTACGCTAACACATAACCGGGGTACCCGTGTTTTTTATATTTTTACTTACGGATTCTAAATGTAATATATTGCAATTTTGATATTTAGTTAAGCTTGAGTTCATTAAATTTAATTACAATTAAATTATTAATATATTCTAATTTTTGGAAAGCTGAAAAAAATTTTAAATAAAAATTGGGTGCATATATTTTTTTTTAAAATGGATTCTACGGTTGATGTTACACAAAAAGTTCTTAACTTCGCAGAAAGTACGAGTTAGATATAGTACTTAGCAATTTATTATAACTCTCGTTAAAACAACCCCCTTACAGGTCAGGTTAAGGGTCTTGGAACGATAGGGTTGAGCATTCCTGCTTGTTTATAATAAGAATCTTTTTGCAAAAAAAAAAAAAAACTATCAAACATGCTGTGTTTCTTTTGTAAATACTGACTACCACAGAAAACTGTTTAGCTTAACTCCTGCTGGACAACAATTTTTTAAGTTTAAAGTGACCATTGAAATAAAAGTTTGTTTAATTAATTAAATATGTATCACAATTTTTCCGTTTGTAATCTTGCAACATCTTGTTGCTAAACTTTTGACCACAACTTGATTTTCCCTTATAATTTTTTTTTTTATTGTTGACAAATACAAAGTAATTTTTCATGTCATTTTGTTTCCGTTTTCACTAATTTATAAACAAAAAAAGTTTAAGGAAAAAAACTTATGACAGTTTAACAAAATTTTTCTGACATAAAAGTGTCAAATAAATTGTCATCAATTATGAAAATACAATAAATTTTAATTATTCATTATTTCCTGAAAACCACAAAAAAAAAAAACATTCCACACATAACTAACTCTCCACTTACTTAATCATGCAACATACTACGAGTATAAGCATTCAACATAAAACTCAACCGCAACAAAAATAATGATGTATTTAAGTCATAATGAAAACAAACGCACACTGAGAAATGGACTCCTTCCTTTTGAGATACACAATTAACTTATGTATTTCTTTGGTTTAGTTTTTTTTTGTATTTTTAAACAACATCAAGTTAAATGAAACAAAAAAAAAATAAAGTTAACGATGTCTTCTTGTTGTTATTGTTTTTGGTAATACTTACTCATACCTTTAACCTTATAAGGCAAAAAATGTTAAAGACCAAAAAAACTCTGCCAAATGCTGTTTGTAAGCTGAGCTAGCTCATCATATAGAGGCGGCAAATGCTCAAAATATTGTAACCGACTGCATCCAAAAAATGGGATCCACAATGTTTTTGCTTTTAAGAACTCTTGATGGAACTTTGATTTGCACCTTTAAACTAAAATATGGGTGGTTCTAGATCCAATTCTACAAGAATCAGCATAGCTATCGACTTCGAATCATTGCTGTATATATTATATCGAAACCCATAAAATCACTATAAAAGCTCAACTCCTCTTTGAATCTGGGGCCGTACCCCAGATATAACTATGTCTACTTTCAGAAGTTTGATGACCACTTGATTATCCGTAAAAATACACGACGTTATTGATTTGCCTGATCTCAGCTTGTAAAACTGTATTGTGATCCGGAAGTATTTACCCAAGTTTCGGCTGTTATCATAGGACCCTACTTCTGTTCAGTCGCCAGTCTTTGAACGATCCGTACATAGATCAATTCCCGGATTGGTCCGTGATGTATATAATTACATCATCCTATGCTTTTTTTATACCCTCCACCACCACTAGTGGTCAATGAGGGTATACTAAGTTTGTCATTTTGTGTAAAACTTTTTTTTATATATAATAAAAGAGTATACATCTAACACAGCCTAAACTATCAGGGGTGTTCTGAAAAGTTTGTAATACACTTTTAATCTACTGTTTTAAATTTTTGTTATAAAATTCTGTTTAAAAGAGAAATATTTTTATAATATTTGTGATAAAATTCTTTTATTATAGAAATCTTATTAAAAAACGACATTTAAAACTCTTGCGTTTTCGATTTTCAGAACACCCCCGTATATATATATATATATAAATATATATATATATAAGTAATTCTAAGTCGATTTAGCTATGTCCGCCTGTCTGTCCGTCTGTTGAAAACACGGTCACTTTTAAAAAACTCAAAAGAAAAGAACAAGCTTGGCGACAAATTGCTTGTAGCAATCCTAAGCAGTTTGGGATTGAAACCCAGAAAAATCGGTTCAGTAGGATCAGAGCTATGGATTAAAATGTGGAACCACCAGCCTATAAAATTGATAATTTTGTTACAAAAACTAACGTAAATGGTGAAATAATCAAGGGAATGATATAAAATTTTGCACAAATTTTATTTATAAGACTTGAAATCACACTGGAGATCGGTCTATAATTTACCTTAGGCCCCATATTAACCCTACTCTCGGAAAACAGTTGAGGACGCCTAAAACCGTAATAAACCATACTACCATAATAAAATTTAATACCCCACAGTTTTATAGGGCTAGAAATCACACATATAAATTTCGTGATAATCATTCATTCCATAATTTAGTATAGGTCCCATATAAAGCCCACTGTGGGAATTTCATTAAATATGCCTTAAACTGTAGAACATATATGTAGATATTGCGGTAAAATTGGGTCAAACCAACCTTCAGATGACCAGAAAAAATGTCATAGACTTTTGTGATATACGGTCCATAATTTACCTAAGATCCCACTTTGGCAGCCTTCTGAAATTCACTGTAAACGCTAAAACTTATTTCAACGCTGTATTAAAATTTATAAAAATTTATGCTTTTTTATACCAAAAATCACTCAACAGAACTTTTGGATGATTGATCCATAATTAACCATTGGTCCAATATAAATTCCCCTCCTGAAAATCATTTAAGTTCAGCTAAAACTGTAACGAATTATGATATCTTACTCAAGCTAGTTCAAATTCCTTAAAAAAAAAAGCATACAACTTTCTGATTATCGGTCAATAATTAAATATAGGTCTTAACCGCAACCAATTTAAATGCTGACGTCCATTTTTATAAAGAATAATTAATAATATAGATAGATATTATATAGAGCCCACTCCTGAAATATTCGAATTATCGGTGGGGGTATCAAAGACTCAGTACAGCCGAATATGGGCATTTCCGACAAAAGGTCCACCGTTACCGAAAATTTAAAAGTTATTAAAAGCTTATTATTTTACGATATTGTAATAGAAAAATATTTAGATCTTACTAATTTTATAAATTTATCCATAAATTTGTTCACTTATATAAACAATCAGATTACAAAGTAGTGCAAACGTAATTTCTTATTTGTGAGAATGTTTTATTGCACGTTTTCTTTAATATTAAATTCCTTAAAAGACGTGATATTTGATGAAAATTATTCCAAAAAATTTTCTAACATGGTCTGTAATTTAAGGAGGAGTTCGAAGAGAAATATTTTATTCGAATTAACGGTAAATTTTATTTTGTATTAATCATTATTTAGTTAAATTATTATGGAAAAAATTTCACGTTTAAAATGTCACGTATCGAACCAGATTTTGGCTTTAACAAAAAAAAAAAAAAAAAAAATACTGAAGATTTTGAAATCAAGCCAAAGACATTTTTAAATGTTACATTGCTACGTAAAATTCTGAAAGTAGTTTGACTAAAAAATTGTGCCAGGTTTCGCTGAATAACGCCTTTTTATACATGGCCACATAAACTACTTATAGTTTTTTACGTTCGAACCGCTACTTCTTTTGCCATTATCTTTGACCTAGAATCGCGCCCCCCATAAACTTTAGCATATATAATAGTGCTTTCTTAGTGCTATAATTTAAGGGTTAAAAGAACGTAGAAAAAGTTGTTGTTTAAAATGTTATTGCATTTTTGGTGCGTACGACTGTCATGTTCAACACTTTGGAATAACCCATATAGTACTCGAACTTGTTTTCGGTAAGCATTGTCGGAATTATACTCCCTTCTGGCAAAGTATATGTACACTATCTTCTAATGTTTGGCTCTATGGTCTTTGGTTAGCCATTCTCCTACTGCCATTAACCTTTAGAAGGCTTCTCATCTAGTACTTTTCCCATCAATTTTCTTTAAATGCACTTTGCCATGTGAACTTTAAATAAAACGCCAAATGGTTAAGGATCAGTTCAAAAATTGATCAAATTTGTTGAAAATAGCTTTATGCCAGAGAGATTCCATAAAAGTTTTAGATTCAACAACAAAAACTTTAACATGCACAATAATGACTTTTAAAAAAAATTCCCTACGACACCCTTTTGCCAAAAATTCTTCAACTTTGCAAACATCTCTTTAATCCGCAACAAACTCGGAAAACGTGGGAATAAAATTAAATTTACTTTAAACTGACTTTACCGAATTTGTTTGTAATAAGTTCATAACTTACTTATAGTACAAAATTAAGGATTATGGTGGCTACGTGCTGAATCGCGGTGATCAAAACACACAATGGACATAGTGCATTCACCAGCACCCCCATGTGTATGCAAACTGACAAGAAAAACATGCACAGCTGGAAATTCAAGTGTATAATTTAAGCTAGGAACTCTGTTCAACCGTGATCAAAGATCTTACAATTTATGACATCAAAATAAATTTCAAACATTTAACTTTGTATTTATTATTCGCTGTCTCCCTGACTACCCGATAAAAATTTTAAAATTTTGCGAAGCACTAATGGTAAATTTTAAAAAATAAGAGCACAATAATGCGCTACTCAGTAAGACATTCAGAGATGCAGTAAAGTAAGTGAGGAAACTCTTTACAAGTTTTATATAAAAAAATAAAATTTTAGTGCCACGGCATTCCCTTACTTCGAAGCAGGTTTGTAAGGAAGAATGCTAAAATATAACTGTAAAAAATAGTTAGTGTGTAAAGCTGATCGCCACGTTCACCAATTTTTATATGCGTTGAATAAAGCGCTTTTTGTTTAAAAAATGTATGGCTTCAAAGTGGGAACTCACCATATAAAATTCATGCCTTCCGTAAGCGAGACGGTAAGCAAAAATCTTATGGCCATTTTCTCATTAGGCGATTATCTTTTTTCCCAACGAAAAACTGCACATTAAAGAAATTTGGTTTTCTCAATGTCTCATTTGCTTCTATTTTGTGGCAATGCTAACCGGCACTCAGCTGCCATTTATTTATTGTCCTTTTATTTGACGTACAGATAAATTCAATCAGCTGACTTACAAATTTTACATGTATTATGAGTGGTGTTGCCAACTCAAACCAATGTTTTTTGTCGGTATATTGAGAAACCCAAAATCGTTAATGAACAGTTTATCGGTATAATAAATTTATGTTGCATTAAGTAACAGACAGTTTGTCGATACATTGAGAAAATGGCCATTAGACTTTCTTAATTAACATGAGTAAGAGCTAGTGATTCATTAGATTCCTGCTTTGTTGAAGCTCAATTTCTTATTGGGAAACTGCTACTGGTTCCCTGATTGAGAATTTCTGGATTTAACGAACAGTCAAGAAAAGTTTGTATCATGATGACTGCAATACTTTTGTCATTTTAAACTCATTATTATTGACCAAAAACAGGCATAAAATTGTAACATACTTTTTTCTTTTCTTTTATTTGTATGATAAAAAAGAAAAATAAGAAATATATTATTTTGGTCAGTGGGGACATTTAATCCTAATTTATGCACAAATAATGATCAACTTTGTAAAGAATGTTGGTCGGTGGACTGACTGACAATATGGGAATGTTTTACTAAGACATTAAGTTTATTTTAAGTCTGTTTTCATTATTGTATTACCTTTTTTTATTATGCTCCAGCTAAGAGATGTACAATATTTACTTAAGGATATAGTTTTAAGCCTTTCATATGTTTATGATTATTTGTTTATAAAATGTATTTTATTTGCTTTACAAAAAAAAAAAAAAAAAAAAAAATGTAGAATGCTTATAAGTTTTTTATTTAAGTCAGTAGTGGGAGATAATGGTAGATACTATTATAGGGATTACATATGTTTTTCAAATCCCTTTAAAAGAACCATTAAAAAGGATTCAAGTAATAAAATATATTTATTTTTAGAACAAAAAAAAAAGGTCGTAGAGAATCTTAAATATTTACTACAGTCGAATTATGTAAAAGTTTCCGAAGGTGCAATTGTTGTTCACTCATTAACCTTCAGCCAATATCTGTTGGATGAGTAATGCATTTAAACGTTTATGGTGACATACATATTTTTTTAATTATTGGCCAAATTTAACTCTGGCCTTTTCCCTTTTTTCTTTTGGCAACGTATGTATTCCGCGGCAAAAGAACTGCACATTTTTTTAAAGGCCCATAACGTATTAGGCCAATATCAGATACCCTGTTTTTAAGTTAAACGTATTCCAGTTTTTCCAATGCAAAAACCAAGTCTTTTTAATGGCATTCAAGCAGGATTTCGGACTTTTAACATCTCTCGGCTTAAACTCTTGTGCTGCCAAATTTTGCTCCTTTGTAAGTGGATCTTAACGATCTTACAAGCTCTTCTTGAGTTTTACAGCAAACATTTATGGAGTAATTCATAATTTGCGAAGTTTTTTGGGTGAAGCGTTTTCAAATCACTACTTTGAAACGTCACAAACTTGATATTTAACGTTGAAATCGATTAAGCATATTCAGAATAAGCTTTGTGTGAATTTTCGCATAAACGACCAATTTTTACCCTCCAAAATGTCATATAAGTCATAAAGTTAATCCCGTATTTTTAAATTATAGTCACAAAAAACATTTATATATTTGTTGGTACCTTCCCTTTTTATCATATAAACTCCAGAAAATACATCAGCTCGATATTTTAGTTTTAATGCCAATTAAAAGAAAAGTGGAAAGAATTTAATTGAAAGTTTCCAATAAAATTATGTAGTTTGAATTTTTTTTTTTTATTATATGTTTATTTGTACAAAAATGGAGTTAAATCAACAAATTTGTCCTCAGCGCCACTTAGGCATTATTGAGAAAGCGTTGGCAAATTCTTAAACTACTTTAAACTTACGGCCGTAGTCAGAAAAATTTCTTATTTTAAGTTTAAAGTATGTTATCACTATAAAACGCTTACGCCGCGCTATTTAGGGATGCTTTATACAAATTGTATGGGCATGAGAATTTTTGACAGCTAGAAAACGCTTTCCGCTCTTGTTTAGGTATGGCTGTTAGCCTCTTTAATTTAGTTTTCGATGCTTACATATTTCCTTATATTTTTTTTTTCAAGAAAATTTACCCAGCAAACACACGTGTTTCATTTCAAATAAATGATGTTATGCTCCATCAAGCCTACATTCTTTTATTTATCTTTTTCTTTTCTTGAAAAACAGAAAAAAGTATTGCTATTTACTTAGAAAAAGTTTGATTTTCATTTAGTACATATGTATTTGTTTTTTTTTTTTTTTTTTTTTTTTTTTTTTTTAAACTAATTCACTTTTAATTGAACCTTCGTTGTACATAAATGAATCTGGATTTTACTTTTTTCTGTGAACAGTAAATCTCTGCAATTTAAACTATTAAAATAATGTTTTATTTTACTTCAAATGCGTAAAATATTAAATAAGGAAATATAATTCACCATTATATTTCAAACGATTGGATTTGTGTTTGGTGGGTACTTCTGCCATCTCACTAAAACTTATAGGCATCAATACAAGCCCAGTTTTCGTTGTGCCCACTTCTGATTTATATTTTTTTTTTATTATTTTTTTTTTTTAATTCCCTAATCTAATCCCGCGCAGTTCTACGCTTGTCTGCAGGAACCAGAGTCTCTAAAGGGAATCGAACCCGCTACCCCGGCGCTGATAGACTAGTTCACTACCAGCTAGCCTACCGGGGCATAGTTTATATTCAGAATTTGTACTCATTTGCTAGGTGGTCAGTACCATCTCAATTTCTTATTTTTCATTATCAAAGTAATTTTTGGAAATACAAAATTTTTAATTAACAAGATTTTTTTGACGTGTTAATTCCCAACTTTTATTCTTGATAAAAACACTTAAATTTATTGCTGATGGGATAAGAACGCAAACAAAATCTTGTTAATTAAAATTTTGTATTCCCAAAAATTACTTTGATAGTAAACTGGCAAGTGCACGGCCTAGAAAACTGAACTGGCAACTTGCTTTATTTTTTGATTTTCTTGCGATAACAATAAAGCAATTTGTTTTTGTATTTATTTTGTTTTTTCTTAACTTCTTACAACTACAATTAATGTTGGGAGAATTCCAACCAATTGTAGTGGGGAATGTAAAAAAGGATAAACTCTCTTTTTATTGTTGCTGTTTTTGTTTAAGCTTTGATATTATTACAAGTAAAACGGTTGAACGGTTGCAACCAGTGAAATGCGCAATAAATTTCAGTGTTTTTATCAAGAATAAAAATTGGGAACGACACGACAAGCGAAATGTTTATTTTTCTTTATATGCTGATAAAACCTAATGGTGTTGATGTAAATAAAAACAAAGTTATTACATTTCACCCGACGTTTCGTCACTTTTTTGGTGACTTTTGTTTGTTTTTAAAGCGCTAATTTGTTTTACATTTATGATTATCGGCCATGTTCTGACAATCGCACGATTTGAAATAGCAAAACGCCAGATTTATTTTATGATCTGCTGAAAGTCGTGCGTTTTGCTAGTTTGTTAAAATTATTATAGTTCTCTTGAGCATACTTTTGCAATTTGAAGTCGCCAAACTTCTTAAGATTGCAATTTACAGAAGACCTTTTATGCGATTAAAAGCCAGAATCGCAAATGTTAAGCGTTTTGCGATTGTCAGAACATGTCCGTTTATTGACAACACCATTTATGTTTTGTAGCTGACAAAAATAGAAATTAAATTAGGTCGGCTATAGCGGCAAAAGTTTTGTTGTTGTCAAAATGATCGTCTTCACAGATTATAGCCGGTAGCCTGCTTTCTATGTATGTATCCCCCTGTGGGCTTGTAGGGATTATCTGAATGATATTAAAACTTTTGGTATTACATATTACATATGTAAAAATTCGAAATTGCCATATCTCAAGAGAACTTTATGACCAAATGCGATAGCGGCAGATAGTAGCCCCCAGTGAGCTAGCACCGGACTAACTATTGGTTAAAGCTTCATTTGCAAGAAATGTTTCTGTCTTTTAAAGCGAGAGCGTTGATGGTTGTGGTCTACAAGGCAAGGTTGCTGAAAGGGAGATCCTGAAAATTCCACTCAAGGGCTGATTTGTTACCACTTGTGGGAGAGTGCCTGGATTATCCCTATGTGCGCTGGTTATATAGCTCTAGCTCGTAAATAAGAGGCGAGTTATGTATTGACGGATTATGTACTCAAATTGCTACCTGGTTATACTGGTTGCTATCACCCAGTCGTTATGATCCACCATGTAGGCTTTTAAGGTATTCATGTGAATCTTTTCCACATCTGTCGGCTATGTGTTTAATGCATTATACCGACTGAATTTCTTTTGATCTCTGAATATTAAAAACTTAAAAAAAATAACGTTAATTTCTTAAGTTTTTTAAGACATAACAGACTTTCTAAAGGAAATTACTTTTTAGTACCATTATTGACATATTTTCATAATGCGAACAAAATCTGTCATTAAAATTATACTATTTAAAAAGCAAAAACAAAAAAAAAAATAGTTTTTCATTTTACAACAACTTGTTTTATTTCAGTAGTTTTCTTTTCACTAAAACTTCAATTTAGTTTTATGAGATTTCCATTTCCTTAATGTAGACATTTTTTTTAAATATTACCTGTCATTGCAGCGTTAATGACATGTGAAACGATTGGAAATTAGTGTGGCTTTAATAAAGATACGAAGGCACTTACTCTAAATAAATGAAAAAAATAAAACAGAAACTATCTAAAAACACAAGCTGTACTATTTTTTTGCCAGCAATTATTGACAAATGCAAAGATGAAATAAAAAGAAAAAAAAAACACATTAATATTTTTTTTTTTTTTTTTTTTGCTAAATTACCGTAAATTCTAATAAAATATAGAGGCGCCATTTAACACAATATTAAAAATACAACGAAAGAAATTGAAAATGTACAAGAAGAAAGAAAGAAAAAACAAAATGTACCTCAACCTTTAAACATCCTTAGGAAATCTGTTAAAAGCTACAATAACAATTGAAGTCTATAAAAACTGGAAGTTGTAAAAACAACAATAATACAATTTAGATTATTGTTCTTGTTCTATGGAATGACCACGAAACAAGAATTGAGAAATCCAAAAGACACACAGAAGTTGTGTATTGAAAACAAAAAGATACGCAGTGACACATTAATGAGAATAGATGGGAATACAAGCAACAAGACGCATACAAAATATTTATTCCCTTCTTACATTATTACACAAATAAATACATCCATGTAAAAGTATCTCTCCGAAATGCAATAGGAGCCAGACTAATGATTTAGGAAGCAAAAAAATGAATAAAACTTACAATAACGCAAAAAGCAAAAAAAAAAAAAAAAAATTCTGCAATAAGTGGCAGGACAGACAAATGGCTAAGCAGACAGACGTATGTATACGTTCATTCTTATGTGTTTGTGTAATGTTTGTAATGACAATGAGACAATAATGGTTATAGAAGTTATGTTTCTTTTTCTCAAAAGTTTATTTTTTTTCTAACTAAAGTACTACTACTCGTATTTACAAAGTGTTACTAGTTTTAATAAGACTTTAAGTAATAAAAGTTTCTATTTTTTCAAAATAATACAATAATAGTTTTCGAGGATAAAGGAAAAAATAAATATTACAGGTTTTCTTTAAAAGGATTGATGACACTTTAACAAATCAAAAATCTGATTTGGACTATTTAAAGATCCACAATTTAAAACAAATTTTTACTTTAGAAAGACCTTTAATCGAAATTAAATTTCGACTATATTTAAGATAGTTTAAGACTTTGCCAACCTTCAAGATTAAATCTTTGTTTAACTCTTCAAAGACCCACGATTAGGACTAACAATCGACTGTATAAGCCTGCTCTACCAGAGCTTACAGCCTGGCCCACGATGTCGACTGCTGTTACTCGCTTGCATTTTCACCGACAAACAGCTGATTTGAGCTCCACTTAAACCTTTTACGTTCGCCAAGATAGCAAGGAAAGTTAACAACGGCGGAAATTAAAAATTAAGTGGCAAAATATAGATTAATACCGTTCCAGAAAAAAGTAGGTTCAAGTGGGATATATGCCAGGCAAACTAGGAAGTGTCAGGGCATAAACTTAACGGAATATGAAAGTCAACCGTGCAAAAATCGCCCCAGCCGTTCCAGAGAAAAGTGGGTTCATCCAAAACGGTCAGTAAAAATCGTTGCTGATTTAAATTTGTTTTAAGTTTTATAGTTACACTCAAAGCAAAAAGTCAATCCATCCGTACTCAAATCAATCCGAAGCGGTATTAATAGTACGGTGAGTACGAATTTTCTTGCATCCAGTACAAAAAGATTGAATTAAGTACGGACTTTATTTCAATACTTAACTAAACCATGTTTAACCATGATTCAAATACTATACAATAAAGTTGATTCAATCCCGATTTCATACTTTAAATAAACCAACAGTGAAATAAGAAGGAGAATTTTATTATGATTGATTAACTTACCCCTTTTACACCTTACAGAATTTCAATTATAAAACACAAGCATCTACCCGGTATGGTTTTACTTTAAAAACTTAATGTACATAAATAACACAAAATAACTATTAACTAAATGAGAACTCTTGCTCTTAATTTTACTTTTTAAACATGAAAATAATGTGTTTTTGTTGTTTCTACATGTGTTTTTTAACTACGTGTGTGGTGTTGTTGTAGTGCCTACAACAAACTTTAATAAGTTAAATGAGATTAAAACGCTCACTTTGTTATTTTACTTTCAGAGTGGCGCTACCAACGAAAAGTTAAATTTTTTTTCTTAATTGTACTTATTTTAAGAAATTTCGGGATTGATTTTCGAAAGTAGTCCGATTTAGGATTGTTTAAGTACGTTTTAGAGTTATTCGTACATGAATTTTTGAGTACGACTCTTAAAGTAAGTATAAAAACTTAATTTATCCAGAGTGTTTTTCTTTCTGTGTGGATTTGTAAAAGATAAGACTATATTTAGATAATAATAAAGATATACCATGCAAATGCTATTAGGCAATTAACTGTTTAAAGATTGACCATTGAATATAAATTTGGACTATATAAAAGCCGACAATTAAGCCTAACTAGCACTAAATTGAAACTTTTTAAAGATTTGAAATTTAAGCTAAAATAATTCTAGCAAATAAAGCAAACTTTTTTAATACATACAAAACAAACAATCAAACGTAAATTTGGACAGCTGTGGCACCGTTTTACATGGTCAATAGGGTGAAGTGCCAATGGGTGCTTACTTGGCGTCAGCCGCGATCGCAAAGGATCGTGATGTTCTCTTGAGAGCTAACAATCCCCCAGAGGGCACATCAATTTGGTTTGTTGAATATTCTAAAATTTTTAAAAATTAAGACCTGTTTTAGCCCCACGATAAGAGCTTTATTTTCGGCACAGAGCACTGTCCTGCCTTAGAGACTTATTGACAGAAGTTTCTAGGGGAACCCATTATAGATGCAACCGAAATTTATGCTCTCTTACGTGGTAAAATAATTGGTTTTATACGTGGGGTAGATCTGTCATTGTGAATATCGTGGCTGGAGAGTACTAAATGCCTCTGGTGGCCCCACGATATCGTCACTCACACCACCCCGGAACCATTTTAGCATTTCATCAGGATGGGTAGTTTTTATTCGTTTCTTTCCTTCGTCCCCCTTTTCTCTCCTAAGCAAGGAGGCTTGGAACTTCTGATCATCTATCATCTTATATTAATGGAATGTGTATTCTCAGTCAAATTACAATTTACAAAGCTTTCATACTTTAATAGTGTTATTCCTTCAATATTTTCCGCGAATATTTTCTATGCACTATTTATATAATAAATGTTACTCACAATGAGAGATTCTATTTCATTATTCTATAAATGTATTGCTCACACCATTTCCATGACCTCTCACATCGAAGCATCTCATGCACTATATTTACGTGTGTTAGGTTTACGCACAACTTTCCGTTTAAAATTCGTCTCTCTTGCATCCACTTATCGCTTTCAAATAAAATATACCTCGAGTTCTCTCCAAGCTCCGCATTCTTTATCATGCTTTATTTAAAATTTTTTTCAGGTCATGTAGTAACCCATGTTTCCGTGTTGTCTCCCTATCAAAATTCCAATGTTCGGGAATAAGATATAGTTACATCTCCCTCTCAAAACTTTATCCCACCGTTCCTGCCACACCGTTACAATTCGTTCCACAGCGAATTTGTTTGCTTGTAGGACCTGTCTCCCTTGCTCTACTTTAGATTTTTTTAAATTTCCTCGCTTTCGCATATTAATGCACCAATCGGCGATATTCCTAAAAGCACCAATGTTGCGCTTGTAGGTACGTTACGATGCGCAGATATGATGCATAGAGCACTTACTCTCTGAGGTTTCTGTATTCCGCATTCAGAGCCCTAATAGTTGTTTAGGTCGCGTATTAAAGCTGAGAATGAATTACTCTTTATATAAGGCCTTGGACATCTATATCTATCTATCAACCTATAAAGCAATGGTTGATTCAAGTTTGGATTATATAAAGTCTTGAAATGTTACCTTTATTTAGGAGACAGGTATGTGTATACTCCAAGGCTTTAAAGAAGTTTGAATTATGTGTATAAAGTTCTACGATCAAGCTATATTTAGTTAAATATTTATATTCTTCGATCTTATTAAAATTATATTACACTTTTAACACACAAACGTTCTTATCGACTGTAGAGTACTAAAGAAAAAGATTAAATGTAAGTTTTACAAACACATGGTGGTCGTAAATTGTTCTTTTTGTAAGTATTATTTTTTCTTTCTTCTTAAAAGAATTGATATTAATGACAATAGAATTTTTATGTACTTTCGTATTGTAGAAATTAAAAATAATTAGATTTCGCTGACATGAAACACAACATAATAAATAGAACAAAAAACATTGTTAATTAGAGACATGACTAACAACAAAATAATTATAGAAGAAAATCTCGGAAGTGAATTTAATTAAAATTAAGGAGTCAAAAGAAATCAGGATAGGTTTGTGGAAAACAATTACGCCGTATTCATAAACAATTATTTAATTTAACAAACGTATATTAAACAAAATTTTCATAGAAAATATGTTTTGTAAACCTTTATTAAATTTAAAATTTTTTATGAATACTGGCATTAATAATTAGAAATAAAAATATATAAAAATAGTTGTTCATTCGACCTATTTTTGCAAAAAGTTAAAGAAGCCCATAGAAATGTTATTGTTTGACAGTTAATTTAAATTTTAATTGAAATTTTATCGCTTAAAACTCTTAGTTTTGCAAGTTATCCTCCTTCTTCATAACTCCTTGCTACCAATATTATAAACTGCCTTATAGAAATTAAATTTTCCCACACTTAATTTAAAAAAAAATATATATATATACATACAACTTTTTTGTAATTCCCTGGTTGTTGTCCTAAATCATTTATAATGATTATTATGATGATGATCTTTAAAATAAACATTGGCATACAGCTAGTCATCCAGTCATTTATACAGCAAACCAACCAGTCAGTCCATAGCTCCAACTTGTTGTTTGACAATGACTTCCAAACACTTCTTGGCAGCACGTCAACAATTGACGTTTAAGAAACGTTTAAAAACGAACTTTCTGCAAGAAAAACAACAACAACAACACACGCACACTGAAAAGTAGTAGTGAACACACGTTGTGCTTTAACGCTACAGGAGTTAAAAGCTTTAACTCCTTCGATTAGATAACTGAGACGCAGTCAGTCAGCCAACCCTCCAGCCAGCCCAGTCATTCATATACACATAAATAAGACTATAAAAATTTCTCATTCTTGTAAGAAATGAAAAAACTAACGATATGACAACGTATGAATTTAAAATGAATTGTTGTGTCTGATTTATGGCAATTCGAAGACGATGATGCGCCATATGAAAACAACACGTACTTATTTCGGTTTCTTTACTTTAAATTTCTTTATATGAACATTTTTTGTTTTAACGAATTCTATAAATTTCGTTACACCCCAACAATCAGTGAAAGACAATAATACAATACGGGTACTTTACCATCAACACAACTCACTCCAATTGTTTGTGGCTTCTTGCTGAGGATGAAAAAATATCATGGAGAGATTTTTTTGGTTTATTGCAATGTGCGAATAAGCATGTATGTAGCGCTAAATGCAGGGTATTAAAAATATGGCTTCTTAAAAAAAACAGAAATATTATAGAGCCTTTATAAAGGCTTAATAATTGAGACTGAATATTAACCCTACCTTAACACATGCAAGTAGAGTATTATTATTATTATTTATTTTTTTAATAGATATAAAATTATTTAGACATTTAAAGTTCTTAATAGTATAAAAGTTATTTTATCTATAGATGGCGTAACAAAATGTTGTAAGCCAGATTAGCACATTACTATTATATTGACTGTAATATATGATTAGGGTACATTTCTATTTATTTGGAATATAAAGATATTTCTAGTAATTAAATTCATTTAACAACAGTTTTCTATACGTCAAACATACTTTAAGGTATTTATATAGTTTGCAATAGTTCAAGCCGTTTAGTATGCTGATGACCTCATTTGCATTAAGCTGCATACTATACTGCATAAGTATACTTATTAACATCGAAAATGTCGACGAAATAGTCGAATGTCATACAAGTTGCATGAAAGTTTACACAGTCAAGTAGAAGTTCCTTATAAATCAGAGTTGCCAACTGCGAACCAGAGCTTCATTTATAAATAAAGAGTTGACATTAAGCATTATTATTAATTCTTCTAATGAGATTGATGTTTTAAAATTTAAATCAATTGTGTTCTTTTTTATATTTGCAAAAAAAACAAGAAATATTTTTATATATACTTAAAAAAAAGAGTTAAAACTATAATTATTGTTTTCCCAATCAAATCAATTTGGTAGCACTGTTTATGTTTTTGACATTAACTTGCTGCAAGTGTCAAAAAATCACTGCCTTCAGAAACGTCTTGCAAGTTGAGCCTCAAGTTGTCTGCAAGTACGAAAAATGTGATGGTGTTAGTGAAAAAGTTTGTTTATTTAGTTTTTCGAACTTGCACTTAAATATCACTTCCCAAAATACACTTAGGCCCGTTTTCACGACTTAACGATAGCTAAATGTAGGAAGTTATCGAACAGATAATGAGTTTTTAATTATCACAAGTTCTCTTTTACCTAAAAGTGAAGGATAAGCTAAAGAGGAACGTTCTACCTTTAACTTTTGTCGTAAGGTTTAGATTGGAGATTGCCATATTATATTCACATATTTTTTATATATGGCAACTCCAATTATACGTACATTTTGTACGACTTACCTTTAAAGTTCGATATAGTTAACGCTACCTTTAGCACTAATAAGGAATAAAGTTACCATCAACTATTTTTCGTTTTCACAACTTCTGTATAAAATAAACTTAACATTTTTAAAAAAGTGGCAATACTAAAGAAAATACCGATTATTTTTGCCAAAATAAAAATACGAACTGGCAACTACGTACTTTTTTTTACATTTACAAAATGTACGTATAATTGGAGTTGCCATATATAAAAAATATGTGAATATAATATGGCAATCTCAAATCTAAACCTTACGACAAAAGCTAAAGGTAGAACGATCCTCTCTTTAGCTTATCCTTCACTTTTAGGTTAAAGAGAACTTGTGATAATTAAAAACTCATTATCTGTTCGATAACTTCCTACATTTAGCTATCGTTAAGTCGTGAAAACGGGCCTTAAAGTTATATACTTAAGTCAAGCCTCTATTAAGTCCTCAAAAGATCTCTTTAGAAAACATTAGAGTTTATGATTTCATTCTTTTCAAAAAAAAAAAAAAAAAAAAAATCCTCTGAAAGTAAACTTTACAGTTGACTTTGAAGAAACAAATCTATGTATATATTGGAAACAAAGAATAATATGATGAGCTGGTTTTATAAGCTTAGCAAGAAATCATCATAAAATACAGCAGCAGAAATATTTAAGCACCCAGCAAAAAAAAGGAAGAGATGATGAAGGTACCACCAGTATTATAGATGCGAAGAGTTGAATGGCAGGCAGACGCCATGCATGATTATTTTAAATTGGATTATTTGTTTAAGGCGACAAGCAGCGCGGCATCTCTTCCTCATCATCTGTTGTGCTTATTTTCTGCTATTCCTCTTTTTTCACTGACGATATTTTCTCTCGGCAAACTACCAAGGCGGCTTTTTAGTTTTTAAGACACACACATGTGGTAACGGATGAATTGGATTTGGAGTTAATAAAAAAAAAAAAAAAAAAAAAAAACGGAAAAAACTCCTTTGGAAAAAAAGAAAACAATAATTTGCCAGTTATGCATATCAATGAGTGAAAAGGAATGAATGACTGAATGAATGAATGGATTGGTTTTAAACGCATACCGAGTAATAATGATAAGCATTTCAAAATTAAATACACAAAGAAATTTATGTATTTATTTATTTTTAATCGTATTTGTAAGTATTTTTAACTTTTATTTTTGTAAAATTGTAATTGATTTTTTTTTTTTTTTTTTGTGAGTGTTGTCAAGTTGATTTTAACAATTTGTCTTTGTTACTAAAGTTGCTGCAAATGATGAATGCTGGTGACACATGTATAGAAGAGTTTCAGTTTCTGTTGGAATATGAGGCATGACTGAGAGGCTTAATAATGTTAACACTAATTAATGTTTTAATTAAAAATACGAAAAAAAAACAAGAAGAAACGGGTGACACATGTGATAACTATACATACAACTTAATCAACACATACCTACAATTCTATATTTATGTGAGTTTATATGTCGTTAATAATTACAGGTGTCAAAACAGCTTATGGAAAATATTTTAACAAAATTAAAAGATTTATAGTTAAAGCTTTTGCAGTTGGCAGCTTATGAAAAAAAACTGGTCTCGCTTGAAAATGATACTGACAATCAAGTCAAAGAAGTGTAAACATTTTTAATTATATGTATTAAAAATTAATAGACAAGTTTTATTATTGGCTATTAAATTATAATTAAAAAAAAGTCAATAACTTTTTGCAACAATATTGAAATGATGAAGATTTATCTTATTTTAATCAGTTATAAATTGCAAAAACTCAAATTTTATTTTGCCACAAACGAAATTAAATTATGTGTTTTTTCATCTTTTGAAATGTTTGAATGTTCCATAAAAGAACATTTATTAAAATTTATTTTGAAATGAGTACATTTCACATTACATGCATGCAAATAAAACATATTTTTCGAAAACTAAGGAAAACATTTTACACATATTATGATCACTTTATCATATTATTGTTATCGGCAACCATATTATCAGCAAGCTGCAGCACGTTATAGTTAATAATATGTTTGCCACTTGAAATACCATATAATTTTGCATAACACATACGTCTGTCAAAACTCATTTGAATTGACAAATGTGGCACAGACAAACTAAAGCGTATGAAAAATGGCAGGTTACACAATGCTCGTTATAAAAGCCTTTCGGTCAGCTGTTTTTAATTTATTTAACACTTTGCTTATACCATGCTACGGTTTTTGTTTGTTTCCTTCTGCATGTTTTTTAACTTTTCAATACCTTGTTCCTTCATGCCTCAAAATACTCAACGCGTTTAAAAGTTAAATGTTAACCAACTTTCCTAACGCAAACGCGTCAATATGTTCTTAAAAAAAACTTGTTTAACCTTTTTGACAGAAGTCTACAGCGCACTAACGCGTGTAATGTACTTCTAACGGAATGTACTATTCTACACAATCGTATCATGCATTCGCACAAAAATCTGACGGAATACTTTCCGTCATAAAAAAATGTTCCCAAAATCTGTTGGCAATGCCACACTATCACACAAAAGTGATGCAAAATCAAATGACTCCGCTCATTTACAAGAAAATGCATCGCATGGAATCTATAATTTTTTGAAAATTTTTATAAGCATTTGCAAGTTGGACAGAATTGTCAAACAAATATGTTAGTCAATTTTATTTTTAAGTCAGACTATCATACTTTATAAGCAAATAAGATTTTTTTTTACAAATCTTACGACTAAATAGGATAGTGAACGGTCGAGAAATGTTGTTTAAATGGGATACTTTGGCTTAAGAAGATAACTTTAATAAAACTATGTTTCTGAACAAGAAATACAAGGAAACGAAATATTGTAAATGAATAAAAAATTTATGTTGCACTTATTGAAACTATTTTTAAAAAATAGTTGCCGTTATAAAGACTGTTACGTAAAAATATTGCCTGTTGCGGTGTTGCGAAAATCGAGTTCTCACTGTATTTTTTTAAAGAGCATAAGAATTTAAAAATTATTTTTTTAAATCACATTTTTTCAAGAAATATATTTTTATTTATATTTTTTTTAGAAAGGTGGATTTGAAAGAAATCAATTAAAAAAACTTTATTGTGTGGCCCCCAATTAAGATAAAGCTTGCACCTAACGACTAAAACAAATAAAATTATATAAAAATCCGAGATTAAAGTAAAGTTTTGACTGTATAAAGAACTTCGATGAAAAAAAGCTTTACATTTATAAAGACCCACGATTAAAACAAAGGTTCGGTTATGTAAATCGCCAGGTTAAAAAAATTTTGGAATATATAAAAGGATTATGATAAATTTTGGCCTATATAAAAAACCACTAATAAACAAAATTTTGATTATATACGTGTGTGAAGATAAATATGAAAAGTTAAATTCGTTTTTTAAAAATATCGCATGCGATAAAAAATATTTTAAAAAAATATCGCATGCGTATTATAAAGAAAATACTACTATTTACAAGAAATTTTACAGTTTTTATGAAAAATCAATAATTTTTATTTAATATTTAAAACTAATTAGATATTTATTTAGTCTTTTTACATTAAAATTTATAAGTTTTGAAAAAATACGACTTAGAGTGAAATTCTCATGAAAGTGCTGTGTGAGGGATATGGCCACTGTGTCCAAACCCTTCGATCTCAGGGAATCAAACCGAATGGAAAAGGAAGACTATGGACAGGGCTACAATAATCAATTATTACTTTATCCAAATTGTATTTGTGAAAAAAGTTATTCATTTTTGAAAATTTGACTAAGAGTGAAATTCTCATGAAAGTGCTGTGTGAGGGATATGGCCACTGTGTCCAAACCCTTCGATCTCAGGGAATCAAACCGAATGGAAAAGGAAGACTATGGACAGGGCTACAATAATCAATTATTACTTTATCCAAATTGTATTTGTGAAAAAAGTTATTCATTTTTGAAAATTTGACTTAGAGTGAAATTCTCATGAAAGTGCTGTGTGAGGGATATGGCCACTGTGTCCAAACCCTTCGATCTCAGGGAATCAAACCGAATGGAAAAGGAAGACTATGGACAGGGCTACAATAATCAATTATTACTTTATCCAAATTGTATTTGTGAAAAAAGTTATTCATTTTTGAAAATTTGACTTAGAGTGAAATTCTCATGAAAGTGCTGTGTGAGGGATATGGCCACTGTGTCCAAACCCTTCGATCTCAGGGAATCAAACCGAATGGAAAAGGAAGACTATGGACAGGGCTACAATAATCAATTATTACTTTATCTAAATTGTATTTGTGAAAAAAGTTATTCATTTTTGAAAATTTGACTAAGAGTGAAATTCTCATGAAAGTGCTGTGTGAGGGATATGGCCACTGTGTCCAAACCCTTCGATCTCAGGGAATCAAACCAAATGGAAAATGAAGACTATGGACAGGGCTACAATAATCAATAATTACTTTATCCAAATTGTATTTGTGAAAATTTTTATACATTTTTGAAAATTTGACTTAGAGTGAAATTCTCTTGAAAGTGCTGTGTGAGGGATATGGCTACTGTGTCCAAACCCTTCGATCTCAGGGAATCAAACCAAATGGAAAATGAAGACTATGGACAGGGCTACAATAATCAATAATTACTATATCCAAATTGTATTTGTGAAAATTTTTATACATTTTTGAAAATTTGACTTAGAGTGAAATTCTCTTGAAAGTGCTGTGTGAGGGATATGGCCACTGTGTCCAAACCCTTCGATCTCAGGGAATCAAACCAAATGGAAAATGAAGACTATGGACAGGGCTACAATAATCAATAATTACTATATCCAAATTGTATTTGTGAAAATTTTTATACATTTTTGAAAATTTTCAGAAATGTATGAAAATTTTCAAAAATGTATACAAATTTTCACAAATACAATTTGGATAAAGTAATAATTGATTATTGTAGCCCTGTCCATAGTCTTCCTTTTCCATTCGGTTTGATTCCCTGAGATCGAAGGGTTTGGACACAGTGGCCATATGCCTCACACAGCACTTTCAAGAGAATTTCACTCTTAGTCAAATTTTCAAAAATGAATAACTTTTTTCACAAATACAATTTGGATAAAGTAATTATTGATTATTGTAGCCCTGTCCATAGTCTTTATTTTGCATTTGGTTTAATTCCCTGAGATCAAAGGGTTTGGACACAGTGGCCATATCCCTCACACAGCACTTTCATGAGAATTTCACTCTAAGTCAAATTTTCAAAAATGAATAACTTTTTTCACAAATACAATTTGGATAAAGTAATAATTGATTATTGTAGCCCTGTCCATAGTCTTCCTTTTCCATTCGGTTTGATTCCCTGAGATCGAAGGGTTTGGACACAGTGGCCATATCCCTCACACAGCACTTTCATGAGAATTTCACTCTTAGTCAAATTTTCAAAAATGAATAACTTTTTTCACAAATACAATTTGGATAAAGTAATAATTGGTTATTGTAGCCCTGTCCATAGTCTTCATTTTCCATTTGGTTTGATTCCCTGAGATCGAAGGGTTTGGACACAGTAGCCATATCCCTCACACAGCACTTTCAAGAGAATTTCACTCTAAGTCAAATTTTCAAAAATGTATAAAAATTTTCACAAATACAATTTGGATAAAGTAATTATTGATTATTGTAGCCCTGTCCATAGTCTTCATTTTCCATTTGGTTTGATTCCCTGAGATCGAAGGGTTTGGACACAGTGGCCATATCCCTCACACAGCACTTTCATGAGAATTTCACTCTTAGTCAAATTTTCAAAAATGAATAACTTTTTTCACAAATACAATTTGGATAAAGTAATAATTGATTATTGTAGCCCTGTCCATAGTCTTCCTTTTCCATTCGGTTTGATTCCCTGAGATCGAAGGGTTTGGACACAGTGGCCATATCCCTCACACAGCACTTTCATGAGAATTTCACTCTAAGTCAAATTATCAAAAAAGAATAACTTTTTTCACAAATACAATTTGGATAAAGTAATAATTGATTATTGTAGCCCTGTCCATAGTCTTCCTTTTCCATTCGGTTTGATTCCCTGAGATCGAAGGGTTTGGACACAGTGGCCATATCCCTCACACAGCACTTTCATGAGAATTTCACTCTAAGTCGTATTTTTTCAAAACTTATAAATTTTAATGTAAAAAGACTAAATAAATATCTAATTAGTTTTAAATATTAAATAAAAATTATTGATTTTTCATAAAAACTGTAAAATTTCTTGTAAATAGTAGTATTTTCTTTATAATACGCATGCGATATTTTTTTAAAATATTTTTTATCGCATGCGATATTTTTAAAAAACGAATTTAACTTTTCATATTTATCTTCACACACGTGATTATATTAGGAGACAGGATTTATAGCCTATGTTAACCGCCGGGTAATCAAAAAATGACTGTGAAAATATCTGGAAAATCGGTTCAGTGTTTTAGAAGAATATAGTGAACCAAGAAATAAACAAACATACAAACCTCCATAGACGACTTACGAAAACAAAAAAATGAAGCAATTTGCACTTAAAACTACAATTCGAGTCAGAACAAGTTAGAGTGTAATATTCGGCTGTGCCGAATCTTTGATACCCTCCACCGACAATTTGAATATTTCAGGAGTGATATCCCAATAAAAAATGGAGCTTCCAACGAAGCAGGTTTGTAAGGGAGAAACATAAGAGTTTCGCTTACCATTGCGCTTACGGAAGACATGAATTTTATATGGCGAGTTCCCACTTTAAAGCAAAACATTTTTGACACATAAAGCGCAAAAATTGTAAGATGTAACGATCAGCTTTAAGGCCGCTTTAGCCGACCGTAAATGTAATTAAATGCAATGTAACGTACCGTAACGTACTGTAAGCTCGTTTGTGCACTTATAGAACATGTAAGAACGTGTCAGCTGTTTTTCAAAAACATTAACAAAAAAGAGAAAAGTGATGAGAACTAAAAGTGTTGAAATGGTGACCGCTTTGAAGAAAAAGTACCAAGTGATTTAAATAGTATTAAAACGGTATTTCTTGTATGTTTATATAAATAAATAAATATTTGAAATTAATATTACAGATTTACAATAAACAAATATGTATTATGTATAGCATATTCGTACACATGTTCTTACATTATTTTCAAAATGTGCATACGCAAAACAAGGTTTTGATCCCATTAAAAACCAGACTTTTTATTGTTTGGGGATATGTATGCATTTGTTTATTTTATACATCCAAACATATATTTTTATAAATGAAAATATGTATGGATTGTAACTTATTTTGTCAAAAGTCCACAGATATTATTACTAAAATGTACCAAAGAAAAAGAGTGATTTTACCCGCATTCCATTTAAAATACAAGCAGCCCATCACTATCTACAACTGTCACGTAAGCTCGTAATGAAATTCTATTTTCTACAGGTTGGCACGTTACGGTAAAGTGACATTACAGTCAGTTAAGCAGTTGCATTGCTTTCCATATAACAGAAACGATCAGCTGTTTACATTACATTTACATTTCTACATTTACGGTCGGCTAACGGGGCCTTTACACACTGAATGTTTTGATACCGTTCTTTTTAAGTACTCTCCCTTACAAACCTGCTTCGTAGTAAGGGAATGCCGTAGAACTTGAAATGTTATCTTTTTTTATAAAAGTTGTTGAGAGTTCTTTCACTTATTTACTGATTTTCTGTATGTCTTATAGCGTAGCGCATAATTGTGCGCTTATTTTTTTAAATGTACCTTTAGTGCTTCGCAAAATGATACAATTTTTTAATGGGATCTGTATGATGTCTATTTATTATTAATTTATCTTTATAAAAACAGACATCAGGATATAATATTAGTTGCGGCTTAGACCTATTTTAAATTATTGACCGACAAATTCTATTAAGATAGCATTATTTATTACGGTTTTAGGAGTTCTAAACTGTTTTCCGGCAGTAGGGTTTATATGGGGCCTAGGGTAAATTATCTACCGATCTTCATGAAATTTTACAATGTCCTATCTAGTCCTAAAAAACTGTGACGTGCAAAATTTTATTATGATAGCATTAATAATAACGGTTTTAGGCGTACTAAACTCTTTTCCGGGAGTAGGGTTTATATGGGGCCTAGGGTAAATTATGAACCGATCTTCATGAAATTATACAGTGTCATTTTTAGTTCTAAAAAACTGTGACGTGCCAAATTTTATTATGATAGCATCAATAATTACGGTTTTAGGCGTACTAAACCGTTTTCCGGGAGTAGGGTTTATATGGGGCCTAGGGTAAATTATGGAGAAATCTTCACGAAATTTCAAAGTATGATTTCCAGTTGAATAAAACGAACATTTGCAAAATTTCATATCATTTCGTGGCATTGTTCAATCATTTATGTTAGTTTTTGTAACAAAATCATCAATTTTTTAAAGTGGTGGTTCCACATTTTGAGTCATAGCTCTGATCCTACTGAACCGATTTGGCTGGATTTCCATCCCAAACTGCTTAGGATAACTACAAGCAATTTGACTCCCAGTTTTTTTATTTCTTTTGAGTTTTTCGAAAGTGAGCGTGTTTTCAACAGACGAACAGACAGACGGACATGGCTAAATAGACTTTGAATTACAAACTTAGTATACCCTCTTCACAACTTATTGTGGTGGAGGGTATAAAAAAGCCAAAAAATTTTAGGGAAATGTCAGAATATATAAAGTCACTGTTTATTGTTAGTGTTTTGTCTAAGCTTTTATATCGTTTGCAAGTTAGACGTTGAACGTTTGTAATTCTCATTCGCTTTACAGTTTTATTTGTATAATATTTCTTAAAGCCTTGGAAAAGAATTTTCTGAAGATCTGGCCTAAGCAACCAGTGAAATGCGCATAGAAACTAGCTTTCCCTCAACAATAAATTTCAGTGTGTTTATCAAATTTGAAAAATTGGAAATTTAGCAAGTCATACAGAAATCTTATTAATAAAAAATTTTCTATTCCCAAAAATAACTTTGATAACACCATTTTTATTTTTTTTAAAGATATTTTCTTCTTGTAAAGGAAAGTAATTTTTAGTACTATATTTATGGAAAAACCATAGTTCCATCACTAAGAACAACTTGATTTCGACAAAATCTAGTCACGAAGTAGAATCTGTTTTGTATGGAAATCCTAGTGAAAAACAATTAGAATTTACTTGAAATCTTGTAAGTACTAGATTTCTTTGTAGTGAAAACGGGATATTAAGATTGTCTTAAATTTCCTGACTCACTTTCATCTTAAACTCACAACACCTTTTTTTAATATTTATAACATTTCATGAATCACTTCTCTTTGAGTCATTTTTCATATTTATTTATTCATTTTCTTCATCTCAAAATTATAAACATTTAATGTATTTATTTGACATTAAGAAAAAATAACAACAATTTAAACTTTAACAAAATTAGACCCAATTTTACTTCAAACTTGTAACATTTTCATAACATTAACAATACACGAATAAAAAACTATAAAAGAAAAAGGTCAGTCAGCAGACAGACCATAACAAAAAAAAAAAGGTAAAAATTAAATAAAGTGTAAAAAAAATTCTATACCAATCTATTGTGCCAAAAATACAAAAGGAACACATTACAAACTATTATGCCAAGTGTCATTTGCACAACCAACCGAATAAACAAAAAAATTAAATCTACAATTTAACAAAATGAGTAGAAAAAAGTGAAACGTAAATGTGCAACAGAATCCAAAGTGGGATAATAGGATTTTGTATTATAAATTACATTTGAAATTGGTATTTGAATATCAAATTGTAACAAGTGCCACACACACATGCAAAGAGACACTCACTCATTCATAATTCGGGCCAACAACTTCTAGACTCTTGAAAACTAATACCACTTGAATATTTTTTGAAAACGTTTTTAATGCTAGAGTCTGTTAAATTCAGAAAAATAAATGTCATTTTATTGCTACAAACAAAAAAAACAGTATGTAAAATGATTTGTTTTAGTTGTTTTTATTACACTCCAAATACATAAAATAATTGCTGTAATATGAGATGCATTCAAATGATCTCAGCACGTGAAGTGAGTGTAGTTAGTTGTCAGTCAGTCAGTTGCTACTTATTCACAGAAATATGATCATGTATATGATAATAAAAATTACAAACAAAATACAAAAAATACTAAAAAATGTGTTAACATTGAATACTTAAAGAAAATGTAGGCTGGTTGGTCGCTCTGTTACTTGTTACAGGTCTCAACTATAATTTTGGTTCTATTTTTTTTTTTTTTTTTTTATTTCGAAAAGTTTCAAATTCATTTTCATTTGTATGACCGACCATATTACACATTCATTGGGGTAACATTTACAAGTGGATTCAAGTAACAAGTAGATACAGTTGAAAAACTATACATTTATGTATTTAAAATGCTATAATTGTTTAAATTTAAATACACATTTTAAAAGGATTGTAACAAATATGGAAAAAAAGTAGACAGAGGTATATTTATCTGCACATAAAATAAATAGACCGATATACTTTGGAAGGTAAAACAAAACGTCAAATGGTGGAGTCTGTCCAAGTTCGTAATACATGTAAGAATCTGTTCTGCATAAGATTTTAGTAGATATTAGAATTATGTTTGTACAAGACTATACATTTATGTATTTAAAATGCTATAATTGTTTAAATTTAAATACACATTTTAAAAGGATTGTAACAAATATGGAAAAAAAGTAGACAGAGGTATATTTATCTGCACATAAAATAAATAGACCGATATACTTTGGAAGGTAAAACAAAACGTCAAATGGTGGAGTCTGTCCAAGTTCGTAATACATGTAAGAATCTGTTCTGCATAAGATTTTAGTAGATATTAGAATTATGTTTGTACAAGACTGCAGTCTTTGTAAGATTTATATTTGTAAAAGACTTAAGTTAATTTATGGTGGAAGAGACGACAACCGGATTTGAACTTCGCTTTTCATAAGGACCCAGAATATATATACTTTATAGGGTGTAGGACCTTCGGTGAAGGGTATAAAAAACAAACTTAATTAGAAAAAAGAGTAATTTTTGGGATTTCAGTATTTTGGTCATAACTCTACTATTTCTTAACCGATTTGACAGATTTATTTACCAGTACTTGTGGTTATAAAACTTGGACTCGGATAGATCTATGGTTCCCAAAAATGGGTATTTTTCAAAAAAAAAAAAATTAATATTTTGGTCATAAGTTTTTCGTATCTGAACCGATTTTCCCGAGTTTTTCAGAAAATATTTTCTACTAAAAATTTTCAATCTTTTGATATATAAGGCGTAACCATAGGTCATATTACAGTCAAAAAATTCAGGTTCTTTTACAATTTTTGATATTTTTTGTATGGGAGGTACCACGCCCACTACTCCAATCTCGCCCACACTTTGTGGGATGGTGTGTATTTATAACCTAAATGTTTGTACCTTATTTGGAAACTTTGGCTCTTGCCGTTCTCCAGATATACAGAAAAAAAGTAAAAAAAAATACAACAATAACAAGGGATTTTTGGAAAAAATTAGAGGCAGTCGTGGTCATATCTCAGCCATTTGTGGACCGATCTTGCGGAATTTCAATAGCAAGATATGGTGGACTATATGTGACATAAATGTAAAACAACCTAGCCGCTATCATGTCTGCAGTCTCCGGAAAACACATATCAAACATAAGACGGACAGACGGACGGACATCGTCAAATCAACTTCGCTCCTAATAAGGACCCAGAATATATATACTTTATAGGGTCTAAAATCACTATTGTAGAAATTACAAACGGAATGACAAACTTATATATACCCTTTTCCACCTGTGGTAAGGGGTATAAATATCACCTTCTAAAAAGGTGCATGTATAAAATGTCTTGACAACCCTGTAATAAATAATTCTATATGTTATTTGACGGAAACAAAACACAAGTTATGAAAAATTGGAATGCCATATTTTTAACACCTGACAAACGGTTAGTTCTTCTTCGTAATTGCTAATTTTTTAACGCTTTTTATGCTATTTTCCGACATTTTGTTTTTTTTACGGATTTAGCGATGTTCGTGACAGAATCGATTTTGTCCTGTAAGTTTTCTTGTTTTTTACATTGAAGTTTTATTTTTTTTTTTAATATTTTAATTTTAAGTTCATCTAATTTAATTTTTATTTAATTATTGTTAGTGAAGGAAGGAATTTACAACATGAAATGAATAAAAAAAATTGTTCATAATTTTTTTTTTTTTTTTGACTGAACACGGGTTTGAACTCGGGTCGAATTTACATGTTTCACGAATAACCACATTCCCATCAACTGAATTCTTTGCCATTCTATCGTTTGCACCACCGCGGCGGTAATCAGTCTTTTACCATTGGTGGTTCGAAATTTGCCGTAATTCATTATCTGTTTTTAGTTTTATTTGCTTGTTTCTTTCTTACTTCTGTTTTTTAATAAATATTGGACTTTGTTATAATGGCGCTGTTCGCAAATTTTTGTGAATTTTTGCAAAATTTTTACCGAATTTTTGCCATTCTTTAAAGTTTTAGGTACTTTTTATGAATTTCATGGCTTGTTTTTAATATTAATAATTATCGCTGTTTTTTGAAAACTTTTCAAACTTTTGGAATTTTCGCATAACTTTGTTGCTATTTGAGGCACTCCTTGCCGTTTTAAATATAGCCCCATACATAAACTATCACACTGCCGATTTATACGGGACGAAAAGTGCGCCTTATTACATTAGTAAGGGTGCATTTTTTTTACAATTCAACATGATACCTTTAAAAAAAAAATGTCACATTTTTTCACACTTTATAGGATGAAAGACTTGTTTCTTTATAAGAACTAAGACTAAATGAGACTATATGTCTTTTGAACGTATAATACATATTATGTATGAAACTTAGGTCAGTTTAAATTTCTGTTCGGATAAAACTTATTTTCGTAAAAGACTTAAGTCTGGTATTTAAATACCTATTAGGCAGGAATGGGTTAATCTCTCTCTGGGAAATAAACTCTGGTATGCTTAATATAGGTTCGTTCTATAGATATTTCAAATAAATTTTGTTAAAAATTTTACGAAAACAGACATATACAAATTTTCGGATAATTTATATACCATACTTTTGCCACTAATAAGTTATTTGAGCCATGGAAGGAATGAAGCTAAAGAGTTTTGTAATGATCAGTCTACGTATATTGGCACCAGTGATGTTATATACTTTTTTGAACACAAACATCAAAAGAGATTGCCAAATATATATAGATTTATCACATTTTTGAAAAGTCCCTACATTATAATGATACCGAGAAATCGGTGCTTCTTTTGCCTGCTGCCATTTTTTTTAGAAGATAATCCCTAAAAATAGGAATTTTTCCCTACGTATAACATCAACTGATTATCTATAACATCAACTGACTATCAAAAACGATATTTTCCTTTTTTTTAGGTAAGTTTTCTTCTGATTTTTGGACTTCAAGATTCGAAACGGATTTTGACATCACAACTTGTTGAAATGAGAACTTATCCTCGGTTCATGATAAATTGGAATGAGATTGATGCATAAAGTTTACATACCTGAAATGAGAAATAAAAGTGTTTTAAGGTTAGTTCTAATTTTTTATCTTTATATTATAAAATACTACTTTTTAATAAAAACTTAAAAATTGAATTTACTTTAAAATAATCTGATAAATTGTAAAATTTACACAACTGTAAGGGCTTTTCTGAACAACTAACTATGAGAGTTGTATTAAAGTTTAAGCATTCGTAACAGGCACCCGAGCAAGTTAAAGTTTATTAGAAAGGGTATTGATAGTAAAACGAATAAATAACATATATAAATTAAGCGCAGTCCCCGATTGGAAATCAAATCAGCATTTAAGAAGGATCGTGATAAGTTAAAAATACGACAATCCTTTTTTTTCCTTACTAAAATTAGAAAGCATTAACAAATGTGATATAGTACATATTTGACGGATTCACAAGGTGTCATAAAGTCATATATCTTAAAATTTTAAATTTTAAATAAAAATAAAAAAATTGAGAATTTGTAAAAAATAAAAAAAGGACAAATAATTTGTAAAAAAGTGATGTTGATTATAAACTAAAGATAATGCATATTTTTTAATGTCTATTTCTTTTTGTGTTTGTATGTGTTACACAAAAATATTTTAGTCATTGATTTGTTATAAAAACAAAATCTCGCTAATGTCGAAATGGTATAATGTAAACGCACTAGATTTTGAGGAAGATTTCAAATGAAATCTACTAGATTTCGTTGTAATGTAAATGGCTTATTATCTGACTATTTTCCATTTTTTAGACGCAAATCACAAATAAATTTTTTTTGTTTGTTTACCAAACATCAAAGTCCTAAGCCAATATAATTTGACGCCGTAGTGTTTTGTTGCAAAAATTGCTAGCCGCAGGTTAAATTCGGATATTAGCCGGATAACACTATACCATCAATGGCGACGGCTACAAAAACTAATGCGGCTGGGCTCAGCCGCTCAGCGCAGGTCTCTTCTGATTAATTACGACAGCAAAGTTCTATTAATTTAAGACACTTTTTGTTAACAAAGCAACAACAATATTATTAAACCATTGTAAAATGTTAGAACATTATGAAAATATAACATGATAGCACACCTTGTGAATACCCCAATTACATATTATTGCGAAATACATACTTAAAACTTTTCAATGTATTTTTTGATACCCTCCAACACTATGTAAGACCCCGTAAAGTATATATATTCTGGGTCCTTGAGTAATTTTAAGTCGATTAGCCATATCCGTTTGTCTTTCCGTCTGTTGAAATCACGCTCATTTCTTAACGATTTAGCATAAAAGAACTGCTAAGAAATTTAAATCGAGCACAATCTGTTCAGCATGAAAAAAGAGTTGTGGGACCCCAACGTTAAACGACATCCTTAAAAACATTTATATTTTATTGGAAAAACTAGCAAAGATGTGTGCTGAATAACACCAGTTGTTACTTAATTTTGCACAAATTCGTTTTAAATGAAATAAATCATACTACTAATTTTCATGAAGATGAGTGCCTGCCTACACTTCATTACTACTAAGCCGTAACGAGTAATTTTTTTTTTTTTTTTTTTTTTTTTTTTTTTTTTTTAGTCCTGCCATGCTTTGTTGGTGTTTGGGTTTAGTAGTTGGTTCGCATGTCTGAAGAATATATCAAATACAATTGATCCTAGATTGCTTCCCTGTGGGGCTCCAGCATTAAAAGTTTGAGCAGTACTAAAAACATTTTCTTCATAAATAATAACTTTTTGACCAATGAAATGGGGTTTAAACAGCTTGTGAGTATGTATGGGTATGTTTAGCTTCAGTTTATGTACTAAACCATTATGCCAGACTATATAAGCTTGAGAACCATAGAGTGAAGAACAATATTTTCTTTCTTCAAAATCTTTACTTATGAGGGTCAAAAGTCTAGTTGTTTGTTCTATTGTGCTGTATGTTCTTTTAAATCCAAATTAAGGATTTGGAATACGTTCTTTCTCTTTAAGTATCGAGATAAATTTAGAAACTTAGAGTTGGTCATATAACTTTGGTAGGTTAGATAGTAATCTAATATGCCTATGACTCAACTTTTGTGTGATTTTTGCCTTTCTTAAGTATCATGGTATATTTAAAGTTTCTGTTTTAGTAAAAACAAAAATAAAAATCCTGTTTAAAGCAATTTTTATTGAAAAGTTTTTTTTTTGTAAAGCTTTAGAAAAACCAAACAATAAATAAATATGTTTGCCTATAATAAAGGGTGCCCAAATTTGAGGTATCATCGGCCAATGGAAATCGCTACAGGGAGATGATCCGATGATTTTTGTGGCGGAAAATTTATAATTTAAAAGTAGAGAATATGTGGTTTCCAAAGGATGGTGCTACTTGCCACAAATCAAGAGAAATAATGGACCTTTAAAAAAAAAAAGTTCGAAAATCGCATTTTTAGAGAATATGTGGTTTCAACAGGATGGTGCTACTTGCCACAAATCAAGAGAAATAATGGACCTTTTGAAAAAAAAAGTTCGAAAATCGCATTTTTTTTTTCTCGTAGAGCAGGTGCGAATTGGCCACCAAGATCGTGCGATTTGAAACCGTTAAACTACTTTTTGTTGGTTTTGAAGTCGAAAATGTTTAACAATAATCCCATAACAGTTCAAGAGCTTAAGAACATCGACCAGATATAAAGAATTGACAGCAGTTTATTGAAAAACGTGGTTGAGAATTTTGGTAAAAGATTGGAAGCCTGCCGAACTAGTTGGGGGTCTTTTGTCCATCATAATTTTTAATCGGAACCTATTTGTAATAAACTGAAATAAAAATATTTCTAATGTATCAAAAAAAATCTCTATTTTTATTAATATTAAAATTATTTCTCAATTCTTGGACACCCTTTACAAGTTAAATATTATTTTTTTAAATGGTAAAATTACTATTTTTCTTCCAAAGCAAAAAAAAAAAAAAAATAAAAATCACCATATGTTTAAGAAGACTTATGTTTATATTATGCCAAATTTGAATTTTTTCCATATATTTTATAAAATTTATTTATTTATTTTTTTATTATAACTTAATAAATATTTTATTGATTTTTTTTTTTTTTTTTTTTTTTTTTTTTTTTTTTTTTTTTTGTTTAAAAAGGAAATGTTAAGTTGGTTTAAAAAAAATAAATGTACGTAAGTTTCTTTCGTGGGGAACAGGTGGTTCATATGAAATGTTGGTTATAGTTGGATGATGTCTTGGAGTGTTTAAATGATTTTTTAGTTGTCTCGTCTTTGTCTTGTGTTAGTTTGCCTGGCATAAGTTTTTTTTTTTCTTTTTTTCTTCTTCTTTAAATTACCCTGGCACCTTTTCGGATATTATGAAAATGAAGACATCACGTAGAAAATATTAAAGATAAATGTGTTTTTATGGTGTTTCTACTTTAGCAGTCGTTTAACACAAGTGAAAAATGGTTTATGGACGGTTTTGTGTGTTTTAGATGTTGAAAAGTTTTTTTTGGGGTTTTTCCTTTTTTAAATTTATGAAAATAATTTTAAGTCGTTAACAGATGTTTAAAGTTCAAATGCTATAAAACTATGTGCATATATATATATATATTAGGGCGGGTCGATTTATTTTTCGACAATTTCCCTATGATTTCCGTATTCTATGGGTTATTCCATAAAAATTTGCCAAAGGAACCATACCTCTATCGTTAAAATCGAGTCCCCTACTTTTTGTTGGTAGATTTTTTCCCAAATTGACGTTCGTATGAAATATTACCTACACGTTCACATCCATAACTCAAAAACTATCGATCGGGTTTAATCGCCAGTAGGCGCGTTGGAAAGGTGAGCTCATTTTGATCAATTTACAAACAAAAATATCCAACATTGGTCCAACGGTTCGGGCATTTTTGTCCAAATTTTGGAGCCAAATTTTGAACCACCGTTTACGCAAGTTATTCGTATGAACATTTGGAGGGATATTTAAATTACGAAGTGCCACCGTTCGATGATCCACAAATTCCTTTACACATTCAAGGAACGGAAAGACATGTCTAATTGCTGGCTGCCACTGCTAAACGAGTTGCAGGAAAGAATGTAGAAGGCGCTATGGCGACGACATTAGAGAGCCGTACGAAAACACCAAGACTTGCAAGCAAACAAGACTTTCAGAAAAAATAATGGTCCAAAATTTGGACAAAAATGCCCGTAACTTTTGAACTTTTTACCAACAAAAAGTAGGGGACTCGATTTTAACGATAGAGGTATGGTTCCTTCGGCAAATTTTCATGGAATAACCCATAGAATACGGAAATCATAGGGAAATTGGTGAATTTTTTCACTCCCTACAAATCGACCCGCCCTAATATATATATATATATATATATATGTTTATATTGTAGTTAAGTTTTTTTTCTGGTTAAAACGTGAGTTTTTTTCTAAACAAAATTCTAAACTTATAACTTTTAAAAGAATTATATAAGAAGATAGATGGAAAAAAGTTGTGTTTAGAACGAAATTTTAATGAAGTTTCAGATAAAGGAGAAACAATTTTTGCCATGCCCAAAAATATGTGTAGCACTTTTTGTTTCTTATATATAGCACCGCCATTAAAAGTCCAATCTCATCATTGTTTATAACGTGATCGTGGCTTATTTTTTGCCACTTGTGACTTTTTAGTATTACAACAACTGTATGAATCGCATTCACTTTTAAAATTTTTTAACCACTTACAGATATTTTTGTATTAATTAACAAACTCATTTTCACCAAAATTAAGAAGAAAAAACAATTATCCAATCTACAGATCTGCTTACAAATTGAGGTGACTTGAACTTACAACAGGCAACCACAACATTGTGACACCTTCGTGTGTGTCTGTTACTAGAGTTTAAACAACTCTTAACAAGAAATTTAATTTACACAAGAGTACAAGTAAAACAAACTACTTTAATACTTAAAAGACACAAAAGGATTTTAGTCTTGAACTGAGAGTGTGACTGACTGAGCGACTGAATATGTAAGTGCATGTAAAATGAAATGTGTAATTTACATACAGTCTTTTAATTGCATTTAAATGCGACATTTATTTGCTTGTAATATTTAACGCGTATGCAAATTATTTTTATGGTTACAAAAAGTAAAAAAAAAAACAACATAAATTTTAAGATTCGTTTTTTTTCTTGTGCCAACACTGCTTGACTACAAATGACAATGACTGACTCGCAACCACCGTGTGTGTCATACATCTTCTTTTGCAGGCAATGCTCTTTCCTGCTCTTCTGGGTGGAGCAGCATGGAAGGCTACCACGGACATAAAAGATACACACACAGAGTTAAAGATACTAAATCAAGTTGTTGCATGCAAGTACGTGTGTGAACTGTTGCTCGTGCGTAGTTACAGGCAACAGAAATTGTTTGTTGGAATTTGCTGCTTGTGTTGTAAGTTGGTGACAATTGTAGTGACAAGCAGACATCAACACTGGATGTAAAACACATCAGAAAGTTTTTTTTAATTTTTTTTTTTTTTTTGGAAATTGCATTTAATCCACCCAGTGCGAAATTTAATTTGAAGTAATTTTTGGGCAAAAAGAAAATATGTTAACAAATATGGAACAAAAACTGTTCCGATATTGATGTTAATTGATGTCATCCGTTGCCATTTATGAAACATATTTGTCCTTTCATTCCGCCGTGATGTGTGTTGTTTCTATTCGCTAATAGAGTTTCCGGGACAAATATTTAAGAGGGGAAATTAGGGAATTTCGCGCTTTGAACTTAGGGTTATGTGACAATTAATTGTACACAGACAATGAAATCATTTAATAATTTTGCCCCTGCAAAAGAATTTATCATCATATCAATTAATGGATTTGTATATTCGAGTCGTGGTACACAAATTTAGTCAATTAAAAAATGTATTACATGAACTTAAAAATACACAACATATTCACAAACACTTAAATTTATGTGTTTTGATTAAACCAATTAATTACCACAAACAAAATATAATAGAAACAATTAATGTACAACAATTAATTATTTAATTAAACAATTTTTGGCCAAACATTTTTCCTGTGTACCATTTACTTAAATAAAATTTTGACCCAAAGCAAAACATCTTCATTTTCCAAAAAATTTGGAAGCAAAAATTTGCTATTTGAGTTCTTGTTTCAGACTGTAGACTGTAAAATCATAATAAAAATGCAGAAAATGCGTTCATGTTTAAGACTCACTTTGCCATCCCGAAACCTAGTACTTCTATCAGGGTGTCTCAATGGAAACGAAGGGGTTTAACCAGGCTGTTTCAATTTCCTTTTCTTTTTAGTCCATTTATTTTTTCTTATAACACTTTCCTAATGAATGGGAAACCTACCTTTTTTGTGCTTGGAACGTCGTAAGAACGTAGAACATAAAGTCGTAAATTTTCAAAAACACGTTCCATAACCGCTTAAATATAATTTTAAAAAATTCCAAACATATTAAAATTCTTATTGATTGTTTGCCTTTGTTTTAAATATTATACATTTGAAATTGACACAACTACGTCGTATGCAACAAAGTTCACACGGGACATTTGTGTTTTTCCGATTTAACGTGCGAAATAGCTTAGAGCACGTGCCGGCCATTCTAAGCTTCTCTTTCTACCGTTGAAATTTCTTTTGGAATATTTTGTTTATTATTTATTCGTATCACGGTTTTCTTTTTTGAATAAATTTCCAATTGGTTTTAAATAATTCTAAGTAATTTGTTAGTGGTATATCAGGTGTAAGAAAAGCTAAACAAGTAATTTCGAATATGTGTTACATTCTTCTACAAAAAAAATATATAAACACTTTTTCTATAAGCAAAAGATTTTTTTTACCCCTAATATCAAAAACTTTTGCACTTTTAAATACATAGAACAAATATTTTGTTGCATTTACTTTTTGATTTTTTTAGATTTTAGTCTCATGTTTTTGTGTGGGCTTTAGTTTTCTATGTTTTGTTGGTTTCTCTTATTTTATATTTTTCCAGCAAATACCTCATACTTCTGGTGATGTACGTACATGTAAATTTCTTCTGTATTTTTGTTAGGAAAACATTACTGCCATGTTTTAATATGCAAAATATACATAAAAATGTTTTGTAGTGTTTTTTTCTAATAGAGATATACAAATTTAATAAATAAACAAGTATAGAAATTTTCCCACAGAAGAAAATACGTAACCTTTATAATGAAAACTATTAAAGAATTTCAATTTATATAACGCCATGTATATTTTAGACCCAAATTTTTGTACTCATCATATAGCAATTAAAATTGGAGAAGTTTGGATCGAACATTTGCAAAGTTTAATGTCTGTTTGTAAATCTCCTATCAGGCTTTCGGTTTAATAGAGCGAAAATTACATTCAAGTATAATATACTGTGTGTTTAGCGATTGAACCAGGCAAAAGCCTAGCTTTAATATTATATTAGGCATTATTCGTGAAGCGGACAACCAAAAAAAAAATATTTTCCCGAAAATCCTTTTTATTTGGTATAATATATATGAGTGTGTGCGCCAAATAAATATTTGTTTGTATGAACTTTATTTTTCCAGTTATGGGGTGCTAATGTGTTTCCATTACAATTGTTAGACGACCAATGTCATAAGACAGTTATATACTCCCTGAAATTGGAATCTGTTCAAAAGCAATTTCTTTTATTCTGTCTTCGAAATTTGCAATGGAATCCAAATATCAATTTACCTCCGTAAGAAAACTGTTTAAAACTAATTAATCTACCAACCTTAAAATACCGAAGAATATATATGAACATCTTCTTCATGCTGAATTTGTTAAACGGTGAAATTTTCTCAGAATTCCTACTTCGTAAGGTTGAGTTTTCAATTCCTATTCGACCTTTCAGAAATTATATTCCCCTTGGACTTTCGGTATAATTATTCAAATTTTTATCGATTCGCAGAAAGAGCGTCGAATTTAAAAATTTGTATACGTATATTGATTGCACTGATCCTATTGGCGTCAAAAATAACCTCTTAAAGGTCTTAAGATAAATTTAATTTGAATTTATTTTTAAGTAATCTACTAAAGTATATGCACTCAAAGAAAAATGCTTCATATATTTAATGAATCATTTTCATAAAATAATTTTCATTGATTAAATGAAAATTTTCATTGTCTAAATGGAATTTCATAGTTATAATGAAGTCTTTTCGTTAAAATCGCTGCATTGGATTTCGTAATTACGTTAAAAATTTTCATTGGATATATGAAAACTTAAGTTTGTCCAAGTTAAACAAAAAATTTTAATTGGGAACATAAAAAAAACAATATGCAAACATAACTATATTCATAAATTAATACAAGATTATAGTTTCCTTAAAAAAATGTTTAATTGTTAATTAAAAAATGTAAGATTTAATTATTTCATACATTAAATGTTATATGCCATTAAATTTATGAAATCAAAAATTTTTTTTTTTTAAAAGCAACATATTTCAATAGTTGCCTTCATAAATTTAAATTTTCATTATGACAATAAAAATTTCATTATAGTAATGAAACAAAAACTTTCAATCAACTTTGTTATTGCTGTTATGGACAATTTAATCTCATATTTACGCTCTTAATTGAGTAAAAAACGTAGTTTTTTTATCCAAAAACTACACTGCCCCGGTAGGCTAGCTGGTAGTGAGCTATCAGCACCGAAGGTTGCGCGATCGATTCCCGCCAGAGAAAAAACAAAAATAAAAAAAAAAAATTAAATAAGAAAAAAATTTTTTTACTTTATTGAAAGTATTCATCCAATGAATAATATTCATAGATCTAATGTAATGTTTCATTAAATACATTTTAATGAAACAGGTTTCATTGATGCAACGAAGCGGTGCATAGATTCCTTTTTAATGTAATTTTTCATGGGATTAATGTCAAAATTCATTGGAATTGGGAAGAAAATTCTTTCAGTGTAGATTTATTTAGTTTAAGCATACTAGCCAGTAAGAAATGTTAGTTTCTTTGGCGAATTACGTAAATAAAAAATTAATAAATAAATAATCTATTGTTTCGAACTATAAAAACAAAAAAAAAAAAATCGAGAGAAGTGGTTCTTATACGAAATCGTTTCATCTGCAAAACCAGAAATGACCAATTTAGATTTTTTTTTAATTTTTTAACCAAAACTAGGCCAGGGTGTCTTCATTATGCTGTGCAAGTTTAAGAGAGGATCTCCATAAGTTTAAGAGTTATCCAATTTTCTTTACACAATTGAAGACCGGAAGTGAAAATGTTGAATTAAAATGTTTCTTACTTTGTACAAACTTTATTTTTAACTGAAATTATCCGACGGTGTCCTCATTATATTGTAAATTACAAGAAATTTACCCTACAGCTCCTAGGATGGCCCTAGAAGGGTCAAATGTATGACCAATCCCACTTTATTTTTCATCCCGAACATTTCTTTCTAAAATACCTACCAGGTATCTCCATTCCTTGAGGGGGGCTCCCATACAGAATCCATCCCAGTGCATCCCACATTTCTCATTAAAACCTGTATATAAAATTGAGCGTCCTTCAGCAATGGAAATATCTGGTAGGCAAGTTTTAAGCAAATTTTGGGCATGAAAAATTGGCATCCTAGGAACTGTAGAGGCCAAAAAACCTTGTTACTAAAACTACAATGTTGCGCACACTTAAACATTTTAATCGACTTCAATAGTTGGCAGTTACTTAAAATACGTTAACATGTTGAAAAGAAAACCAAAAATTTGTTATTTGTGCGTTCGTGTGTCGTGTGCATCGATGAATTTTTCGTTTTATCAATAAACACAAATAAACATAATATTTTTTAACAAAAACATTAATTTTACTAGCGTCATCCGCAACGCAACGTCACGTAAGAATCCTATTAATACATAAGCGTGGTAAGGAAAACGCAGCAACGTAACCGTCACATATACGTTTACGTAAGAATGACGAGGATTAAGTCTTCACAAAAGCTTTTCCGAAATTGTATTAAGCTTGTCCGAAAAAACTTAAAAGAAATATTATTTTAATTAAATTTAGCACGGTTCTCATTGTCTAGTATTCGGGCTTTTTTGTATTTTAACTAAAAATACAAATTTAAATGACAACAATTTTATTAACATTTTAATTACTTGTAATGCAATATTTATATTAATTAGCAATATTTATGTGCTAATTTAAATAAATATTAATAACATTTAACATTAAAACAAATGCTTTGCATCTGTTCACACTTAGTTGCTATTTAATTGTTGACACTTGAGTAATTTAATATAACTGTATATAGACATACAAACAGACACATAATATTTTATATTTCAACGAGCCAGAAAAGGAAAACAACAGAAATTAATATTTAAATGATATTTATTAGTTAACATTTTAAATAACTTAATATTTGTTTAAACAAATATGCAAGGCAAATGCATTAAGAATTTGATTATTAAGGAGATAGAAACATAAATAAATTTATGTTTACAGATTAATAAAGTGAATGCATTTTGGTATCTACATATACACAAACATTTAAAATTGTTTCAAGTAAAATGTAGAATGAAAAAAATGTCAAAATCAGTGGCAGATTTTTATGCAAATACATGATTTTTGATTGCAAATAATTCGAACAAAATTTTTTCTTTACATGGCACATCGCACTTGATTAAAAAGAAGGTACTAACTCAAAAGTTAAAAATTTTCGGCAGAAGCAAAACAATTTTTAGTTGACCATTAAAGGCAAATCAATAAATGATCACCAAGATACCGTTCTTCAGATATGAAGAAATATATAATGACTTTATACGGGAGGTGCCACGCACACTTCTCCAATCCCGCCCATATTTTTAAGGAGGTTGCGTATTATAACCCAGTTATATATGCCAAATTTGAACAATATTTTTTTAATGTTCCTTAGATATAAAAAACTATTTCGTGCCACGCCCACTTATCCAATCCCGCCCACATTTTGTAGTATGTTGGGTATTGATAACCGAGATGTTTGCACAATTTTGAAACTTGGCTCTTTTCCTTCTCTAGATATACAGAAAATTCAAATAAAAAACTACAACAACAAGGGATTTATGGGTAAAATTAGAAGCAGTCGTGGTTTTTTGCTCATATCTCAGTAATTTATAGACCAATCTGGCAGAATTTCAGTAGCAAAATTTAAATAAGCATATCTGACATAAATATATACCAACAAAGTCCCCATCATATCTGGGGGTCTTCAGTAAACCCATTTCAACAGACATACGGTCAACCGGATTTGAACTTCTCTTCTGATAGGGATCCAGAATATACATAAATACTTTATAGGATCAAGGACCAATATTGTGGAAGTTACAAACGGAATGACAAAGTTATATATACCGTTTTACCTTCGGTGAAAGGTATTAAAAAAAAAACAAAGTAGTACAACATTTTACAACAAGTAGGTATGTATATTACGTGTCAATTTTTTCTAAAAAGTGAAAAATAAAAATTTTAAGGTAAAACCCTCTTAATGATCTAGTGCGATATGTTGGTCATAAAGCATATTTTGCATATTTTTCGAAGCGCAAAGTCGTTTCACATCATTCATTTTGCTGTTTTCAAAGGGAAAACCCTGTTTTTATTATTCTCAATGGCTTGATTTTGATATTCTTGTTTTTGGTAAAGATCTCAACCATGCAATGCCTGAAAATTTCTAGTTTCTTTTTTTCAAAAGTTCTTGGCATTGGCATTAAAATGACATAAAATTTTTCTTTTCTTAAGCTAAACCCAAAACTACATAATATTTCTGCAGAATTTATTAAAACTAAAATCTTCTACAAATTCGGATGTTTCTTTAATTTTTTTTTATTAATTTTTTTCTTTTTATCAAATTTTAAAAAACGCATGGTTTTCAATGATAAAGGCATAAAATAGCGGCCCCTAGTCATAAAACTCCCACTAAAATTGATCAAAAGGATGAAATTTTTTTTATGAAAAAGCTTTGATCCCTTTAATTTTTATAACCACAACACAATAGTGCAGAGGGTATTATGCGTTTGTGCTAATGTTGGCAGCACCTTTAAGTATTGTCGCTGCGACCACCTTTTAGTAACCCGTCGACACTGTCACTTTTTGAGTCCTTTCAAGGATGTCTTTCCGTTCAGCTGGCTAGCTGGCAAAGTACAGGTCGCAATTTTGAAGATAATTTAAAGAAATTTGGTACATACGTTTCAATGTTTATAAGCACGACGGATATTGAAAATGGTGACAATCGCTTCATAATTTCAAATAACTCCCATACAAGCTCCTTTCTGGAATAAAGTCTTTGTGATCATCATCATCTTATTATGTTGCTATATAGTTGATTAAATTTGGACCAAAATTATTATATAGCAATCTAGATTGTCTTAACAAACTTGACCATAGCTCTCTTACAAATACTACTTCCGAAAATAGAGTTTAATGCTAAAACTTCTTTAAGAATGTAATAATTTTTATACAAATTGGGGATCATAACTTTAAGTATAGGATATGGTAGATCCCATATAAACCCCCTTCCTTAAAAACTTAAAGTCAAACAAATCTTCTAAAGATGAAGATATGTGAATATAACTTTTACAGGAATTTTAACTCAAAAACATAATTTTGCTTTTGCGGGTCCGTGATTGTCCATGGATTCCAAACAGGCTACACTCTCGAAAATTTTTCTCTAAATTTTGTAGGGTATCATAAGGAGGGCTTGACCGACTATACTTTCTTAATCGTTTTTCTTTTTAATTTTATTTGTTTTAAATTTGTTTACGAATAAATTTTTTTATTGTTAATTTTATTTGTTTTAAATTTGTCTACGAATAAATACCAAAATTGAAATTAAATTTTTAAGATTTCTTGTTTTAGCCACCACAATCTTAGCCTGCCTATTTTGAAAAACCACAACCACATAAAAGATCTTGTTTTTTTTTTAAAAAAAAAAAATTTGTGGTAGGTTTTTATTGCCTTCAAATACGAAAAAGATAAAAAACCAACCAAAATACCCCTACATAGAGTATTAAAACTCTAATTTATAACAGAAACGACGCCAATGTCAAGCCATGCCACAAAATAATGTCTTATTATGAGTTTTACAATTGTACATTAAAACGTCTCCCCTCCCCCCCTCCCCAAGTCTTGGGCCACTTGCCCTTCTATTTTTTATCTAAAAAATCTAAAAAATAATAATTCTGCATAAAATGCAATAATGTTAATCGAATCTCTAAATACGATTTTCACATAAACAAAATGTTTATTACAAAATATTGTTTCCATTATTTAGATTCTTTGTTTTTGATGAAAATAAATTGTATTTTTACAATTTCAATTCGAAAGCAAAAAAAAAATATTAAAACGAGGAGAAATAAATGCAAGTCAGAAAAAAAGAAGAGAAGAATTATTATGAAAAATGTGTCTAGCCACATCAGAGACTAACTTGTAGATACTTCTTCTCTACACACATGCCACAACTTAAATTTGTATACAAAACAAAAAAAACATCTTCCTTTCACATGCAACACAGGGGTTTGCTTGTGTTTACAGTGATAAATAAATTGATGGAGTGTAAAATAAAAAAAAAATATAAAAAAAATGGATGCACCAATTGTATGTGTATGTTTCTTTTGGTAGCATGTGTCTTGTTGAAGACAAAACATTAAAATGATGATCAAAAACATCAATTTTTCTAAATTATTATTCAAATTTTTTAGTGTCAACAAAAGTAATATAAAGATTTTATGTTTTAAATGTATGTATGTATATTAAGATGACTTTTTTAATTTTATGCATTTTGGGGGTATAAATTTCACTACTTAAAATTATCTTTTAAATATTTTTTATTTGAGAGAAACAAATAAATACATTTTTTAAACAAAATAAAGTTTGATTTTAGCAAAAAAAAAAAAAAATTGTGCTAACTCTTTTGCCACAAGTTTTTATTGGATGGTTCAAAAATCCAATTTGCAGGCTTCAACTTCTTTTGCCCTTAGGAAAAGTACAATTTGTCCATAATTCAGCCATGTATGAAATAATTTTTACTAATTTCATAAATTATAAGAAGAATTAATTTTTTTTGGATAAAAGTTAAAGGCAGTCATGGGCTGCATCTGATATCTTAAGGCCCAACCAGAATGTGTACAAACAAACTTAAGCTACTGTCAAAAAGAAAACAAAAAGCCTCTCAAATGCTTTTTAAATATCAAAAAGAAAATAAAAAAACATTGATTCCGTACGGAATGAGCGATTAGTTTCGCACCTTGCTTAAGCAAATGACAGCTTTATAAAACTTAACATAAAGTTTCCTTAATTTCAATATGGTTTTACACATATGATTTACATGTATTTGCTCAGTTGATTAACCCTTTCGAATAGCAATGGTAAAATAAAATTTATGATTGGAACAGATAATTTAAGTAATATATAACTTATCGGTGAAAAAAATCGAAAAAACAATAACAGGGTGGCTGGAGGGATGAGGTTTATGTGGTACACCGGTGTACCATTCGGGATGTTATGTGGTACAAATAAGTACCAACCGTCCGGTAAAATTAACTAAACGCGCTTAATATCATGCAAAAATCATGCTATGCACATGCGTTGTAAGTTACAAAAAGCGGTGCCGTAATGACATAACGGAACGTATTAGAATGTTCTCAGGAGACCTAAAAGACTATAAGGTTCATTTCACAACCCACCAACATTAAATAACGGGTCCGCCATCTAACGTTTTTTTTCAACTAATGCTTATTTCGTGAATGGTAACACTTAGCGCATGTCTGATTTGACAAATAATTAGTTTTATCCACAAATTATATGTCTGTGGTTTTATCCTTCCGCTGAACGAATATGGTTGTGTATACGCTTGAACAACGCTGGGAAATATTGCGACATTACTTTGAAAATCATGGTAATGTTGCAGATTGTGTGCAAAAATTGTGTACGGATTTTGGAAGAAGAGAAGCACCGTCAGCTCAGAATGTGTGCGAAAATTGCGTACGGATTTTGGAAGAAGAGAAGCACTGTCAGCTCCGTATGTTCGTTATCTTGTAAAAAAAAGTGAAAGAAACTGGCATCCTCATCGATAAACCAAAGCGTGAAAAGCCAAAAATAGTGCGTACACCCTAGAATATTGCTGCTGTGGCAGAAAGTGTGCGCTAATGCGATAATGTGCTTAAAAATTGGACCGATCGTGTAGGCTACTGCATGGCCAGCCGAGGCAGCCATTTGAATGAAATTATTTTCCATTATTAACCGGAAGGATGGTATGTACTTTCAAATCGAACCGCGGTTCGAATCCCGGCCACGGTCAAGAATGAAAGATTATCAATAACAATTTTAATTAATTTTCATGTTGTAAAATTCCTTTTTCATAAAAATAATTTAATGAAAATTAAATTTAATGAACTTAAGACTAATTAAAAATATTAAAAATTTGGATTAAAAACCATAAATAGTTCAACAAAATAACCACAATATTAATTAAAAAAAGAAATTTGAGAAAATATTCAGTAGTTTTTTTTATAGCATTTTCAAAAAAAAAAGTTATTTGGCGGACCCTTTATTAAGCTGTTAGGGATATTTAAACTTACAGTGGTACACATATGTACCGTCCGGGTCGAAAGGGTTAAGTCACGTTATTCACATTCTGGTTGGGCCTTTAGCCATTTGTTAACTAATCTGTCTGAATTTCAATACCCAACTATTCCGGACTATACTCAATATAAATATAAGACAACACAGTCTACAGCATATCTGGGGTCTTCGGAAAACCCATTTCAACATGCACACGGACAGACAAGCCGACGGACGGACAGGCGGAAATTGTCAAATTAACTCCGCTACTCAAAAAGGTTCCAGAATATATATACTTTATGTGATATAAGATCAATATTGCAAAAATTACAAACTGGGTGACAAACTTAAATAAAAAAAAAGAACTTTCCACTTGTGCTTAAGGGTATAATTAATGTGGTCGTTGCGGGACGCTTATCAATTATGGATACCGTTGGCTTAGAGTGTAAGACTGTAAAATCCATTTTGAACCATTTATGACATTTTGGTACCGTTCGAAATAAAAAGATTTGGCGCATTGAGTTAGAAGAACATTTACTTCAATTTGGGACTTAAAAACATATGGGTAATTCCAAAGTGTGGAACGTGAAAGTCGTACGCACCAAAAATGCAATAACATTTTAAACAACAACTATTTCTACGTTCTTTGAACCCTTAAATTAGAGCACTAAGAAAGCACTATTATCTATGCTAAAGTTTATAGGGGGCGCGATTCTAGGTCAAAGATAATGGCAAAAGAAGTAACGGCTCGAACGTGAAAAAAATAGAAGTAGTTTTTGTGGCCATGTATAAAAAGGCGTAATTCAGCGAAAACTGGCACAATTTTTTAGTCAAACTACTTTAAGAATTTTACGTAGCAATGTAACATTAAAATGTCTTTGGTTTGGTTCCAAAATCGTCTGTATTTTTTTTGGTTAAAGCCAAAATCTGGTTCGATACGTGACATTTCGAACGTGACATTTTTTCCATAATAATTTAACTGAATAATGATTAATACAAAATAAAAATTTACCGTTAATTCGAATAACATATTTCTCTTCGAACTCTTCCTTAGATTACAAACCATGTAAGAAATTTTTTTTGGAATAATTTTGATCAAAAATCACCTCTTTTAAGGAAGATAATATTAAAGAAAATATACAATATCACATTCTCACAAATAAGAAATTACGTTTGCATAACTTTACAGTCGGATTGTTCATCTAAGTGAACAAATTTATGGGTAAATTTATAAAATTACTAAAATCTAAATAGTTCTCTATAACAATATCGTAAAATAATCAGATTTTAATAAATTTTAAATTTTCGGTCACGGTGGACCTTTTGACGGAAATGCCCATATTAGAAAATACACCAAATATATGTAGGTTTCCTTCCTAAGGTAGAAACATAAGTCATTAGAAGTTCTTTTGACTACCCTGTAAATTGTTTTAAAAGTTAGTTGGCAGATATAAACTCTAAAGCGACGATTAATACAGCGAAAGGGCTAAATTTAATAAACGCCTCAAGTTATATACTACAAACATTAAATTTTTATTTTTTAAAAAAAAGAATCTGCTTAAAAGGATCAGTTTATCAAATCGTTTTTTTTTTATATTCATATATTTAACGCTATTAACTTTTTTTCGCAAACGAAGTTTTTTTTTTAAAATGAAGAAACTTAATTTTTTATTGCCTTAATATTTTTTTCCAAAAAAAGACTATTTTTCAGAAAAAAAACACTTATTTAAGTAAAATAAATTTTTGTGGTAAAAAACAAGCTGCGTAAGAAGAAGATAAAAAAAATTATTTCGAAAATTAATAAACTTTTTTTAATATAGTTTTTTTTTTTGTAAAATTAAATTTTTGAGAAAACGATATTTTACATAAAAACCAAAGTGGTTTTTTTTTTTAAAAACCTTTTTTACAGGGATTTGTTTAACTAATAAAAGCTTTTTCTCGTTAAACACATGTTAACACCAAACAAAAAGCTTTTTCATACAAAAGACCCTTTTTCATCGGAAATACGTTTTTTTTTTAACGAGAAATCGTTTTAGTTTAAAGCAAAAGATTTTACATATACATACATAAAAATTAAATTTTTTTTGTCGAAAAAACTTTTTTTTTTTAACGAAACGTAATAAAAAAACGAAAGAACAATTTTAAGCGAAAACCCGGTTATTTACGAAAACTAACAACAAGAAGTTTTTTTTTACCGATAGAACTTTCTTTTGCAGAACAAATACTCGCTTTAACTGAAAAGAAAATGTTTCTCCAAAAAAAAGACGAAACATTTCTTGAACTGAAAAACAATTTTTATATCAAAGCGACTCCGAACCAAAAATTCATGTTTTCTACAAAAAAGAATTTTTTTAGAGATAATTTTTCATAAAAAAGTTTTTATTTCACAAAGCGCAAGTCGACTTTTTCATTGTAAGCACGATTTTTTTAAACCAAAAAGTCGCTAAACTTACAAAAAGTGAGCTTCTTTTCACCAACAAACTTTTTACAAAAATAAGCCTTCTTCGCGAAAAAAAAACTTTTTCTATAAATATAAAATAATGTTTTTTTATTTTGCATAAAAGGAGCTTTTTTTGCGAAATCGAATAATTTTGAACTCTGCTACAAGAGGTCGTTATTTCTTGCAAATAATCTGTACTGCAAACTCTAGGAAACTTAAACGTGTGAAGAAAAACGGGCTAAAAAGAGCAGAATTTAAAAATTCACAGTTTTAGTTCATTATCAGCCATTTGTTTTTAAAGCGTGAAATGGGCTCAAAAGTTCGACTTACAGAAACTTCGAGTAAGAGAATTTTGTAATAAATGCACAACAAAAAATTAAATTCGTTCGGTATTCATGTTGATTAATTTTATTTCGTAGAAATACATATGTACATATTTAAAGATTTCATTTAATGAAATATTGTGTGATTTGATAAGTGTTTACATGCTAAATTTGAAAAATTTTTAATTATTGAATTAAGATTTATCAAATTTTATTTAAGTAAAGATAAATGTCATATTTTAAGTGTTAATTAGTTTTACATTAAACAAAAATTTAAGATGGCAAAAAAATTTTGGAAAAAAATTCTACTTGTGGAAGTATGGCCACGCGTGGTGCAAATATTTTACTTTGAGTTATAGAAAAATTCATGATAAAGAAGTTCAAGGATTCAAGTTATAGAAACAAAGTCATGTGAATTGGCCTGTCTACCTCTATTTTCAAGAGATTCCCTTCGACTTAAAGAATTTTCGACTTACAGAATTTCGACTTAAAGAAGTTCAACTGTAATATTTATTAAAAAACGTTGTAGAGTATGAAGTCATTTTGCATTCAATTAAATCAAGATACAACTGTTGCTTTAAGTAACACGTTTTAAAATGTGTCATTGTTAAATAAAATTTGCAGTTCTTGGTCCTCTTGGTCTTCATTTTATAAACCACAATCTACTTATGTTTAAGAAAGGGTATATACCCAAAATATTTATAGCAAAGTTTGAAAGTTTAATAAGTGGATTTTTACCAATTTCATTTTTGTAATTTTTAAATTTATCCCTTCTTTCAATGATAATCTATTTTTAAGACAGTTTTTTCAGCTGGAAAATGTAACCATACCGAACTGAAAGTAAAACCAGGCAAAAACGGGCTTAATAGAAATAACAGGAAGGGCCGAATTTGCGCGTTTTTTAGTTAAGGCTAAATAATTTTTTCGCGTTTTAGGTACCTATAAAAGGCTACATCTTGCCCGAAAAGGGTCAAGTTGGCATTACTGCAATTAATTGTAGTTGTTTGCTGGGTCAACATGCACAAACGATTTTTTTCCTAACCATTTTACATTAAAACAGCATCAAATGGTTTTTTTTATATATATTTTGAGAATTTCAACACGTGTCTTGCAAAAAAGAAATTAAGTAAATTTTGTAAAACATACACCCTTCAATTGTTTTACATGAAACAATTTAAAAAAAAAGTTTTCCTTATAACAAAAAACTGTCGTACATATTCTGTTTAAACATTTATTAAAAATTCATTATAAACTGAAGTTTGAATTTTATCCTGGATACTTTGGTTTGAAAGGATTATGGACAAACAAAAATGTAATTATCGTATTAAAATTGATATGCCACCACAATTTTTAACGAAAAGCGAAATTTTCGTTGATGTAACTACAGCAGCTATACGGTTTAATATTTCCATTTCAAATGATGGGTGTGGTGTGGTACATTTGTAGGGTTGGACCTTTATGTTGTACGTTGAAGTTGTAAGCTAAAACAAGTGTTTATTTAATATTTTTTTCTTCTTTTAATTTATGGTTATAATTATTTTTTCAGTGAAGATTTTTGTGGACATTATAAGCCACAGATTAAGGGAAAAGGTTTGTTTGTGTTGCTATCATGCTATAAAGAATTTTTAAAAATAAGTATTGAATTAATTTATGAACATGCAAGAGATTAAAAATTAAATCCAAAATTTAAGCCGGACTGTGAAAAAATATTCTAAAACAAATGTTTGTTCTTGTGTAGGGATGTCACAAAAAAGTGAAAAGACTACTTACAATTCTACTGAAAGAACCAATGAATTTTACAAGAGATGTCCCAAAATGAGCGCATTCAATAGTTAGTCATTATTTTTTTACCTACATACATTCAGAAATAAGTAGTTACAGAAGTTGTTATAAAGGGTGGTTAAATTGTAAGGGCCGATTTTGAATGTAAACCACACCTAAACGCCAAGTTTTTTTCCGAATTTTATTTGACATTTCTCTATTTCAGACTTACTCAATTTGAACCATGGAGAGATACACAATCCAACAACGTGTTAAAGTTATCCAGACTTATTATGAAAATGGATGACAAATTTCGAAGAAAATCATCTTAAGTGATAAGGCACATTTTCACCTCAGTGGATTTGTCGATAAGCAGAATTTCCGCATTTGGGCGAATAATAATCCAAGAGTGATTATCGAAAGACCAATGCACCCACAAAGAGTGCCTGTTTGGTGCGGTTTATGGGCTGGCGGCATCATCGGGCCGTATTTTTTCCAAAATGAGGCCGGTCAGGCAGTTACTGTGAATGGTGTTCGCTATCGTGAGATGATAACGAACTTTTTATGGCCCGAATTGGAAGATATGGATGTGGACGATATGTGGTTTCAGCAGGACGGTGCCACTTGCTACACAGCTAACGAAACAATGGCTCTTTTGCGCAACAAATTCAATGGTCGTGTTATCTCACGTAATGGCGATGTCAATTGGCCGCCAAGATCATGTGATTTGACACCGTTGGACTTTTTTCTTTGGGGTTATTTGAAAGAAAAGGTGTACGTCGATAAGCCAGCAACAATTCAAGAGCTAAAGGATGAGATAATTCGGCACATTAACGGCATAGAACCTCCATTATGCCTCAGGGTCATCGAAAATTTGGACCATCGGATGGAGGTGTGCCGCCGTGGTTGGGGCGCCCATTTGGCCGATATTTTGTTCCATACATAATTGAGTAATACCAATATATCATAATAAAATAAAATTACAATAATTTCCTAAATAGTTTGTGTTTTATTCAAAATCAACATCGGCCCTTGAAATTTAACCACCCTTTAGAAGCAGTTACAGAAGAAAGCTACTAAATAATGCGTGAAAGAAGCTATTCATTTTGAAAAAGTAAGCGAAGTTTTAACTGGGGTGTATTCTATATCTTTTAACTTAACAAATGTCAAAGCAGAACTGACATTTACTGGCATTTGCATCGACGGGAAATTACTTTTATGCCACCTTGTATATACCCAGTAAAAACTTCGATTACTTTTTCAAAATTAATAGCTTATTTCACGCATTATTTAGTAGCTTTCTTCTTTAATTGCTTCTATAACAACTTTTGTAACTACTTATTTACTGAATGCATGTAGGTAAGAAAATAATGACTTACTTTTGAATGCGTTCATTTTGAGACATCCCTTGAAAATTCATTGGTTCTTTCAGTAGAATTGTAAGTAGTGCTTTTAAGTTTTTCTGATTACTTAACACATTATTTTAATGTTTTTACTGGGATATTTTATTTAAAAACATTTTTGACTGGGCGATAAATACAGCTGAGTGCTCTTTCTATAACAAATTAATAACATAAAAATCGATTTTTCGAAAAGAAAATCAGGCAATAAAAATTGTTTATCAATTTCTATTATTTTGGCTTTAAGACTTCCAATTCACAAAATAAATCCGATTTTATTTTGGTGTATGTATAATAAACTAACAAAAGTTAATATATTAGAAGCTTTAATATTTTTTATGAATAAGGCGATTTATATTTAACTGACGGCGTTCTTCTGTGATACAACATATTTTTTTCACTTATTAGGGGTTACTCGCACCCACCTTATGTGCTGCTTTTTTAAGTTTATTTTACATAAATAGGTTTTATACAATTCGACTTTGATATTTTTTAATAAAAAAATACGTAGAACACAAACAAAATATTGTTTTAAAACAATAACAAGGACAACTGCATTAATAAAGTTGCCTTTTCAACCCTTAGATAAAATTGAGTGTATAACATATTTTCGGTTTTGTTGGGCAACACTACAAGAAAAGAACACGTTATGCGCCTACAATATTATATTGCATTCCCAGTAAAAACTTCGCCTACAAAATAATATGTTGAGTAATCAGAAAAACATACGAGCGCTACTTACAATTCTACTGAAAGAACCAATGAATTTTACAAGGGATGTCCCAAAATGAACGCATTCAAAAGTAAGTCATTATTTTTTTTAACTACATACATCCAGAAAAAAGTAGTTGTAGAAGTTGTTATAGATGTAGTTATAGAACAAAGCTACAAAATAATGAGTTAAAGAAGCTATTAATTTTGAAAAACTAAGCGAAGTTTTAACTGGGTTTAGAACTGGCAAGAAATTAAGCAACATTTATGACAGAAAACATAGCTCTATAATACATATGTATATATTGTTACCTAAAACATAAACGGCCCAGACTGAGCAACAATTTTAAATCTACTTTTTTATTTATTCTTATGCAACGTATCAAAACATATGTAGCCAACAATTTTAAATCTTTCTACCAAAATGACCAATTTTATAACAAAAATCGAACGGCTTTGTGTTGGTTGACATACGTCAAGTCTTGTACTTTTAGGAGAGAAGGGAAAAGAGAAAGACATTTATTTTCCCCTCTTTCCTAAAAACTCAAGACTTGACGAGTCAAACTTGACGTGTGTGAACTGGCACTTTATCTTCAAAAGCGATTATATGATAAACGCTAAAAGACCAAACTACGCGTTTGCATAATGTGCAACATTCTCAAAGCAGCGGATGTCCAACATTTTTTTTTTTTTTTTTGTTTGTCGTGTAAAATTTTTCAAATGTAGACCTAGCCGATATACGGTTTTAGTTTAGTAATCTTATTTTGAATATTTGAATTTTTATGATATTTAATTAAAAAACTCTTTAAATAAGAGACAAAACTCAAATCTTGGCTATATTTGTCAAAAAAGACTTTAGACTTTGAGGATAATTTTAAATTATGATTTGAATTCTTTGCTAAAACTGGCAATTCCTAGAATTTCCAGGATATTCAAGATACCACAACATTTATTTTTTACAAATAACAAAAACCCTAATGGCCAATTTTAAGGATTTTATTAAAACACTTTTATGTTTAAAATCGTTTTAAATACAAAATTCTCTTCTTCACTAAACACTTACAGCCGTATTCATGAAAACTTATTAATTATCCGTTTTTAAGCAAAAATTGCTAAAATTAAATTCATAAGCGAAAAATAGTCTATTGAAGCTTTAGTAAACCATTCATAAAGTAAGAAAATTTATTGCTGGATTTGCCCTTCTTTACACCAAAAATAAAATGGCATTTTGATAAGTGTTTGCATTTTATGATATTATTTTTGTGAAATATGTTGAAAAATAATGACAAAAATGTTTTATTTATTGATATGGACATGTTAAATACATTTTACTATTTTTTTTATTTAAGACAACCAACTTTAAGTTATATTGATAATTATTTAAAAAAAAATTTATATGATTTAAATGAATATGTTCTGAGGCAAATGCAGATATTCTCTTTAATTATTTATTAAATTATTGCAACTACTTAGTTGTTTTTTGTTTTAAACAACAAATTATTGTTCAAAAATATAAAAAAAAAATAAAATAAACAAATCATAACAATAGTGATGTTAATAAAAAGTAAACAAACTTTTTATTCGATTACTTTCTTATCGTATATTTAAAAAAGGTTCAAACAAAAGTTTTTATGAAACCTTTCGGCAACATTTTGTTCAGAAACTTAAATAATATGTAGTTTAATTTGATACGAATAATTTTTTAGGTCTACAATTAAAAAAAATTATAAAAAAATTTAAATATAGATTATCATGTGAACCGAATAGAAGTTTCATGCATCACTAACAATAAAATGCCAGCAAAATAAAAAGAAAGTTGCCATACTTAAACACAAAATCGCTACAAACAGTTAATAGTAAAGAGGCTGTTATGAATACAAATTTTTATAAGAGGTTTATAAGACAAAAAGCGTTTAATAGTTATTACATACTATTATCTTAAAATAAGAACTTTTTATGAATATGACTGTTAAATAAAACTCAATTCACCGATGTGGTACACTTAATTTCAACTTAAGTTTCTATTGTAATATTTTAACAAGGTGGCCTCAATATCACGACAATACAACAACAAGAGGCAAAGCAATAACAATCAGCTGTTTTTTGAGACCACCTTGCAAATAAATAAACTTTTTTATGATATTTTTTGTATTTAGTAGCGCTACCATACTTTTATCTTAATTAAATAAGACTTTTTAAATAAAACTCAAAAAATCAATCGGTATTTAAATAAGATTTAAGTTTATATGATAATTAACCTAATATACAGGCCTGTTCTGAAAATCACGCCATTTTAAATCACATGTGCTTTTAAAATCACACGTGCGATTTTGTGGTGTACTGTTAATCACACCGTTTTTGTGTTTTTCGATGTGATTTTCAATTGTCGAACACACAATAAGTTTGTTGTTATAATTATAACTAATTTGCTAAAGCTGTTTATGTTATTTTTTGACAATTTGCTTTTTAACCGATTTAGCGATCTAAGATTAGTTTAAGGGTTTGTTAAAAATTTTGCCGTGCTCGCGATAGAAGCGATAAGTTCATGTAAGTTTTCTGATTCTTTACAGCTTTAACGATATATAATTAATGGTAGATGCCGCTGTTAGTCTGGGTTCACATTCCGAAAGTTTTCTTTCAGAAAGTCTGAGTTTATTGTTAAGAAGGGAGAGAAGAAAAGCATGTTCTCTTCCTCTCGTACCTATAAAGTCAGACTTTCTGAATGAAAAACTTTCATAGTGTAAAACCAGACTTAGCAAATTTTAGAGAATTTCCGCTAATTTAGCAATTTTAACCGAATTTTTGCCATTCCTTATAATTTTAGGGACTTTTAACCAATTTTATGGATTGTTTAAAATATTAAAAATTTTTGCGAATTTTTGCTATTTTGCAAAATTTTGTTTTTTTATTATCCGACATTCGGTTTTTTTTAACACATTTAGCGATATTAAATAAATTTGGGGGTTTGTTTAAATATGCCTAAATTCCTCATGTGGAGACGAACCTCTCCTTATCTGGCAACACTGCTCTCAACAAGCCCTCATTTCCAATTCCTTAATGAGAATTGTTGCTTAATCATCCAAACACTGAAGGAAAAAAATATAAACAAACAATTTAACAAAGAAAATATTCTGTGTTGTCACCAAGACGCACGTGCTGCATGTTCGTTCTACTTTACTCTTTTTGTGCTGTGTTGCACATTTGGGTTTAATCTGCCAGGTATGATACATCATTATGTATTGTGCATTAACAACAACAACAACAACAAGGGGAAAATGAATATTGTAATTATGCTTTATCACTGTCGTCATCTTGCTGTGTTGCTGCAGATGTGTGATTGTGATTTTTTTTCTTGGAAGGGAAGATTGAAAGATGTTTCCAAAATTTAAATAATGAGGGTGGGGTTATGATGAAGTTTTGTTTCTTTTTTTTTAATTTTAATATTGTTGTGGTTTAGGGCAGATTTTATTATTTTTTTTTCGCTGTTATGGACAGCTGTGATTACAATTGAGAAAGACGGGTATGTTTATTTTGAAAAGAAAGGTTTTTTAAGGAATTTCTACATGTAATTAAAATTTGATGATTTTAAAACAGTTTAAAATATTGAAAATAAAATTAATTTAAACACAAAATAATTTTTAAAGAACATAACATTGTTTTGATATTTTAAGCGGAAAGATAAGGAAAAATCTGCTAAAAACAACTTTATATTATTGGGTTTCAAAACTATTTTTCTTAATATGTAACTAAAACGACGCGATTTGTAATCAGGTTGGATTAGAGCACTGTTTTCGAGCCAACACTTTTGTATACAACGCAACATTGCAGATTTGTTGTTAAGGTTCGAATTAATATTAGCGTTTAATTTTTCGATTCGAAAGTAATTTTATTTCTGATTCTTTCAGTCGATACTGAACGAATTGAAATTAATTTTTCAATGTTGTGAGAACTCAAATTAATGCTTTACAATGCTTAAAAAATAATTTCGGTTCGTTCAGTAGGGACGAAAAGAATTAGAAGTAAAACTACTTTCGAATTGAAAAAGTATTCGATCACGACTGCCAGAATTAGCCTCCTGGTATCGACATTAGCCCCCTGACTAAACAAAAGCCAGTCTTAAGGCCGTTTTAAACTATCACACAAATTAAAAGTATATTGACGAATATGCTTCTCTGATCTAATTATCTATTGCTTGAAAATTTTCGAAAAACAATTACAACTTATCTTGACAGGGTTGTATTTTCCTTAAGATACGTAGTAAGACTTGTGTAATAAAATTTTTACTAGAATTTGGTAAGTTGAGTTAAGTTGCAAGACAATCAGCGTTTAAAAACTGCAGTCAAAGTAGAAAAACTGCCATTTCTTCCAATTCTTAATTTTTCATTAGCGAAAAAGAAACTGTTGCTTTTACTTCTGATTAATTAAATGTAAAAAATCGCTGTCAAACCAACTCAAAAACTAAAAGTTGTACACAAATTTTGGTTTTTTGTTCGACAGTTTTTGGTTTCAACTTTAGTTTTTTAAACCCTGCATACAATATTTTTTGGCTGAAGTCAATCTCAGTTTCAGTATATTTATATGGTTTTTTTTTAAGTCATCGTGTAAATTTGGACTTACTCTATTGGTATACTAAAGGCCCAACTATAATAGGCTTAAGTTGGCTTAAGCAATTGTGCGCATACGTGTGATTCATATGTGTCAAACCATATTTAACTTAAGAAAACTTTTTGGTTAATTTTATGAAACTGGCATTTGCTTAAGCAAGGTGCACAACAAACAGATCGCACTTTCCGTACGGAATGAAATATTTTTTGATTTTATTTTTGTTTTTTTAAATGCTTTTGAGAGGCTTGTTATTAATTTTTGACACTGGCTTAAGTCAGCTTATGCATGTTATAGTTGAGCCTAAAAAGTGGAACCAGGACTGACTTTTTTATGAAACTCCGTGATGGTCCAGGTTAACAGAACATTTAAAGTTTTACATAAGTGATACCCTTTGTAGCGATTAGCTTTCCAGAAAATTTTAACTTTTCTATGATTCTAGTAAAGGATGGTCCAACTATAATGATCCAACCAAAGGCCGCAACGATCATGTGATTTGACAAATTTCGACATCTTTCTTTGGGAATATTTAAACGAAAAAGTTTTCGTCAATAAGCCAAGAACAATTCAAGAACTTAAAATTGAGAAAATTCGGCACATTAACGATATTGAATCTCAATTATGCCTCAGAGTCACGAACCTCAAATATGTACCGCATTTATGGCGAGCATTTGCCGATATTTTGTTTCACACATAATTGTCATAGATCTTTTTCTATTATAATAAAGAATATTAAGATAATTCTCGGAAACTTTTTGTTTTTTTACAATTAACATCTTGCGTTTTGGTTGGACCACCGTTTATAAATCTAGATTGCTTGTAGGACTTTGACTTTGCCATTAAAGATCAAAAAATATACTCTACCTAAGCTTATTAATTTAAAAAAATAATATATTACGAACTAACAGTAGTGTGTTTAGGATTTTCAAGCATAATTTAAGAGCATATAGGATAAAGAATTTTTGAGATTTTTTTCAGATTTTTCGGAAGAGGTTTAGAGGTCGCTCCAGTCGCATTTTTGACAAAAATCGTGTCTGCCGGCCTTTTTCTAAGTTTTCTTCATAACTGGGTCAAAAACCACGATTTTCTTCACTTTTAAGGAAATAATTTAAAAGAAAAATGTCCAAGCTTTATTTTGGTGTAAAAATACTATAAGTTTTTGCAATGCATTTGGTCATTTATGCACCCTACATTAAAATTTTACGTAATTTTTCCACAAATTTTGTAAATAACGCTTTATAACTTTTAAAATTTTGATGAAAATGAAACAAACCAAAAATGCAGTTTGAAAGACCAATTTATTCTAAATAACTTAGAAATAAATATTTTTAAATTCGCTCTTACCGTTCCTGAGTTATACCGGTTTTCAGCTTTGTACCCAGCTTATGATATTATTACTCTAACACAACAAACAAATAAAAATCAAACGTTTTGCTTTTGCTTTGTTTACAAATCATTAATTACAGTTTTTACGATGTAGTTCTATGCCCTGCAATAAATTCTTAAGGCTCAGTTTGTCTTTACTTTCTGTTTCTGTTCTGTTCCTTGCCGTTCTGTAACGAAATTGTAATAGTTACTTTTTCTGTAGCAACTTATCAGCCATTTATGACAAATTTATTAGTCTTGCACCGTCCATTGGACCCCTTTCAGACTCGGCATGTTAGTTGCGCAAGTTACTTGCCGAGTACAACAAAGTCTGAACAAACTTTTTTTTCCTTACCCTGACCTTACCGCTGATGTCCTCAAACCAAGAGTTGCGCAAGAGACTTGCCGAGTGTGAAAGGGGTCTTGTTTTATTTTAATAACTTTAATGTACACAAATTTGAAGAAATTAAATTTAATGAATTCTTAAAATCAAAAAATAGTTAATTTCAATACAATTATGTAGTTTTTATTATTTATTATGCTGTCACTTACAATTACTTAACAAGTTTTTGATTTTAACAAACTGAACCGCAATAGAACAGAAAAACTAATCAATTTCACAGGTTTTTTAATAACAAAAACAAATCAGCTGATTCGTAACAGAGCAGAAAGTAAAGACTAACTGAGCCTTTAAAATCAGTTTCAGAAGTTGTGACATTGATGAAAGTTGTATCCCCTATCAATATATGACGCTTTGAGGATTTTATTAAAGGCCAGCTTGAAAACATGAAACTAAGAAAAGATTATAAATAATTGCTTTATTTGATTATTATTTTTTGGTTGATAGATCTAAGCCCTATCCAACAGTAAAATCTTCAGAAGCTATCAATCGGTCCCCTGCTGGTTGAAGAAAATTATAAATTTTTTAAACTTGTGCACTTTTTTGGGACACACTACTAAACAGTCCTTAAAACCATTTATGTTGAACTTTAACCTTTATTCCAACCTCCCAAATTAATCCATTTTAAAAAGTAAACAGTTTATTTCAATTAACAAAAACTAATATTTTTTCTTTATTGGATTTATTATCTAACAGTTTTATAGCACTAAAAAAATATTCGTAATAAATATTTGAAATTATTTGCAAACCATAAAATGAACAATCCAACAAAACCATTTACACATTCTAATCCATGAGAATTTTTGATGGATTTTAAGGAAAAACAAAAATATCACCACCTCTCGAATGCATTGAAGCAACCCCTTCAAAATAAAACAAAACCAAAAAAAAAGGACAATAGTAACAGCAGCAGGAAAAGTAAGGCTAGGATCGGTAGATTACCATTGTTTAAATACAATAAAACTGTAAGCAATTTAAATCAGTAAATCGACACATGAATTCAAACAAAAAAAATAAACAATATAAACGAAAAAGAAATAATCGCATAAAAACTATTGCATACAGTTCAGGTTGTGCTTAAGGGGAGGAGGATATTGCCTGTCATACGGCGGTTTTATGATGTGAAACATTATTGAGGCCAGTGTTTAAACACTTAGAACTTTTTAAACAAGCTTGCATGAGACTTTAGATACACATACATATATTTTTCCCTATTAAATAAAAAAACGAGGGTTGAATATTGCTAACAAGCTGTTCTTTCATACTCACTACTGTAAGAACATAAAATTTTCTTTCATCAGTAATCAATAGAAATTATTGTTTCTCAAAAAAAACAAAACATAGAACATCTGTCCTTTTTAAGGACACAAAAGAATATGCGTATTTGAGTGCATCATTATGATAATCATTAACAATGGAAGAGAGTAAAAATACAAATATTTTCCAACACTTTGCAGGCGCCTTATTTCCAACAAACACATGCAACATTTAATGCACTTTAATCCCTGGGGATATAGATCATTGTAGAAATAAGGTGTGTTGTGAATCCGGAAATAGGGGATGTATTTTTTTTTTTTTTTTTTAACTTACAAATAATTTCTGAAAATATTGTTCCACATAATTAGAAAAAATATTTTGTGCTTCGTTAGCACTTTTAAAAATTATTTTTCTCTTTCTGCTTTGATCAGTACGATCTTGATATGGGACTGTTTAAAGTGTTTTATTAACACTTCAAAAAGGACGTGTATAGAGGGTTTTCAAGTAGGTTTTTTGGAAGATGTATTTTTTTCTTTTTTGATAAGGAATTATATAAAGAATTTCTTTATTTGTTATGGTTTGGCTAACGAAACGTGTGATTATAAATAAAGAAAATTCTTTTGGGGAAAATTTATTTGGAAAGAAATTTCTTAAAATTGTTGTATTTTCTTTTTTTTAAAGGAAGATAGTTGTAGGAAGAAAATTCTTAAGAAAATTATATTACAACGGAAAAGTGAAGTTTAATAAATTAATTACAAACGTAGAATATTCTTTCTCAGGTATTCCTAATTTTTCAAACTTAAAAATTATTTTATAATGAGTGGTGACAGTTTTTGAAATATAATATGCCTAACAAAATGTTGGAAAGGGAATAATATTTTAAGCTTTAACTCACCGTGTTTTTGTAATTCAAAAATAGCAACTTTAGTTTGGAATCTTTTTGGATATAAGCAACAGTTTCATATACATGCACAATCAATGGTTTAATTCTTATAACAAAAAAAGGGATTCAAAATAATGGATGTTTTTCAAATATTGAGTCAATTCACAAGGTTTTATTTTGTGACGTGTAAGTTGTATTTGGTATATTTTTATTTATGTCACTTTCATAAAAAATGACAAAATGACACAATATGATACATACAAATAAAGGACGGTGGGTTTTGAAATATTTGTCTTTTATCTATATAAATAAAAATTAAATGATAGCGGCTAGAGAGCGGCTTTTTTTCTGTTTATTATTTGCCGTATTCCGAGGATGGCTTCTATGGAAAGAAAAGTTGGAAAAGTTTCCCGTAGGCGGGGCACATCCCATACATAAATAATATGAATTACTTTCTATCTGGAGAACGCATACAGTAAAAGTTTTCAAATTTAAAACAAACAAGTTAAAGTGCTATTTTTTACTGACAGTTAGAATATTTCAGGAATGGGCTATATGTGGGACCTATGGTAAATTATGAATCGATCTTAATGAAATACAAAACGGTGACAGAAAAATGTATCACAATAGCAGTATTCGCTACGGTTTTACGCGTACTAAAAAGAGCTCCAAGAGTGGACGCTGTATGGAGTTTATGGAAAATTATGGATCGATCTTTACGATAGCTGACAGTGTGATATCTAGTCATATAAGCATATAAAACAGTGGCAGACCAAATTTTATTATAATTTCATTGTACGTTACGGGTTTAGAAGTTCTAAAGTGTTTTTGGAAATTGGGCTTTATATGGGGTCTATCTAAGATGTATGGTAGGGATGTTAAGATCTCTGTGAATAATGTCATTACGTACATACCATGGGGCGCAGACGATTTATCGTATTATCCTAGACTGCCTTCTTTGTAGCTTCTGGATGTTTTATGCGCATGCATTACCCGATAATTGGATGCTATTTGTCCATTATGGATAATTGGATGCCATACCGCTCATTTGCTGCAAGACTAGCATAACTCATAAAAATCCATTTCGAGATAACCGCGTTTAAAGTTTTTGATTTGCTCTAATCACTTAGAAAAAATAACGATACATTCTCTTCAAATGGGGAAAGTATAAAAGATATAAAAATGAATTTTATACACAAAATAAAGAAAAACATAGCGAACAATTCTGCATCACTAACTCCAAAATTGCGTTTTTTGATTTATGCCGGTCTTGCAGCAATTGAGCGATATGTCCATTTTGGATTTATGATAGATCAAAGTAGTTGAGCTACTTTAAGTTTCATAGCCGTTATTTTCGCTTCAATATGACTAGATCAGGTAAAGCGTCTATATATATGAATTCCCAAGTACCTTACATGATTTTTTACCGGAACAGTGATGTTATTTATTTTTACAACTGGGCACGTTTGTCTTCTGGGCGTGAAAGCTAAGTGAGTACATTTTTTTTTTTTTTTTTTTTTTTTTTTTTTTTTTTAGCCGGGTTAACCTTTATTTTCCATTTTTCTAACCAGGCCTCTAGTTCAAGGATATGGGACTGTAGACGCTGCGATGCAACTTTTGGGACCTGATTAACACTAATAAATGCTGTGTCGCCTGCAAACGTAGAAGTATGTGTGCTCGGGCTTGTTGGCATATCGGCTGCATATATTATATACAGTAACGGCCCTAATATGCTGCCTTAAGGATCACCAGCAGATATTTTCTTGGGGGGGAGTATTTGTTTTTTGATCTTACCATGAATGTTCTGCCAGTTAAATAGCTCTCAAGAAGTGTTTTGAGGAAGCATTCGTGTTGTTTTAATGAGTAACCCATCATGCCAAACTTTTGTCGAATGCTTGGGAAATGTCTATAAACAGTGCTGAGCAACATTTCTTTCTCTCAAACGCTGATCTAATTTGGTAACAATTCTTTACACTTGTTTAATTGTACCATGCCTTGCTCGGAATCCGAACTGATGATCCGGAATGATTGCGTGTTCATTTAGATAGGGAGTTATACTTAAGGATTTTTTTTTTCGAATAGCTTTGATCATATTGATAGAAGGCTGATTGGTCTATACGACGTTAGTTGAATAGCATCTTTTCCTGACTTAGGAATCATAACAATTGTTGAGGTCTTCCAAAAGGATGGGAAGTAGCCAACTCGTAATATCGCATTAAAGATGAATAGCAAGATTCTTGAAGCAGACGTAGGTAAGTTTCTTATCATTGAGCCTGCGATGCGGTCAGGTCCGGTAGATTTTCTAATGTTGACATTTTCTATCGCTGATTTTACTTGAGTTAATTTAAATTTTATTCGATCGTTAACTGTATCAGGAATACTTGGACGACAGAAAAAAGTATGAACATCATTTGGCGTGAACATTTTCCAAGTTGCTTGCAAAGGCCACGTGTTTTTGGCCCAGGTACGGGTTTTCAGTCTTAGTGGAGATCCGTGGGTAATAGGGCATTGGATATGTCTCACATCCTTCCATAAGCTGTAATTGGAGTTTTTTGTGGCATCTAGGCTGTTAAAATACTCTTCTATGATGTGTTATGGACCGATCTTTAGGAAGGTTTGTGGTATAATTTCAAGGCTCATTTTGTGCATTCTGCCACTATTTATGTTCGTTTCTGTAACAAAATTATCAATTTTTTAGGGTGGTCGTTCCACATTCAGATTCATGACTCTCATCCTACTGAACCGATTTTGCTGTATTTCAATCCCCAACTGCTTAGAATAACTAGAAACAATTTGACGCCGACATTGTTTTCCCTTTTTAGGGTTTTCGAAAATGAGCGTGTTTTCAACAGTCAGCTAAATCGACTCAGAAATACTCAAGGAGCTAGAATATGTATATTTTATGGGGTCTTTGATGAATATTAAAAAATATTTCACACGGAATGACAAACTTGGTGTAACCTCTTCACAACTAGCTTGGAGGGTAAAATAACACTGCCAAAGAGTGTGCTGGAGAAATGGGCGTGGCACCACCCATATCAGGACAATATAGTTTTCCGTATATCTGGAGAATGACTAAGACAAAATTTTCCAAGTTTGAAACAAATAATTTGGTTATCAATATTAAACACATGTCAAAAAGTGGAATGTGTAAAGCTACGGTCACACTTATTAAATATTTGATCAAATAAGCGTAACCCCTACTTTTGTTAATAGTTAGAGAGATTAAAAATGGTCTTTATATTACAAAATAAACTAATTATACTACTAGACATAGCAAAAAACAGTTTTTTGTAAGATGTGGTATTTTAATCAAAATAAATATTGATAATAAGCGAAATGATTTTATAGTTTGGTTGTTGGTCCCGTTTTTTTCGTCAAATATTTGATAAGTCTGACCGCAGCTTTAGAAAAGTAAGTCTCGCGCTTCTTATACAAAGACAATCACCCCAATTATGAATAAAAATTCCGCGGGAGTTTTCTCATTTCTCCCATTTTTCCTATGTAAATTCAATTGCAAAAATGGGAAAAACTCCCGTGGAATTTGTATTTATAATTGGGCTGTATAGGTTTTTATTTATCTGGATACAGGTAACAGTAAAACTTTGTACAAAAAGCTTGGATATTAATACACAACATCTGTCTGTTAAACTGGGGTAAATTGGAAATGTGGGCGTGGCACCTATACAAAACAATATAAACTACAGTATATCTGGAGATCTGTTACTGTAAAATTTTCCGAATTTTGCACAAGTACACAGAAAAAATTCTCCAAAATTGTTCGCCAATTAAAGTATTAATCAAAAATAAAATCAGTTTTAATTAAAAATTTAATTGAGTGAATTCAACTTTTTTTGATACTATTAATTTGTTTCCTAGGGCAAATTTAATTAATTTTTTAATAAATATCACAAATTTTTTATTTAAAGTCAATTTTTATTTTTTCTGTGTAGTTTCGTTATTTAAACAAAACTTCTGTCAAAAAGTGGGCTAGAGTAAAGAAATGGACGTGGCACCTCTGATACAAAGACAGGCTAAATTTCTATATATCTGGAGAATAAATTTAGCAAGATTTGTTTAGTTTTACAGAAAAAAATAAAAATTGGTTTCAATTAAAAAATTTGTGATATTAATTAAAAAATTAATTAAATTTGCACCAGTAAACAAATTAGTAGCATCAATTAAACCAGTTATTAGTATTAATTAAACGTTTAATTCACTTGATTAAACGTTTAATCCACTTGATTAAATTTTTAATTAAAACTGATTTTATTTTTGATTAATGCTTTAATTGGTGAAAAATTTTGGAGAATTTTTTCTGTGTTGGAACAAACAGTTTAGTTAACTATACAAAACATTTGTCAAAGACAATATAAATTTAATAAAATATTGTAAAAAAAAAATAAGATTTTCGAGGTGATTTAAAATTTTTGTTTTTGTTTTACAGAAGACAGCCAAAATGCTCATGAAGCACTCAAATCGCCACTGAATTTGCAAATTGAATGGCTTAAAAAAAGAGATTTCTTGGAACTCTTAAATATGTTTTTTCGCAAACACTTATAAAGTGTGCGAATTTCTCCAATAAATGTCAAAAACTGTGAAAAATGCAAGGCATGCATTTGCATATAAATCCGGCCGTTATCATAACACATCACTTAGCTAGACATGATAATATATTAAAAATAACTTTTTGCTTCTGCCCAAAAATTTTCAATAAACTCTAAAAATTTCGTTTATATTTCAATAAATATGTTACTAAGACACCCATTAAATTCTAACACTGCCTCGTTTAGCAATTTCCTTCCATTATTTTGTTATACTAGTCGATGTCATTTTCCTGCAGTAATTTGTCATGTCATGTACCCAAAAGGAGTTGTTGTGCTTTAGAAAACTGTTTATATTTTTATTAAAGAAATAAATTGGCAAGACAAAATATAATAAAATTGTAAAAATATAAACAACATTTGCACTTGTTTGCCACTCTTCTGTGTTTTTTGACAAACCCCCCCATCATCAATCAGTTTCATAGCAATCAATTATAAAATAAAAATCTGTAAATGAAGACTTTTTTTGTAATATTTTGAAGTTATTTTATTTCGTTTTCATTCTGGTTACATAAATTTTGTTGCTGAAACCATTGGCAGATTTAACCACTATAAAATGTCAATATACCAAAAAAAAATAGTAAAAATAATAGAAAACTTTAAACCACTAAAAGACTTTTCAAAAATTTCAGTTCATGTAAATGATTTGTAAAAACACTAAAGAAAAAATTGTTTAAAGTAGAAATCAATAAAACTGTGATTACAAAAGGATTTACAACTGTCATATCCTTTTAGTTTTTAGTAGAAAATATTTTTTTTAAAGGAATCTCCTCTTTTATTCCTTTTTTGTTGTTTAGTTAACCAATCTTTAGTTTTAACTTCCAAATGATTTTTATCATTTTTTTCTCACCATTCCTTTTTTATGAATACCTTTACCGAGTTAAACAAACTGTGGTACTTTAAAAAAAAATCCAATCGTAAAAAATATCAAAATTAAAAAATTCTTGTTTTAAGCTTTTATTTCCTTTTAAAGGTTTCCGGTCTGTGAATTCATTTGTTTTCTTTGTTTCATTCAGGTTGTATACATGCGTTTGCGTGTCATTTCTGTTTGTGATCATTTGAATTCGAATGTAGTTTCAAATGAAAAAAAAAAAACAAGTTAAAAAAAAGTACAATCGGTCGAGGCCGACCTTAAGATTATCTATACCAGTATAGAGATGAATTTTGTAGATTTAGTAGATTTATTTATTTCAAATTTAATTGATGGTACAAATTTGTTTTCGATTTTGTTTAACAAGCTTAAAGAAAAGATATGCTTAGCAAAGAGTAATTTTGTCTAACTTTTTTATAAAGTTTATTCAGTAAGCAAACAACTAATGAGAGTGTAGGGTATAAAAAGATGTTTTCGTTTTGTTCGTTTTTTTTTTTTTTTTTAAGTGCATCAACCACACTGACACTAATTGCTTAAGGTTTAGCTTTTGTTTCATATATTGTGTTTTTCTTCAGTTTGATTTTTTCAACACGACCCAAAGTGCTATTGTGCCTAAAGTTTTTGTATTCAGAAAAAGTGTCAATGATATTTTTAGTGACACATTGTTTTAACACTATTCAATGATGATGTTTTCTTTTTTAAACGAGAGTATGTTTTTTGTTTCATAAAGGGAGAGAGTGAAGAAGACCATTTTCAATTTAAGCTGCTTTGTTTTTGTGATTGTTTTCAGCTCTTTGTTAAGAGTTTAAACTTTGATTTTGTAAAAAGAACATGAGTTTCGAAAATTATTTGGAATGTATTAGCGGAAAACTTTCCTTAGCAAAACTTAAGTCCTATCAGTAATATACTTCTGCGTAATGCTATAAAATGCTTAACCTTTTTAAAAAAAAAAAAATTGGTATGGGTTGTATAACTTTTTATAAGAACTATATTATCGTCGTAAAACTGTAACTGAAATAAACAAAAGAACCAGTTCTCAGATAATTAATAAAGAATAGGCAAGCATGCATACCAAATTTTAGGAAATAATCGAAATTTGTATCGTTTTATTTGAAACAATAATTATAAAATTGTTTTAAAAAATAGATCTTACTTGACATCTTTTCACAAAAATCATTGATAACAGAACTTCTTAGTTCTTAAGCCGCTTTTTAAACAGATTACTAACAACGATTTATTCACTTAATCTTGGCATTAGTTTCTTAACTAATAAAGGAATTTTGTGTTAAAAATAGTTTTTTACATTCAAGACTTGCTTTGATTTAATAACACAAGTTTTAAAGGTGTCTATTTCAAACAAAAAGTTTTAATTGTTATGAAAATCTAGGACGACTATTAACCCTTAAATACCAGATTTTCTAAAATTAGTTTTAAAAAAATATCAATGTGTTTATTTCATTCACCAGTATCCATGTTCTGTAAGTATAGTGAGAACTTCTCGCATCGAAAAGATGTGAAACAAAATATTCCATCGTTTCTCGAAAGCTGAGAAAAAGTGTGTCTGTAACTCATGTCGAAAACTATCAAAAGAGATTAAGTCGTAACGTTATAAATGTCATAACATCGCACTCGAAGCCGATGTGACATTGCAGACGTTGTCAACGCCAGTAACACATTTCGTTGACGGCGACCAAAATTTGCTAAGGTTGAAAATTTTTCAACGACGGCAGCATAAATACAACCGTCGGCTACACCAAATATTGTTAACTGCGACTTTAATGTTTGTTGTTTGCAAACGAGCTTTGAAAACATTCGAATATTAAAAAAAAATTGCAAAAAGCAATATAATGTGCCAAGAACAAAATATTATTATTACCGTTCTTTGTATTTTGCACTTTTAATTGTCTTTTAGTGTTAAAATTTTTTCTCGCCCCATTATTATTCGTGAGTTTATTTGACAGATCAAAGCGGGAACTTTTCTCACAAAAATGTTACAGATACACTTTTTCTGTAAATTGACGAGTAATTTCCTTACGTGACAGCTAGTACTCGCCAAAAAAAGTTACAGACACAGTTTAGTGAGAAAAACAGCGGTTTGTTTCAATATATGGCATTTTTATTTCATTTCACACATTCCAATCGAAAAGTTTCTCGACGCGAGAGTTACAGAACGGTGGCACAGATAAAGGAAAAAACAATAAAATAAAAAAAAAATTCATTTTTTTATATTTTTGATACAATTTATATTTGTTTATTTTGATAATATTTAAAATTTAATAAATGCAAGTGCACAATTCGATTTAAAGTCCAGTATCAAATTTGAAACTTCAGGCTTTGAAGGGTTAAATTTATTAACACCGTCTGCTGCTTATTGTTACACAAATACAGTTTCTACTTTTCTTAAAAGCTAAAATTTTTATTTTTTTTGCTTCAAGAAGCAAACTGACATTGATTTTTCTTTTGTCGTTCCAAAAACACTTACCCACTTTAAATTTATTTGACAAAGAACTTTATAAATATTTTACATTTGTATGTATGTATGTACCTGCAAAGAAACAATAAAAAAAAGTTTGACATTAATTTTCAAAACTATTAAAAAAAAATACATTATTATGATTATTTTAATATTTATGAGTCCAAAACATTAAAAACTTTTGAACAAACAAATGCCCAAAACACAAAAACACTTTAAACATTAACAAAATAGAAGCCGAATCTAACAACAAGTACGTGACATTTTAGCTAATTACAGAATTTTCTATTAAAATTTAACACCAACATAAAAGAGCCTGGCTGGTAGCTGTTTTTTTTTTTCAGAAGGTTTGTTGGTGAAATAAATTCGCATTAAAAACAAGCAAAAGATTTGTATGAATAACATTAAAGTAGCACTAGACAAAGAATAGCCCAGCAAAAATTTTTGAGATAAGAGCACAAAGTAGCAATGAAGAGAGAACTGGTTGAAAAACGAGTTAATTCAATTGTGAACATAAATACATATTTTTGGTAATATGCACATAAAGCTGTAAAATGACGATATAAAAAGATAAGCAGTGAACTATGTCGTTCGAGTGCGAAATATTTTAAAAGAGAACTACTTAGTTTAACAAAATCACAAAGCATAATATAAGAAACAAACCAATTTAAGCGCGAATGATTTTGAGGTTAAACAAGCAAATTAAATAAACAACTAGTTCACGGTCACTAAAATAAACACCCTTATCGCGGTTTGCGAACTTAAAATACGCCTGCGGCTGTTTGGTAAGAGATTAAAGGAAATAAGTTCACGTTCTCTTTAATTCTGCGATCGGCAACCTATACCATTACATTTTGCGATTGTATGCGTTGTATGAATTTTACATATGTTCCCAGCGGGAAAACTCAGAAGACCTTCTTACTTCAGGCCTTTTAAAAGGCCTGCTTAAAAGATTTTTTGATTCAATTACTATTCTTATCTAACTGCTAAAGAAGGCCTCATAGAAGGCCTCGGCTCTTTCGTATAAAAGATAAGATACACCTTCTACACTTGCTTCTATGAGAAGGGATTAACATTTTTTGTATTGTTTTTTTGCACAAGCAAAAGCAAAATCAATTTTTTTGGTCCCGTTACTAGGGTATTCATTCGGTTAACCGTTAATCGGTTAACCGATTAATTACTACCCGATTAACTGATCGGTTAATTTAAAATTGTCTATTTTCGATTAACGATTAAACCGGTTAATTTCAGTCGATTAACCGATTAACCGATGTTACATAATTTTTAATTTTTTGTAATATTATAACAAATTTTTTGTGTTTTAATTAATTGTTCCTTCTCATATACATGTTTAGAAAATATTTTTTTATACAATATCAGCCCAATTATGAATAAAAATTATCCGGGAGTTTGCTCCCTTCTCCCATTTTTCCTATGTTAATTCAACTGTAAAAACGGGAAAAGGTAAAAAACTCCCTGGGAATTTTTAATCATAATTGGGCTGTATATTTCCTTCTAGCAAAACATTCTTAACAGAATTACCCGAAACAATAAGAAGTGTTAACAATTTTTAAAAATTAAATCAGGACTCTAATGGCATAATGGAAGATTTTATATGTTAAGAGAAAACCAGGAAAAGGACTGAGAAATTAGATATTCTTTATTATGGCTGCTTCTGATTCCTCCAGCACCCACGATAAGAGAAAAAAAAATTTTCCAAGTCAAGTGTTGTCAAAACGAAAGAAAATTATCGCTTTAATCCTAAACATTTAAACAATTTTTTTTTTCAAAATTTCAGATCAAAAATCAGATCTCTTTAAACTATTGAAATAACTAATAAATAATAATAATCAAATTTTTTAATTTAGTTAGAAAATTCTGTTTAATAGGGAAATATTTGTCAATAAAATTATTTAACTACAGAAATCTTATTAAAAAACGACGTTTAAAATTCTTGCGTTTTGCGTTTTCGGTTTCCAGAACACCCCCGATGATGTATTACTTTAAAAATACATATCACATATTTATGAATTATTTTTTTTGTTTGCTCGTTTTAGATCAAGAATTGTTATTTTTGTTTTTTTAATAATAAACTCCACAAAATAAATAATTCATGCATTTTTAATTATTGAAATTACCTTATTTATTAAAAAAAACTTTATTAATCGGTTAACCGATCACAAACCAAATTAACCGATTATTAACCGATTAAACCAAAACCTCGGTTAATTAATCGAGCGATTAACCGAATTAAGCAAAAGCCCGATTAATTGAATACCCTACCCGTTACCCTTCTTATGTACTAAACATCTGCATGAAACTTAATAATGATGTTCATGAAACCTTCATTATAATTTTGTGTTCGCTTCATTCGTATTCATTAAGATGAAATACTATGAAATGAAAGTAATGAACACTCGATATTTAAAAGACGAATAAGATGAAATTAGTTTATTTGCCTATACAAGAGAATATGAACATTAACAACCATGAAACAGAACAACCATTGAACAAATCTCGAATAAGTTCATGAAAAAACAGTATGATTTAAATGTCAGTGTTGCCAGTTATAGAAAAATAAAACATAAGAATGTTAAAAAAAACAAAAATAGAAATAACCATGAGGGGTAAATGCAACATGTTTAAAAGATACATTAATATTGAAATAAAAACTCAAATTTATTTTTGTTTTCAATGTAAATTTTCAATAAAATTAAATATATTTAATTTTATTTTCAAAAACATTCACTAACATTAAAAAATTTTCGGCAATATTTTTGTCTTAAATAGAAAAAAGTAGATAGCTAATAAATTCAAAATGCTTCACAATCTACAGATATTATTATCATGAGAACTAAAAAATGAGATAATTCATGGTTAAAATAAAAGTGATAAATTCTAGGCAAAAAAGTGTCATATACATCATCCAGCACGATCAACATCCATCGTTTTCATATTATGATGTAAAAACATAATTTGGTCAACTGACGTTGTATTCCACCCAATGATGCAACGTTTTTCGCAAAGTAAATTTCTTGCTGACGAAAACACCCGTTCTGAAGAGGCACTGCCAGCTGGTGTGGCGAAAATTTTGCAGCTTACCTGGTATAAAAGAGGAAATTTTGATTTATTAATTTCCCACCATAGTAACACATCAAAGCTATCATGAAATACTTCATGGAAAACAACCACGTGGTCAGACTCCTAAGACACTTACAAAACTAACAATTAAATTTCTCATAAACTCATTCCTCCTTTTGTTTTGCATCTTTCACCTAAAAATGTGTGTGTTTTTTATGAGTTCGTTTCATTTCAGGGCCGTGTACAGTACATTACAAGACAATTAAATCTTGCCATGTTTCAAAGATTTGTATTATTCAAAAATGCAAATGACAAACAAAAAAAAACATATTTTGCATTTTATTTATTGTTTATATTCCAAATATGTATACTATACATATATGTGCATAAGTATATCTACATATGTGTTAAAATTTAAATTACACATGCGCAAAGCATGAAAATAATTGCATGAATTTACTAAAGTGGCAACATTGCTATTGAGTATTAATAAAAATAAATGAGAGAGAATGAAAACTATGAAACAAAGCCCGTTTCATTGAACAACCTCTGTGTGTTTACGATATGAAATGAAATGTGTTCATAGCAGCATGAATAAAACAACAGTTTGTTCGGTAATCACAATTTTATTCGAACACGACTTTCAGTGAATAAGCATTTCAGTATGTTTATGAATGAAGTTGTTCATGCAGCCCTTTATTATGTACCTGCTGAAGAAGCGAGAGCGGAAGGCCTTCTCCGCAATGACAACGTGTGTAAAAAACATATGAGTATGGAATGGAGCAAGAAGGCCTTGTACATCCAAAAGAAGGGGTACAGAGGCCTTCCTACTCCTTCTTTTTCCCGCTGGGTTTTTGTTAATGTTGTTAAATTCTCTTCAACGTGTGTGCACACCAGTGCTGCCACAACAAATACGGTTTTGACAACCATCATTTTGCAAAAAAGTTACCAAATGTAAAAATAATATAACCAAATTTAAAATGCCTTTTATTAATTGAGAAAATCATTAAAATTTATTTTAAGTTGCATTGTAATACAAAGGTTATTTGCACTTTATAGTAAAATAACAATTACAAATCAAGAAAACAAAACAAAAAATGTAATTCTCTTACATATTAATAACATAAACTTTATTAAAAGTTTTTATTTATTTGAAATTTTTTTCGTAAAAAAATATTTTTATTTTACAAGAGTTAAACCCTTTCTTCTCTTGTTTGTAAATTTTTTTTTCAAATTTATAATTATTATTATAAATAACTGTTTCAAAATTATTATATTTGAAATATTTTGTGAATCATTGTAAAATATTATGGCGAATATAAACAAATTCGCCTTTCGTATATATAACTGACAGTCGAAATTTTTTTTACCAAATTATTATCTTTAAAAACATTAAATAAATATAGATACCGACAAGTTATAAACAGTAAAATTTAAAATTTCTTAATATTACAGACATTTCCTAAAGAAAATTCCATAAGTTTTTAAATTATATTGATAAATCAATGTATTTTTTGTAAAATCTTTGAAATTCTTACGTGTATTTTCAAATATGTATTTCAATATACTTTTGGAAATAACCTAAATTTAGAACATTAATCTTACTTTCAAGTTTTTAGAAACACTAAAAAGACTTTTGTGTAATTTTTCAGTAATTTTCTGAAATCTATTCCGCATGATTTTATGCACTTACTACTTTAGGTACTACTTATCTTTACTACTCTTAAAATCAAGAAAAAATACGCTCATTTTAAAAAAAAATAACTAAGAATTTTCATTGACTAAAACTTCATTTGTTTTCGATTTCAGAACATGGCGTTTTTAATATAAAAATCACAAATGGCAATACATATTTTCTTAGCAAAAATCTTAAAAAAAATTATTTGGTTGCGGTTTTGAAAGGGATTTTTTGTTTTCGATATATTATAAAAAACTTCCATTCATTGGTAACAAATAATGAAAAAATCGTAGTACTAAGTACAAATTATTCGAGGCCGTAAATAATTGTATCAAGAAAAACATATTCGTAATTATTATAGTTTCAGAAAAAAGTAACCAAAATGGAAAAAATATTCACATCTCCACAATTAAAAAAAAATATAACCAATTTTGGTTAGAAATAACCAAAAACGGCAGATCTGGTGCACACGTACACAATAAAAGAGTATAAAAGAGAATAAAAGCGAAAAGAGAAAACGTGGCGCCCTGATTTTGCCGATCGCAGCTTTAATCTATTACCAAACAGTCGCAGGCGTATTTAAAATTCGCCAACTACGAAAGGGTGAATAATCTTATGAAGATCAAGCTGAAATACTAATATCAAATAAGCTCGTGGGGTGATTGTTTCAAGAATGAACTAAATGAAATAGTATTATTAGATATTAGTTAATATTTGTATATTTAATAAATACAGTGTTATGAGTGACCGGACACCGAAGGGACAATTAAAAGGTGTACGTACATGTCTGTCCTTTTAAAAGAACAAATGTACTGAAAGTGGAAAAATTCGTAATTGAAAATTCCTCACACCACAAAAGTGGGAGGGTTTTATGCGTTTGTGCTTATGTTTGCAAACCTTAAAAAATTGGACTTAGACTTTTTTAATTATTCTTACCAGGGCTGTGGAGTCGGAGTTGAAGTTGCAGAGTCTGAGTTGAGGTTTTTGTACCGGAGTCGAAGTACCCACAATAACTTGCGATTCGTTTGCGATCTAAAACTTTTATATTTTACATATGTAAATAATTTTATTAAAACTCAACGCGGCACATCTTAGAATTAAAACATTGATTGAAATTTTTACAGAATCATTTTCTTGATATATTTAACCAATAAAAAAAAAAAAGTTTTAAAGTCAAATAAGGACCCGTCTGATATACCTTTAGCATCAAGGTTAGAGTAGGAGTCGGATTTGGAGTCGGAGTCGGAATTAAAAAATTTTAGCGGATGGAGTCGGAGTCAGAGTTAGAACTATATTTTGACAACCCCACAGCCCTGGTTCTAACTATGTTCGTACATCTGTATGGCTAGCTGCCTGTCCATGTTAAACTTGTGCGCCGATTATAGATCACAATTTTAAAGATAATTTCATGAAATATGGTATATAGGTTTTACTGGGCACAAGAACCAATCCTATAAAATATATTTAGAATTGGTCCATAATTTCACATAACCCCCAAACAAGCTTCTTTCCAGAATACATTCTTTTTACTCTTCAACCATCTTATTATGTTGTTTTTTTATTAAATCTGTTCTAAACTTATTTCATTGCATTCCGAATCATCTTACAAAATTTCACTTGAATCTGAATCATACATAGTTCCCATGCAAATACTGCTCCCGACTTTAATGCCATAACTTCCTTATAAGTTTTGGTATTGACAAGAAAAATTGGCGAAAATAACTTTTACAATAGCAGCTGTGTTATGAAAAAAAAACTTGTGCTGATAGGTCCATTATTAAGTCCCCTTCCTAAAATCATTTCAAGGCAATAAAATGTCATATAGATTAAGATATCTAAATAATATTTGGCACAAAGAACTTTTTAATGAATATTAACCTCATAAAATTAATTTCTTCTGGCGTGTCCATGATTGCCCATGGGGTATTAAATAGGCGAAAACTTTTATTTATATACGGTGGTGTGGGGCATCAAATAGTCAAGCTTAGCCGGCTGTACTTTCGAACTTGTTTATTTATTAATTTGGTTATTAAAAAGGTAGTTATTTGTATATAACTAGGTCTATTATGGACCGATTTTATAAATGTTCACTGCCAGTATTTTACTATTTTTTATTTTTTTGTTTAAGATAAAAAAGTTAAAATTAGTAGATTTATTATAAGAGGACTAAGAAAAGTAAAAGTTTATGGTGCAACATTTAAGATTTATGGCTCAAAATTTTAGGCTGTCTGGCTTTTTTGCTCATATCTCAGCCAGTTGTAGACCGATATGGCTGAATTTTAATAGCAAAAATCCTGGACTATAGGTACTAAACAACCTAGTCCCCATCCTATTTTAACGTACGCACGGTACTGCGGTTAATCAACTTCGGTCCTCATAAGGACCCGGAATATGTATACATTATATGGTCTAAGATCAATATGGTAGAAATAATAAACGAAATTACTAACTAATATGTACTCTTTCCATGTTGTGAACGGTTAAATAATTGAATTTTAAATGTGAATAAGTTCTTTTTGTTTTTGACTTGATTCCAGAACGATAAGTTCCCGTAGTTCCAACAATGAGCATAGGGCCATAAATTCATTGTTATTACCTGTTAAAAAGTATTTTAAAAACGAATTAGTTTTTCTCATTAATTTTATGCCAAAATATAGTTTATTTTTTGAAAAGGCTCCATAAAACCAAACGAAACACACGAAAATAAGTAAAATAACTGAACGTGAGGATTAGATCCACTATTTATTTTTTTAATAAAAAGTAATCATCATATAAATTAATTCTTCCCAGACGTTTGAACCCCAAAAGTGAGCTGCCTGTTTAACAAGCCTTGACATTATGTGTCTCTTAAATCGCATACAAAATTGTTTGCCAGTTTATGACATAAATTCTTAAATATATGTATGTGAGTATGTACATGATGATGACTGACCAATTTTTTGTTTTCTGTCCATGATTTTTATTTTTTGTTAATGTTAAGTGTAACAACTATTAAGTAGTATTTTTATTATTCCGAACACATTATTATTATTATTTTTTTTTTAAACACTCGTTTTCTTTTTCATGTTTTGTTCTATTTGTTATAAGAAAAATTTATGAGTTTATAACTGCTACTGGCCAGATAAAGTTAGATTTGAAAATTGTTCTCATAATTTTTTCAAATAAATGTTAATTTTTTTATTTTTTTGTTCGTCTTTGTCCAGCCAGCTCTTAATAACTTTAACACATAAAAAAAATGGTAATTATCGTTTGTCATTGAAAACACAAAAAATTGGGTGTTTTCTTTTTTTTGCATTTTCTACTTGAAATGTTTATTTCCATTCACAAGTAAAAGTTTTAAAATTTATATTATATAAAATTCCAAGAAAAAACTGTTAAAAAGCCATATAAATTCCATAAATTTGTTGGAGGGGATAATTTATGACTGTTTAATATTCATAATTTTAAGAAAAAGAAGTTAAAGAGCTTAAATGAAGAAAATCGTGTGTTCTTATTATGGCAGTGATATATTAAATTAGATGTTTTCAAAAAGAAATTATAGTAATGAATAAATAATGAAAGTTACAAATTAAAAATGTAATTACAGAATAAAATTTGTAATTCAGGTTTTGGAAATGTTAAACGAAATTGTCTTAGATTTATATGTATGTACATTAGGTATGGATTAGTGCACGACTTATTGATTTCGATACGCTAGAACCCCCAATTTTGTGAAGTTTGTAAAAAAAACGCATGAGCCATACAATTAGGAGGATGGGGTAAATGGCTCCTAATCGGGGTTTAAGTTAGGGGAAACGATACAAAAAAGCTTCACAACTGTCCCTGAGTCGCTCTTAGAGGGGTAAAATGTAAGACTGACTCCCACTAATATGTCCCCCCTACATTTTTTAACATACTAACCCCCTATCTGTGCTCCTTAAGGGGGCTCCCATACTAAATATTATTTTTTATGAAATTACCCGCCACCGCCCTAACTAACCCCAGAGTGCCCCTAAAGGAGTCAAATATATGACGGACCCCCAATATTTTTGGAGGCGTTGCACAACATATGTTCGTATAACTCAACAACGCTTTGGCTAATTGAAAAAACTAAAAAACTCGAAATTCCGCAATAAAATTTCCTTTTGTATTGGAGTCCCCTTAAGGAATGGAGATAGCGGGTAGGTATGTTAAAAATAAATGATTGGGATGCAAAATAAAGTGGGGTTGGTTAATTTTTTATGAATTTTTAAAAAACAAAAATTTCGAAATTTTAATAAAAAAATTATTTTTTTTCCAAAAAAAAAATTATGTTTCTAAAACGACTGCGCATATTCGAAAAAAATTTTATTTAGGAAATTTTATTGCGGAATTTCGGTTTTTTTAGTTTTTTCAATAAGCTAAAGCGTTGTTTAGTTATGCGAACATATGTTGTGCAACTCCTACACCCTAATGATTAAAGACGGAGACTGGAGAAGTTCTGAAAAAATGTTTTTGTTGCAAACTTTACAAAATTAGGGGTTCCAGCGTATCGAAATATTGCTGCTAAGGATTTCTATTTAACGATAATCCACCCCTAATGTACATAAAACCTTATAGGGTAAAGTATTTTTAAGATTTTTTTTCAAATTTTTCGGAGAGGTTTAGAGATCGCTCAAGTCGAGTTTTTGCCAAAAATCGGGTTTGCCGATCTTTTTTTGAGTGTTCTTGATAACAATGTCAAAAACCACGATTTTCTTTACTTTCAAGGAAATAATTTAAAAGATAAATGTCCAAGCTTTATTTTTGTGTGCAGAAACTGTAAGTTTTTACATAACATTACAATTTGTCATCCAAATTTTGATATTTTTCTATATAGTTTCCTCTATGCAGGCTTTCAAGGTCATTAATTTAATGTAAATAAAAGATTATTTATTTCATTCTCAGTAATATCCGACGTTTCGTTGATATTCTTTCCAACTTCTTCAAGAATTGAGTTTTTATTAAAATAATAATCTTTTTCGTCAGTTTACATCATTTATAAATAATATCACAGTATTTTGTATAGGTGGACAAAACAACACAAAACTTAAAATATTAAAATAAATGTAATGTAAATTAAAAAATTATCACGGAAAATTTGTTTTTTTTTTTTTGATCACAGTTGTTATTATTACTTTTAGGCTAAAGTTTATCAAATTTAATTTTCATTAAATTATTTTTATGAAGAAAGGAATTTTACAACATGAAAATAATTAAAATTCCATAAATTTTGTAAATAAAGCTTTATAACTTTTAAAATTTTTATGAAAATTATAAAAACTAAAAATCAATTAATTCTTAATAATTTAGAAACAAATCTTTTTGAATTTGCTCTTACTGTTCCTGAGTTATATCGGTTTTCAGAGCTTTACCCAGCTTATGTAATTATTACGCATACCCAACAAACAAATTAAAATGAAACGAATGACCAAATACAAAGCAGCCCATACACGATTCAATTCAATTGTCAACTGAGTCGGCTGTTATTCAAATCAAAGCGTGTATGGCTTTGTCAATTGATTAGTTTGACGGTTGTCGAGTTGGTTGAAGAAAAATCAAAAGCTTTTGACTTTTTCAAGTTTACTACAAAGTCTTTCAATTCGCTATTAATAAGATTTCTTTATAACGTGCTAAATTCCCAATTTTTCATATTTGATAAATACACTGAAATTTATTGTTGAGGGAAAGCTAGGTTCGATGCGCATTTCACTGGTTTGCTTAGGCCAGCTCATCAGGAAACCTTTTCCTAGGATTTTAGAAAAGCTAAAAATATTATACGAATAAAACCCTAAAGCGAATAAGAATATTAGACACTCAAAGTATTACTTTTAACAATATCAAAGCTTAAACAAAACACCAACAATAAACAGTGAGTTTATCTTTTCTTACATCCCCCTACAATTGGTTGGCTTTTTTCCGACTCGAATTGTAGTTGTAAGTGGGTAAAAAGAAAAAACAAAATTAAAAAACAAATTGCTTCATTTTATTATTTTCGTAAGTACTGTGCGTGCTCGAGTCTCTTGATCAGCTGTCAAAATTAATGTTTGTTGTTTTCTTTTGCAAAAAAAAGTTAAGTATTTTAAAAATTTTCTTTTATTTCACTAAATTTTAAAATTAATTAATTAATAAAAATTAAATTAAAAATATTAAAAATTTGGATTAAAACCCATAAGTAGTTCAACAAAATACTAACTATTGTTAAAGCTAAGGCACGAGCTCTATGTGTACATTTGTCCTTCAAGTTGTGCTAAAGAAGGTCAACAAGAAAATAAGACAAAAATGAAAAAACAAAAAAATTTACTTTCGACTACAAGAAGAATTCTTGACAAAAAAGTACGAAAAAAACAGAATTAAGGAAAAACATGTAAAATCAATTAAAGAAGATAATCATTTAAAGCTAATTTCGATCTACCAAAGGTTTAAATACAATTTGGTTTAAGAATTGATGTTTGACTGTTGACGTCAGCTGCGAGTGCAAGACGGCAAATACCTCTGAGAAGATCAAGTGGTTGTGTTCGAAACATGTCAGGGTAACCAGCCGCCTGGGTTCAAGCCCCGGCCACGGTCAAGAATGAAAGATTATCAATAAAAAATTTAATAATTTTTCTTGTTAAAAAATTCCTTTCTTCATAAGAATAATTTAATGAAAATTAAATTTGATGAACTTAAGCCTAAATTAAAAATATTAAAAATTTGGATTAAAAACCATAAATAGTTCAACAAAATAACCACAATACTAATTATTCATTTAAAATCTTTCAGTTCAAATGCTTAAGTTTGTGGCCAAGCATCAATTCAGTTAAAAGACTCGGTTCACAATTGAATTGAAACGTGTATGGGGAGCATAACAGCCCAATAAATATTTTTTAATTTTGCAAAGCACTAATGGTACATTTAAAAAATAAGCGCATAATTATGCGCTACGCAATAAGACATACAGAGATGCAGTAAAGTTAGTGAGCGAACTCTTAAAAAGTTTTATATAAAAAAAAAAATAACATTTCAAGTGCCACGGCATTCCCTTTCTACGAAGCAGGTTTGTAAGGGAGAATACTAAAAAATAACTGTAAAGCTAATGGTACGTTCACCGATTTTTATATGTGTTGAATAAAGCGCTTTTTTTTTAAAAAATGTATTGCTTCAAAGTGGGAACTCACCATATAAAATTCATGCCTTTCGTAAGCGAGATGGTAAGCGAAACTCTGACATTTCTCGTTTGAAGCTCGATTTTTAATTGGGAGAAAGTTAGGAATTTTTTTATTCTTCATTAACACATTTTAAAAATTTAACCACAGGCTCGAGAAAGCGAGTTGTTCATGTTCATGTTCATGTCCATTTTCATTTTTTAATTGCTTTTCCATTTAATTTTAATGAAAATTTAAATAACTTAACTTATCGTTAGAAAGGAGTTGACCATTACCAGTTCTATAGAATTTTGAAGTAAACAACAAAAAAAAGTTTTTTCTCTCCGCGAATGGCACTAAACCACAGACACGACATGACAACCGAAGGGTCCCTTACATCAAGCAGCCTTACATCGTTTTGTTACGGAACGCCTCACGTTTCCCTTATCTACATTGCAACAAAACTCTTAAGAATTTTACAAATACTCAACTTAAGCAATTGTTTTAACTCAATATCCACGGAGTATTTAATATAAGACATTAACTGTCAAGCACTTAAAATCTTTTCGAGGAACAATAACAATTTTATTAGGCCAATCAGTCAAGCACATTAAAATTAAAAAAAAAAAAAAAAATGCTACTGTCTCAACATTAGACTCAATCTCCAAACAGTAGCCCCCTTCTCACAATTTCGTCAATCATTGAGGCGACAAGCGTAACAATATTTTTAAGAACCTTAAAAAATCTCTCTTAAGAACTTGCACTCGGTATTATAACACTTCAAAAGTCGCACACTTATTATGTTGCGCATATAGGGGCACAGTAACAAACTCACCACATGTGCACGAAAACGAGGCAGATAGACAAACAAACAGCTAATGATAGACATTTGCTTGCCTAATAAAAACGAAAATATGATTGTGTGGATGTTTTATAATAAATCATGGCAAGAAAAGTCAAAATGCATCAAAAAAGTCTTTAAAGCTAAATATATAGTTTTCTAGCACACAGCTGGAATTGAATTTTAATTGTTACTTTTTTTAAAAGATTTCATTTAAAATGAATTAAATAATTCTTGATATTGAAATGATAACTGTTCACAAAGAATATAAATGAATGGTTGGTTTTGGTCGTTTGGTTTGTCAGGAAACGCTTTGAACCAACCCCTCCCAATTAAATAAACATAAGAGACACACAGGAAAATCTCATCAAAATATGCTGTCAAAATAATTAAATATGATTTCATTCTTAATTTAACTAAATGGTTTGCAGTGTGTGTGGTGATTCTCTTGCAAGTTTAGAAAAATCATTCATATCTTTTTTTCCGAAAACATCATTTATAAAAATTATTATTCGTTTCGTTTTTTTTTTTTTTCTTTCTTTTATTAAGAATACAAACACTTTTCAGGGGAAACTCCATCAGCAAGCAACAGCAGTAGTCACATCAAACCAGCCATTCAACCATTCAGCCATGTGTTGTTTTGCTTCATACTTGCAACATTATGATTTTTGTACCATCTACCACTACAAGATGTACTTGGAGTATAGTTGGTTTGTCAGTGCGTGGGTAACACTAACTGAGCTACTTAACAAGAGCGGCAAGCGTTTTATCAAACATGAAAATTCTATTTCCAATACATTTTCAATAAAATAAACCGACATTGCGATCTATCAAATAAGATTTTCCAGCCGGGTGGTGTTGAAATCGCGTTCTAAAGGTTTGTTTTGTATAAACTGTATGAAAATGAGAAGTGTTGACATAAAATATACGCTTGCCGCTCTTATTTAGGTATCTCAGCAAGATACATATAAATATTCATTAAAGAACCCAAAAAGTAAAAATATTTGAGGCCGATCTCCGTCACTTGAAAACAAGTTTAGTTTAAACGACTTAACAAAAAATAATGATTTTTATGTCAAACTGTTTTGAATTGAAATTCAGCACAACCAGAATAATATTTCTATTTTGTTGACACAAACGAAGGTTCGGGCAAGTATATAGATAGCCATTTACAGAGAACCCATCAAACATTTGTTCGTCTAAGTCAGGGGTGCACATTTCAACAAGCAATTGTTTAGACGCAACACCTCAATTTTATTTTATGCTCGTTAATTTAGTCGTCCATGAGACGAGGGCACGCACTTTAGGGCTATAACTAAATTTTTGGCATAGTACCACGGAGTGGCCAAGAACGTTTTAGTAATGAAAACACCTGTCTCCCGTCGTTTTGCGAATAAAACCTCACGCAGGGAAGCAAATTTCTGAAACCTTCCAAGAATTTTTGAACCGCGATGAATTGTAAACCGTAGGAAAATTTTTAAATCTAAAGCAGTGGATAAATTCCAAAAAAGCATTTAAGTGATACGTATAGGAATATATACAAATATCAGGTGTATATATTTAAAATTTCCGTGAGATAAAAATGGTTGCTTTCAAACTTCAACCCGATCGCTGCGTGAACTTTTTTAACAATCCGAAAAAAGTATCATATTATTTCTGGGGCTTGGTGCTAAAACTGCCAATGTCAAAATATTAACTTTTGAGAAAATTGAAATAAAAGTTTTTTTTTTAGAAGAGTTCTTAGTGAAATTGACTAGCGAAGCCTTTATGAAGCTGTTCTGGGTTAAATTAGAACTTGACTGTTTAAGCAAAATAAAAGCGAGTAATAAAAGACACTTTATGCAACGATTAACTCAAAACAACAAAATATTGACATTGGCCCTTTTAGGACCAAGCCACAGATTTATTAATAACTTTTAATGTTCTACACGACTATACTATACCGTTTTTGATATTCGCAAAAAATGTGAAAAAGTTAAAGCCCTAGTGCACATATTTTATAGCTGCATTGACATTTTTTCAATTACAATGCGTAAAATAAAGGATGGAATTTAGAAAATATTCCAAGATCAACAATGTCTTTGGTAGTGCCCAATGAATTTTATGTCATCAAACATTTTAAAGGCATTGGGAAAATACTCTGAATCTCACCGCCAGAGAGAGTGCTAAATTCTCGCGTTAGGTAATTCAACCCTACATTTTTTAGAAATGCTAGCCTCTTGATTATTTCATTTGATTTTTACTTGAGATTTTATTAATAAGAGGAATTGTTGCATTCTTATAAATTTGTTTGCAACCAAATTTATTTCTGCACCAAGACAGCTGCAAAATATGTTTGCGCACCACTGGTATAATTACAATTTTGAAATTATCGACAAAATTTTTACGCAAAAAAAAAAAAAAAAAAAACAAGGAACGCTGCCATTCACGACATGCAAAAGATGCATGTGTTCGCGAACCGTTGTTTACGTAGGATCCTTTGCATTTTATCCAAACACAGTGTTTAACTATATACTTTTGAAAAGACCTTTTAGATTGAAAACAAGACGCAAGTGGCAATGGACTAGCCACACGCTTACAGCCTTACATCCTTCTAAAGAGCGGAAGGTGGAGCGTTTTCTTCCGCTTAGTCTTTACGCTGAAATGCCATAACTAAACAAGAGCGTCAACGATGTGTAATTAACAGTAGTGTTAAATTTCTTTTTTTATTATAGAAATAAAAAATGGAGATAAAACCGCTAGATTGACCAAAAATCAATTTCCATTATTTATTAACAAATTGGATTTTTCAATTCAAAAGCGTTGACGAAGCGCTATTAAAAGCAGAATCATACAAACTGTATGGGCCTAAAAATGTTTGATAATTATAAAACGCGTACCGCTTTTATTTAGGAACGGCTGTTAGAAGGCAACTGGACGACATCACTAGAAAATTGATTTAAATTAAAAAATTTGTGAAACTAATTAAGAAATTAATTAAATTGTCACCAGTACACTTATTCATAGAATCAGTTAAATGTTTAATTTACCTGATTAAACGTTTAATTCACTTGATTAAACATTAAATACACTTGATTAAATTTTTAATTAATAATTATTTTGTGTTTGATAAATGCTGGAATTGGTGAAACATTTTGAAGAACTTTTTCTGTATATATTTTAAGAGGTACAAACAAGGGAAAAATTGACAAACGTGGTATACAGATTAAAATAAAGAGTACTTTTCAAGGGGTAAAAACAGGATATAATTGGTACTTTTTCTCTTTTTGATAAATTTAGTATACATACTGATAAAAGACTATATTAACATACAGTATACTTTCTGTGGGCCTAAAGTGAGGAAAAGCTGGTACTTTTGGTACACTTTTACCTTTGTTACTTTTTTTCTTTTCGTTAAATTTGATTTAGCGAAAGCATATTAAAATATAGAGTACTTTTTAAGAGACAAAAACGGGGGAAAATGTTTTTCTCTTTTTTTTTAAATTTGGTATACCACTGCTTTTCACATGGACAGCTTTTTGTCGTTTGCTAAAGAGTATGGAGTGCTCAAAACTTATACGTTTGGGCGGAAAATAGTGAAGCTAAAAATGTTGTTAAACGAAATATTTTACCATAATATAAGTAAAGATGTAGAATACTAAATAAAATTTCCAGCGAATTGGCGGCTAAAAACTAGTAACTTATAAATATTCCGGCCACAAAGAAAATTAGTCCCATACACTTAGTTGAGCGCTATATCACAAACACGTTGCTTCATGTACTTACGCGTCAAAATACTAAAAATTAGCATAACAAATCACCAATCCCGTATAAAGCCAACTCCCGAAAAATTCAAATTCTTAGCGGAGGGTATCAGGAATTCGACACAGCTAAATATATATGCTTTCTATGCAGCATGTAGCATTAACTGAGTGTAACAATTTCTTTATATAGAAAAATGGAAAATATATTAAAAGAAAAAAAAAAAACTAAATATGGTTTATTTAAGATGACTAATGATCTATTCAAAAATTTTGTTTGCAACATTACGAGTAGTTCCTTCATCTTGACGCAAAGATATGAAAATTCAATTAAATTTTGCTTTAAGTATTTTGTTGAAGTTTGTTACGAAGCAGATTGTTTAAATTTGATTTGTAAGATTTTCATTTAATGTTTACTTTTTTTATTTTTTTCTAAATAATGAGATTTATGATGCATTTATAAATGTCATTTTAATAGTCTATGGCAGTTTTTACTTTAGGAAGTTAATCAGGAAATCAATGCTAATTGTAGAGTGGTAAATGGTGTACATGAATAGATGATAGGAAAATGTTTTTGGAGTTTTTTTTTTATTTTAAAAAATATCAGGGCAAATTAATTGCTTGAGTTATTGGATACAATATAAATACAATTAATCAAAACAAGGTTAAATGGCAGTATGGAAAAATGCCACTTGGCTTTAAAGATAATTTTTTGGAGATCAAGCATTATGTAGGAGCTAGATGATATCCAATCTAAAAAAATTAATTTTTCACTAATATATAACTATTTTAACAGTCAATTTCACCAAGTTCAGTTATAATTATCTACCAGCTATAACTGTCAAAAACATATTGCTAATAAGTTAAAGTAATAGTTAGTTTTAACTGAACTTGGTAAAATTGACCGTAAGTCAGACAAAACTTGACTTACTTTTACAAATTATGTCTCAAACGTAATTGATACTCGCAGGTGTAAATAACACCATTCCATTAGGTACTTTCTTCTTATTTATTCTACAAATCGTATACGTGCGTAACACAGCTCGCTTCACGTAAAGAAAACTCATTGTTTGATATGGTCACCACCAACAAAACAATTTCTCAACGAACATTTTAAAGCATATTATGGTTAATTTAACCATATTATTGTGGCGGCAACCATAATGTGGTTTAATTTGCCTTAATCAAAAAGACACAAACTTATTATGGATGAATTCAAACATGTAATGGTTAATAATAACAATAATTTGTTTACCTCCAACAAAAAATATAGTGGTTTTTCAATCATTACATATTGTTCTTAGAAGAGAGGAAAATGTTATTGTTGATTTAAAACCAAACAATTACAATGTCCAACTGGTCTGCTTTTTATTTTACAGTAGGTCGAAGTTGTAATTTTTTTTTGTCGAAAAAAGCATTATGTTAAATGAAAACAAATATTGTAAGTTAATGTCTGATAGAATTATTATGGCCTGTTTGTCATTTTCGAAGGAAGACTTCGTTCACTTAACTAACGTCTAAAACAAACACCATATTTTATAATTTTGGGTAAATTTTTACTTTTTTTTTGGGAAAATCAAAAAAAAAGTCATTTCAAAAGGGACTTTTAAGGGTTTAAAGTTAAATATGAGATTGTTAAAGTCATATGTTAATACCCAAATAAATAATACGGACGTAGAGTAGTGAGTAAGCCCTCGTCCACCGTTGCGATATTCGTTGCAGCAATTCTTGGATTTTTGGGAGAACTGTAAGAGGTTCAGGGAGGGATATACAATTTCGTACACTCTACAAATTCTTTTTTAATTAGCATTTTACAACTTTAAGTTGGCTGTGGCTGTATTTGATGTTTTATATACATACTAGCTTCACCCGGTGTGCTTCGCTTTGCGCATTGAAAATTAATTAGTCAAACTTTTTAAAACAGATCTTGAGTATCAATAACGAAGCAAACAGTACCAAATTTAGATACTTTTACAATTTCCGTTCTACTGATATACAGAAACCTAAATATGCCTTTATTAAAGGCGTCATGACCATTTCTCCAATCCAGCCATCTTTTTGACAGATATTTTGTAAAGAAAAGCAAACTATTTGTTGCAAATTTAAAACCTTTAAATACTTTGACCATTCTCCAGACATCCTTCAAAAAGAAAATGAATTTAAAAACATAAAAAATTTTTTGACTGAAATAAATATTTATAAATCGATTTAAATCTAAAATAATGTAAATATGTATGTATATTAGAATATAAAGTCTTATGTGAAATTAATTGGCCTATATAACCTAACTGTGTTGGGGCCTTTATAATACCAAATAAAAAATAATAATAATAATTCTCCAGACATAAAGAAATCTAAATTGTCTTTGTATGGGAGCTACCACAAAACGCCTACTTTTCCAATCTATCTCATTTTTTGATTAATGTTTTGTATTGATAACCAAGCTAAATATTTGTACAAAATTATTCCCCGGATCACTGTTATTTACACTTTCTTTGTAATGCAGGAGTAACTCTCAATTCTCCAATCCAGTCTACTTTTTGGCAGATGTTGTGTATTGTTAACAAAGCTATTTGTTTTAAATTTGAACACTTTTCTGTAACCGTGCTCCAGATATGGAATTATTAATACTGTCTTTGTTTGGGAGGTGCCACGCACACTTGGAATTTAACAAACATTTAAAGGCTTTGTTAAGCCTATTAGCCTATTTTTACCTATTTTACATTCTAAATATTTAAATTTCCAAAAATCTCGTTTCTGTGGATCTATTCGTTGGGAGACTTATTCACTGTCCAAATTTCATGTCTTTAACTTCCGTTAGAGTTGCGATAATGAATCAGTCACTTTACTTTGTCATGAATTTGATTCAACAGTTGCGTTCTATGGGGGTACTGCTCCCCTGCCCTAACGGCAAAATAAGTAGTCTATTAAATTTTGGCGCGCTTTTGTAAAAATTGATTGCTCCCCCTGCACCTACCCCCTTTATTTTTATTTCGAAAGGTGTGGTTTACCTTAAGAGTGGGTCTTTCAAAGCTTGAAGTCTTTTGTCTTCAGATATGCGGTATTTAATGTTTTCGTTGTATGGAAGGTACACCTCCTTCTCCGTCTACCCATACTATTTTTATTTTGAAATTTATTGTTAACCACAATAGTGGCCTTAACCACGTTTGAAGACACCCGCTATAATAGAACTTCAGTTACGCAATATTTTATATATTCATGCTATTGGGGTATTGCTTCCCCTGCGGCTACTCCCTTTATTTTAATTTTCAAAGGTGTACTTCACCATAAGAGCGTCTCCTACCAAGTGTGAACATCCTCACTACAACAGTTCTTAAGATATGCGATATTTAACATTGGCGTCCTATGGGGATACCACTTCCCCTGCTAGTATCATATTTCAATTCGGGGCTCAGAAGATGCTACAGAAAAAAGTTCAAGAAAATGGGTGCAGCGGCTCTTAAGAAATGCGTTACTTGATATTGGCATCCTATGGAGGATACCGCTTTCCCTGCCCCTATCGAAAAAATAACTATCCTATTTTGTTTTTGGGCTCACGTGATGTAAGTGATGAAAATCGGTTCTGTAGTTTATCAGTCTATAAGCCAACAAAAAAAAAACACAGAAACATTTTTAATTTTTATATATAATGATTTTTTTCTCCCCCTGCACCTGCCCCCTTTATTTTTATTTTGAAAGGCGCAGTTTATATTAAGAGTGGGTCCTAAGAAGCTGGAAGACTTTTGTATTCAGTTATTAGGTATTTGAAATTTTAGTTCTTTGGGCGTACTGCTCCTCCGCCGTCTACCCCGCCCATTTTTATTATGAAATTTGCAGTGTACTATATTAGTGGCTTTAACGACGTTTGAAGACTCTCGCTATAATAGTTCTTCAATTACGCGATATTTAATATATGCTCCCCATGGGGGTATTTATTTCTAAAGGTGTAGTTCTCAGTTCTGAGCGTTCTCACTTTAACCGTTCTTAAAATATGCGATATTTAACATTGACGTCCTATGATATCTTATATTGATTTCGGGGCTTAGAAGATCCTACTGCAAAACGTTCAAGAAAATTGGTGCAGCGGCTCTTAAGATATGCGATACTTTATGTTAGCATTCTATGGAGTATACCGCTTTCCCTGCCCCTATAAGTAGCACATTTTATTTTCGGGGCTCACATGATGTTACTGTAAAAATTTCAGGAAAATCGGTTCATTAGTTTAGGAGTCTATAAGCCAACAAACAAACATTTAAGCAGACAAACATTTTTCATTATTATATATGTAGAAGAAGAAGATATAAAATATAATAATAAGAAGAGGAAAGAGGTAAGAATGCAAAAAAATACAAAAATGTATAAACTAGAATTTCATAATAAACAGAAACATTTGCTTAAAGTATTTTCTTAGCATACAAATATCATAATATAATTTCTAAGGGCAAATAAATCAGAGCGAGTTAACCAATCTTTTTGGTTCAAAATATGTTTTAACCAGCTAATCTTTAAATCAGTAAGTGAATAAACCATCTCTAAGCACATAAAATTGGTAGCTTAAACTACCAATATAGACCATATGAACTTGACAACATCTATCGCAGTGCTGCCCCAATATTATTTTTAAACTACGTACAAATATATGGGGAACCGATTAACAGGTGTCGAGTTTTAACTACATATAAATTTAAGTTGGGTTCAACTAAACAAGCGTTTAAGCATTCACTGATTTATTAGCCATAAGACGTTGTGAAGCGTGAATCGAGGATGCTTTACAGTAATATGATGTTTTCCTAGTCAGTTGTAAGTTTGAACTCAAAAATTAATCAGCAAGTTCATTAGTAATCTTCAACTTCACCAATTTATTTAAATATCAATTTATGTTTTAAATTCGTTTTTTATGTCAAATAAAAATAAAATTATATGAAAAACTATATTTAAATACGAATTGGTATTTAAATAGAATTGGTGAAATTGGCCTTAAGACTTGTTCGTAAAGTTCTTTTCTTGAGGAAATATTAAGAAACTACCAAATACTCGTAGCAAAAATTCCAAAACTAATTATCGAGTTTCGTAAGAACTACTAAGAACCACTTTTTGGGTTTGAGATTAAAGTTAATTTAATTCTATAATTATCTAATCTGAGAATTAAGTTAATCTACTATCAATTGAAATTGATATTACATGGTTAAAGTGGTAGCTTTAACCATGTAGTGTTACCATACTGAGCACAAATAAATGGCAACATTTTTTTGCAAATGTCAACTTTTAATCAAAGCAATATGGATGTTTTCAAAAAAGAAGAAGAAAATGCGCGAATTTCATTTTGTTTACAAGGTAGAAATTTTTTGTGTTTAAAGAAAAAATATATTAATGAACTAATATAGAAAGGAAAAATTATATAAAAGTGCTTAGCAAAATATATAATTTTTTAAAAATTATTTTTTGTTTCATATTTTTTAACATAACCAAACATGTGTATGTTGACAGTTTAAGTTAAGGTTTAAACCACCACCATTGGTCGCTTAAACTAGCAAAATAAATTTAAAAAATATAGCTAAAAAAGTAAATGCGGAGATAAAAGTTAATTTAATCGCTAATCTCTAACCCAAAAAGTGGCTTTAAAAGTTTGCTAACCATTCAGGGATGCAAAATTAAGATGTTAATAAAATGGTATCAATTAATTTTTTACGACTGACTATTTTTTTCTAAATTCGTTTTTAATAATTATTGTATGCCACTTTTTTGTCATAATAATGTATTTAAAATATACCGCCCAATTTTTAACCTTTAAATTATCCGTTTTTGAAATCAAAGTTCTATTAAAAATTCCACGTCAAGATGATTACATGGCTAGAGCCTTTAAGGAATCTTAATATGTTTTTTCAATATATTTAAATTATTTTCACTTTTCTCTAGGAAAACAAACCCCTGTTACAATCTTGGCACAACTAATTCCATTTTCGCTAACCAACTACCGAGAAAAAGTAGCTCCAAAACCTGAATGCTAAAATATGTACGTGATGTGTTTGTTTAACTTAATTTTTTTTTTATCAACATACAAACATACAAATATTTATTCGCAGCATTTTATGAACATATCAAATTGTATTATAAATATTAAAGGAAAAATGAGTAGACAAATGGTGACATTTGAAAATGAAAATTGTCATGATTCCAAAAATGGAAATTTCGAATATTTCAGTATTAAAAGTTAAATATAAAGTGATTTTAACGTTTAGCTACTTAAAACGAAAGAGAATTACTTACATTTAAAAGTTTATTTTTAAACTGTAACTCGTGACTCTGACCTTTTACCAAAGTTAAAAAAGTCATTTATCAAAAATTTTTTTAAAATCAAAGGAAAATTTTGTCATTGTAACATCTTGTGAAAAGGATAATTGTTGTATTTTTTCAAGTCATGTATTTTAAAAGCACAGAGATTTAAATTTAAGGGGAAATCTATTGGAAATTATTTGTATACTTTTAAAAATAAATTACACATCCATACGCAAAGTTATCTTTTTTTTACTTTTTAAATCTTTCTTCATATAAATGTTAATAAAATATTTCCTCGCTTATCAAATCAAATAATCATTTTCGTATAAAACAGACAACTTTTTAGACAAAATTTAGTTTAAGGCAAAAGTATCTATTGAAATATCATTTGTTTTTTTTTTTTTAATCATAATAAAAATTAGCCTTTTTAGACATTTGTAAGGCTTTAACTTAAAAGCAAATAATGCCAACTAAATAAATCTATTTTCAAAGTTAAATATAAAAAGAAAACCAAAAAGAAAAAGTATCCTTTTTTAGAGCTGCCATTTAAATTCAAATTGATGGAAGGAAAATATAAAAAGAATAGAAAAATTGATGCCCAGCAGTTCGTTTAAATAGTTTTGCATGGAGGTGGTTCCTTAAGTCCCTGGAACTAGTTTTTAAGTTCATTTAAAACTACCCAAACTTGTGTCCAAAAAATTTTAATAATATTTTTCTGATGAAACTTTCCCCAGAGTAAGAATTGTTTTTTTATGTCAAGGCGAGTTCTTGCTGGTGACCGCAGAGAGAGTTATACTGGCTGTTAATTTTTTTCTATGGAGTTTCACATTAAGAAAACATTTAACTACGTAAAAAAGGGACAGCTTTCTCTTTCTCTCTCTCTAATGCGGTCTCCTGTGTGTATTTGCCTTGCTTTATGCAATACTATTCGCTAATGCAGTAGCAGCGCATATTTATTAAATAATCTAGCTAAAAAATATAAAGAACTTGAAAAAATATTTTTTCTACCGCTACTGCTACCTTTACAGGTTTTAGTAAAAGCTGTAGTTAAAGAAAAAAAATGGCTGACTTCCTAAACGCATGTTGCTTTGTAGTAATACATTGCAGCGTGTTCGTAAATGCAACCCTGAAAATTTTTACAATGTATTTTGTTCCCTTTTGCAACACTGTTGTAGTTAATACGCAAGGAAAAGCAACAAAGGCATCCAAATAAAATTAGATGCAAAGCGAATGCAAGACAAAATACGATGGCGACGCAGGAAGATAAGTAAGCATTTTTTTGTTATAATTTATTATATTTCTCTATTCAGTTTTATTTTTTTTTATTACAGTAAAAAATGGACGCATAATTTTAAAAATGTAAAAAACATCGTCTGGCATTTCAACAATGGTTTCCACAAAGCCTTTTGTTTTTGGTATTCCTTTTGATACCCGTGATTCTTTCAGCAAAACAGTAAATCGTTTATGTTTTCTTTTTATAATGTTTACAGCAATTTTGAGGCTGGAGTTTCCCTCTTCGCACAAATCTCAGACATTTTCCAATAAAATATGTTCTTCCCCCATTGTTCGCTTTATTATGAATGATACAATGCATATAAATGTTCCTAAACGATTTCAGTGTTGCAAAGTATTAATATGCAACGTATTAAAAAAGTTACTACACAATGTATCAACTCGGTTTAAATACTGTATTGATACATTGTTAATAAACGTTTAGGAAGTCAGCCAATGTTTAAAGTAGCAGATTTTTTGTATTTCGTTTCTACTGCTATATAAACAATAAAGAAGCAGTAGGTAATGAAATAATCTAGAAATAAAAGCGATGAGTTAACAAAGGCAGCAGCAGAAATAGGAAAAGATAAAACAATAAAGTAGAATGTTATGAAGCAGTAGAAGTAACATTAAAGTAGCATAAAGTGTAACAACAAAGTAGCATATATTAGAGCAACAAACACAAACAACTTTTTTCGATTGTAAGTATAAGAAAATTTGACTATTTTACAAACGTCTGAAAGGGTAGACAATTTTTTTACATTTGAAAGTCGAGTTGAAAAACAAAAACCCAAATTATTTTATGTTGGATTAGCACTGTTGAAGATTTGGGGTTTCGACTTCTTTATTGCTACACCGAAAACTATAACTATATCCAAAATTAACTTTTTTTTTTTTTTTTTTTTTTTAAAGATGATGTGACTGATATGCAAATATCCAAAAAATAAAATTTTAGCCTATTTCAATACAAACATTTTGTGCCCAATAGGATACAGATCGGTGCAAAAATTACAAAGTTACAATAGATTAATTGAATTAACCCACAACAAATAAATATACAAAGCTAAATTTTTAGTAACAATAAATATTAAAAATTGATTGAAACTATTGAATTTCTATGTGGGTTAATTTACTAAATCTTCTGTAGCTTTGTCATTTTTGTACCAATCTATGTCTTGTTGGGAGCAAAATGTTCATATTAAAATAATGTAATGTCGCATGCAAGGAAAATCATTGGTTTAAAAAAAATAACTTGAAAAGAGCAAAATTGAACAAAATCATAAAATTTTCAATGAAGTTTGAACTTTTGTCCCCTGTAACTCTGTAATTTCTTGACCAATCTTCACAAGCAATCCATAGTTATTTTAGAAATTTTATAGCCTTTAACTAAAAATAAAAAAATACATAATCCATTTAAAATTTTTGAAGATATTTTCCTTTCAGTCATATTATCTTTTTTAAAAACACAAATAACGGTTATTTTGGAATATCTTAAAAACTGTTCTACTCTTGACAATTCTGACTTAATATTCGGATTCAATTTTTCATAAAGATTAGCTGTCAGATTCATTTGGTCACGACATTGTTGAAATTTTGTCACGTAGTGTAATTGACTAGTTTTTAAAACTAGTTCTCTATTGGAAGTTTGTGTTTTATTTATATTGCTTAATTTTGTCTTTAATTTTTCAATATTTAACACACTATCCAACAAAGTCTTATAGTACGTTACCACTTACATGTTTAGGCCCACAAAACTAGTTTTGCAGCAAAACAAGTGTTTTGCTACTTGTTTTTCCATACATTTTTCATGTTCGAAAAACTCAAACAAAAACTAGTTTTGCTCCAAAACATGTCGAACATAATGAATACAACTCTGGGTTATCCATTATTGGTGATTGACAATTTCGAAAAAAGTGACATATTTACCAAAATATCAAGACTTATTTTATAGGTTTATGCAACTTTCCAGCTGATTTATTTGTTTGCAGCGCAAAAATAATGAAATAATATAATAAAAATGTAGTAAATTATGTGCTTTTACATACGTACATACATGTCTATCTGTGTATTAAAAAACAACTAAGGAAATTTTATGTTAAAGAAAAATATTTTTTTTTCAACACATATTTTTTTGGCTTTCATGTTTGTTTACAACATACATGTTAAATTGATTTCGAAAATTCGAAAACCAAAACCAGTTTTACATAATGGAAACACTTTGACACGTTTTGCTCATAGTGGAAACATAGTATTACGTAGTTTTCAAAAATGCTTGCCTGATCTAATTATTGCTTGAAAATATTCAAAAAACAATAACAATTTATCATGACAGATACAAACCTGTTTTTTAAAAATACGTAAGACTTATGTGATAGTGTCAGCTATTAGCAAGAGTAATAATATTTAAATAACTCCAAACTTTTAATATCTTAATCAGGCTAAAGTTAATTGAATTTTATTTTTCATTAAATTATTTTTTATGAAGAAAGGAATTTTACAACATGAAATGAATTGAAATTTATTGATAATATTCGATTCTTGTCTGAACTGGGAATCGAACCCAGGTTTTCACGGACAGGTTGCCCTGACGTTTCGATTGTAACAACACTGGGAGTCAATAGTCAAACATCAATCTTTAATACAAATGGTATTTTAACTTTGGGAGATCGAAATTTTTTTTAATGATTATATATTTTAATTGATTTACATGTTCTTCCTTACTTTTGTTTTTTCGTTCTTTTTGTCAAGAATTCTTCTTGAAGTCTAAAGTACATTTTTTTCTGTGTTAAACGGTAAACCTCTCTGAAGAGATTGTTTGGTTACATTCGAAACGTCAGGGCAACCTGTCCGTGAAAACCTGTCTTCGATTCCGAGTTAGGTCAAGAACAAAAAATTATCAATAAATTTTAAATCATTTCATATTGTAAAATTCCTTTCTTCATAAAAAAATTTTTTTGCAAATTAAATTCAATTAACTTCAGCCTGATTAAAATATCAAAACTTAAATTAAAAACCATAAACAGTTTAATAAATCACCCACAATACTAATTATTATTAACTCCAAAATATTTAAACGCTGTTGCTACTGCTACATAATATTTTTGAAACCAGTAGTTGTAGGTATATAAAATTGGTTGTAGTTGTAGCATTTTAAACACTGGTAAATTTATCAGTTATTTTCTAATTTGTACAGAACACTATTTCTTCTTTCTTAATTAACATTATTTACTTCCGGTATAGCAAATAACAAGTGAATTGCGAACTACGAGTAACTAATTGCTAGACAATTTTTGAAGATAAGAAAGTCTGTGAGTAATAAAACAAACTTGCACCTTCTTCATAAATTAGCTAGTGAATTTAATATTTTGGGAAACAATAGCAATAACTTAAAACATCCCATTCCCAAAAATAGTTTTTTTTTAGCAATATCTTAAACTGTACCGCAATGTGGGAACTACAGGGTCCTGCTGACAGCCTAATAACTTCTTCGACTGAATAAAGAATAAGCTTGAAGGCACAGAAAGAGGCAGGCAGTAAACTATAGTAGACAATTTAAATGAAACCTAATCAGATTAGTGGATATCAATGCAAGTTGATTTCTATTGATTAAAGAATTTCAAATGAGTTTCATTTTTTCCTTAAAGATTTTACTTTGCACACACATCCACACACATCAGTGATTTTAACCCTCAAATTCGTGAAATTTTAATATGTAGTTTGCAATTTATGTCTTTTCGCAATAAAGTTCTGACTAGAATGATTTCTTCTTCCGCACTATCTCAATCATTCAATTAAAATGGTACCGTTATACAGAGAATTTTATACTCATTTAAAATTTTTGCTTCGTAACAGCGTGGAGTAAATACGTTTTGTTCAATACATATTTTTTGTGATGACCGTCTGTAGGCGGTCTTGGGTGTTTAAGGGTTAAGAATCATAAACGTTTTTAAATTTTACTAATAAAAGAATAATTTTATATAGTTTTTGCTTAAATTTCAGCTTCTTAGACATTTAATTTTATTTATATTGACTGCTGCAAGAGGAAGGATTGCCAGTAGTATCAAATTAGTTTAGAAAACTTCTAAATATTTTGAGGTATCTGAAATTGCGTGGTATAACTTAAAGAGGTTAAAAGGATTGATCCATTGGATTTTCACTATTTAAAATTTTTAAAGAGCTCTCATTAATGGAAATCGTTTCCTTTTCGAGAAATTTTAGGACCGGCTATGTTGGAAGTATGGATTGAAGTAGTACCTTTTTCTTAACATCAGAGGCAGATATGTGTAGCTCAAGGGAACCACAATTAGGGATGAAATATTGCTCTTAAAAACATAAATTTTGAAAGCATCAATGTTATAAAACATCGATAGAAGAAACGATACATCAATATTTTAATTTCGATCCGAGGTCAGTCAGAACATGGGCCGAAAAACATATGAGTGGTTGACAAGAATGCGCAATTCTTTACAAAAATCTTTGCCGAAATGTCTGATAAATCCGTACGAACCTGAAAAGTTTATAAGGGAAATTCTAGAGGATTTTTTAATACGTTGGAGTAATGCTTGCAAAACATCAATTAATTTTTTACGTAATTTTAACTTTTTCTGATACTTTTTACGTGTATGTCAAGGAAAAGTCGAAGCTAAAGTTACGCAGCAAGTTGGCAGGCTTTTATACTTCTTTCAAAAAGATTAGCTTCGTACGATATGAAAATCCTTCCAATATATTCAGTATTCATTCTTAAAGAAGGGAGAAAGAAAGTTGTTTTTTTTTATAGACTCCCTTACTCCCTTCTTTTGGAATGGAACGAAGTTACTATTAAAGGGAGTGGGATAACAATGACAACCTGTGTAAAAAATAAATAAATATTCAATGCGGCGAGGAGGGCTTGTGTCTGTTAAATAAGGCCTCTTTACTCATTCTTGCTTGAAACTCTTTAAACATTAATGTCGTATGAGACTTGCACATATTGAATAAACGATGCTGATGTTTTTTTTTAATTTTGACGCCAATGTATCGCCGATGCATCTATCAAAACATCGAAGTTAACAATGAACGTTTGATCTCCTAATGACAATTTCATATGGACCTTGGTTAATCAGCCCCAATTCTTTAACAAAGGATACGTTTATTTCATATGCTTAACCCTCAAACACCCAAGATCGCCTACAGACGGTCATCAGAATAAATAAGTCTTGAAGAAAACCTATTTATTTCACGCTGTAACGATGCAAAAAATTTAAATTAGTATACAATTCTCAGTATAACGGTACCAATTGAATTGAATGATTGAGATAGTGTGGAAGAAGGAATCATTCTAGTCAGAACTTTGATGCGAAAAAAAGGATATATGTACCATAGACTTTAATATGGCTATCAAGTGCCCTTATAGGCTAGCTGGTAGCGAGTTAGTCTAACAGCGCCTGGGTTGCGGGTTCGATTCCCACCTGAGACTCTGGTTTCTTTCCTGCAGACAAGAATAGAGCTTCACGGGATTAACTATGAAAATTAAAAAAAAAATCTGCTTGAAACCCCCGCGGTTTTTAGAAAGATCTCCTTAGAAAATTTCTTTTAGGTGTTAAAATCTCTGAGAAAGTTCAGCGCATTCAACACCTGGAATTCGGCACAGTTTAAAATGGACAGATGTATTAAGATCGCAACTGAAAAGATATCTCATCTAGTATTATAGTATTACAGGTATTAATTGCGTTTGAACCTCGTTTGGTTGAGGCTCCTTCGGTTATCACCTGGTGGGAAGAGAGATTTTAAATAGTCGGCTTTATTGCCTAATTCCCATAATAATTCCCATCTTTAGGGGAATTTTGGCTACCGGCGGATCTCCCTAGTTGCTGTTACTATTCAACGGTGCTATTTGCTTCAAACCGCACCATAGGTTAGATACATCCAGCTATCAAGAGCAACACGGCAGGTACTTACGTTAATCTTTCGCATCACTGCCTGCTCGGACCAAAAAAAAAAAAAAAACACTGAGGTGGGTGTTGTTGAGAATGCATGGGCAGAACATCTTAAATACTGGAGTTATTTGAATAGGAAGACAAATAAGCGAATCATTTGGGTTTGTTAATGCGAATTAAAAGTCTGATTTAAAACATATTTGCAGATAAATGGATTTAAGAGATTTTAAAAGTTGCAGAACGAAATTAACTAAAATATTTTTTTAATTCAGCATTAAAGAATGTTTCAATTATTTTTTATTTAGTTTTCTTTGCACACCATTTTTCCTTTAAAGGAAACATTCCCTGCCCTAAACCTACCTCCTTCGAAATCCTGCTCCATAAAGCATTGCCATCACAAAGAAATGTACATAAAACCAAAGAAAAGGATCATCATTAATTTTTCAATCATTTTACAGATTTATTTTCCATTTCTTCTCTTTATTTTGTTTGTAGTTTATTTTTTTCCTCTTTTCTTTTCATTGCCAGTTAACATTATCAAGGGTTTTTTTGGCCATAATAGACTTTCTCTGTTTGGTAAACACAGATTCTTTTTAAATTTTATTTCTTTTGTTGACTCTTACTTAGAACACCCCAGCCCTGCTGGCTCCTGCTAGAATTTTTGAAAAAAATAAATTGTATGCAAATTTTTTTTTTATAGCTAAACAATTTGTTTTTTTTTTACTATTCTTTATTATTGGTGGCTTGCGAGGAAGGAGAGGGAGGGTAAAGATGGAAAAAATGGATAAAGAAAACACCAAGTATCAAATGATTTATTACTTTAGTAAGTTAAACATGATTAGCTTTTTGCAATTTATATCCTTTTATTTATATCATGTTCCACGTTAAAATTGTTCCTTTTCGTTTTTGATGATGTACATAAATAAGAGTACAGAAGTATTTCATTATTTTTTAAAGTCTTTTTTCATAATAAAGAATATAGAGATTATAAATATTTTATGGCTGTAGGATGGGCAGTTTTGAAGAAAGTTAAGGAAATAAAATATTGTTCATATTACAGATGGTGGGTAGTGTAGCTGTCTACATTTTGTAAATAAAGCGAAGTTGGATGTATCAGATAAATTAGATGAAGTTAGCTGCAAGCCATTAAAATTAAGCGGGTTGGCTCCTAAAAAGAAAGGAGTTTAGAGCCGAAGTTTGTTAGTGCTATTTTTTAAAAAGTCCAGGTCCATACTATAAAACATTTGCTCGACATATTTGATAATGGGAAAAGGGAATGGAAAGTGTACATTGTTCCAGGTGTTTTAATGAAATAAACTGTTTGTAAACAAATTTAACCCAAAAGATATTAACATGAATAACAAGTTAGAGTGTTATATTCGGCTGTGCCGAATCTTTGATACCCTCCACCGACAATTTGAATATTTCAGGTGTGATATCTTTATGATGTCTATTTACTATTAATTTATCTTTATAAAAACAGACATCAGCATTAAAATTGGTTGCGACTTACTTATTATATTATTTACCAACAAATGCTATTATGATTAATTACGTTATTAATTACGGTTTTAGGCGTACTAAACTGTTTTCTCGGAGTAGGGTTTATATGGGGCCTATGGTAAATTATGGACCGATCATTACGAAATTTTTTAGTATCATTTCTAGTCCTAAAAAACTGTTACGTGCCAAATTTTGTTATGATAGCATTAATAATAACGGTTTAAGGCGTACTAAACTCTTTTCCGGGAGTAGGGTTTATATGGGGCCTAGGGTAAATTATGGACCGATCTTCATGAAATTTCACAGTGTGATTTCCAGTCGAATTAAACGAACATCTGCAAAATTTCATATCATTTCGTGCATTGTTCAATCATTTATGTTAGTTTTTGTAACAAAATTATCAATTTTTTAAAGTGGTGGTTTCCACATTTTGATTCATAGCTCTGGTCCTACTGAACCGATTTTGCTGAATTTCAATCCCAAACTGCTTAGGATAACTATTTGACACCCAGTTTGTTCATTTCTTTTGAGTTTTTCGAAAGTGAGCGTGTTTTCAACAGACGGACAGACAGACGGACATGGCTAAATCGACTTTGAATTACCCAAGGAGCCAGAATATATATGTAAACTTTATGGGGTCTGAGGTGAATACTAAAAAAGTTTCACACGGAATGACAAACTTCGTATACCCTTTCCACAACTTATTATGGCGGAGGGTATAAAAAAGAAACCTTTGAAATTATCGAGTAGTCTTGCGTACCCAAATGAAAAGTATTGAGTATTATTGACTACAGCACTAACACGTATGCAGTTAAAAAAGAGAATTAAAGAGAGTTTTCTCAGCAACTATTCCATAATAGGGACAAGGACTAACAAGACTCCAGGTATATCTATAATTTAAAATTACACTAGCCAACAAGGTTTTGGACTGGAGCAACCAAATATCTTTTCTAGGGTAATTAGGTGGGCTGAATTCGAATCTGTAATTGGTTTTTCTCTACCACGTCAGGTTTGTCGAGATACAAAAAATTGTTTTCATTGGTTTTTTAAATGAAAATTCACTAGTTTTTTTAAAAATCAATGAATTTTTAAAAGTGAATGTCGTTATTTGAACGTCGCTTGTGTTTTGTTGGTTCGGTTGCACGTATTTGAGTCCAGCAATAGTCTCCCAGCATGCTTTTGTCTCAAAATCCTTGATAAATTCTTTAAATTTTCATTAAATCTTGGTGAGCACGCTCCCCCTGTTCGCGCTCAAGGCACCTAGTTTTTTTTTGGAAAAAAAATCTAAATGCGAATGAAGAATATGCAAAACATTGTCGGTTTCCACGGTTTGTCCAAGTTTCTGACTGCAAAACCAAAATAATGTAAATATGTAAATATTCTTTTTTCCAACCAAATATTCACCACACACAAAGCAAAAATAGCTTGGATCAGCAACACACGATCTACTTGACATGCTTAAACGTTACTATTATGAAGATTTAGAATAAATGTGGGCTTCTGTCAAATAAATGATTGTAAAATTGTAGTGTCAGTATTGACTGTTTTACAGTATTGCCAGCATGCGATTAAAAATGAACAAGACGTGATAGCCCAATTTGTATGCCAGATTCAAATTTAGATTTGTTAAAAAACATGCTTCGTTTCTGCAGCCAATTTTTTTCCAAATTTGTAGACCAGTGTTATCTAAACACATCCGAAAATGCAGACCAAATAAACCACTGTGATCTCTGTCTCATTTTTGGCATTTCCAACTAAACTTTAGATATGTATTGAATAAAAAAGATAAATACTCTGAGAAAAGCTTCCGCCAAACTCTTTTTAACAGCCACTGATAATTTTACTTTAAAATGCTGTAGATTCTTCTAATACACAAGAGATGTTTGATGGAGAGTCAGAACTGGTAAAATTCTCTGCATTTCGTAAACAAAGCGAAGTTTGCTGCTTTATATAAAGTGAAGTTATGCTATGTTCACACATGAGTTTTTAAACGCGCTTAAGCAAAATGTTGATTCAGCTAATTAATGCCGTTCACATTTTATTTGAGATAATTAAAATGAAAGTTGCTTAATAAATAAAACACAACAAACAAATTTATGTTTCCTTAAAGTATTAGAAATTGAAAAAACACTTTAATTAAGTTATCAGAAGATAAGTTTAAACATATTATTTATGAAATTGTGAAAATTGATGAGCTATTCAAGGACAAAATAAAAACATTAAAAAGAAATCGCGGTCGGATGTACACGTGAGGGGAACGTTAATTGTGGCCGATGCTACATCATACTCAGTTAGAGATATCTTCAGAGGATTCTATGTGATAAACGAAATGATTTAATTTTAATCATGTCAGTTTGTAGTGATTAAAAAATCCCTGCAATGTATGAGTAATCATCTCAATATTGATGTGATTAGAGCTTAATCAAGTTCGAGTTGATTACCCGCGTTTAAAAACCCAAGTGTGAGCATAGCATTAGCTGCAAGCAGTTATAATAAGGCAGAGCGGTTTACAAGTCCTTACGATGTTTGTAAACAAAGTCAAAATGGCTGCAAGCCAAGAACTTTTAACGATTTAATAATAACTTTGGTTTAAAATAATGAGTTGAATAGTAGAACTTTAAATCTGTTGCGCTCTATAAAACAACAGAGGTTTTTTTGTATTGCATTGTAAGTATTTACTACTGTTTGAAATGACAACCATTTCTAACAAAACATTGTAAAGCCAACACAAGTTGGTTCAAAGTGACATACACAGGGGTGTTCTGAAAATCGAAAACGCAAAAATTTGGAAGTTGTTTTTAATACACTTGTAATCTAATTTTTATTATTTCTCTTATAAAATTATGTTTAATAGAGAAATATTTGTATAATATTTGTCATACAATTCTTTTATTACAGAAATCTTATTAAAAAACGACGTTTAAAATTCTTGCGTTTTGCGTTTTCGTTTTCCAGAACACCCCTAATAATGTAGGCTTTCGCCGCCATCTTTAGTGAATTGGCCTGGCACTTTATGATTTAGACGTTTCAAGAAGAAAATCTGACAGTTTTAAGACCAATATATTTTTATATCCTTAAGAACACATGTTATCTTATAATTCTTTTAATTAAATTGGCATTGGACAATTATAAAACTGTTGCTCTTTAAAATGAAAAAGAAAACTGCAGCTAACTTCACTTAACTCTAGTTTGTAGGTTATTAAAAATGGCTGCATATTGTAAAAAGAGGTTAGCTGCTGGTAGTGATGTTAGTATACAATGTAAAGTTGGTAAAAGACGTTTAATTAAAGCCTTAGTTGTCCATCTCGAGTGTTTTTCAAAGGTTGAATGAATTTAATTAATCTGACTCCCTTTCCGTATGGTTTCAGTAGACACTTAAAAGGTCAGTATATTTTTCTAAACGTCAAAAACTTATTTTCCTCCCTTAATCATTATTAAGCTTTGATTCTTTTCATTTATTAGTAAACAATTTAATTCAAGTCATTTGTAATAGTGCTTTTGAATAACTTTTACCCTGTACTCCTCGCTTTCCGTCTTTAAAATTTTTTGGTCTACCAAAAGAAGCACAATTTTATCTTAAATTTACTTCCGTTTCCTTAAACAGTTTCTTCAATATTTTCTCCTTTAAAGATTTTTTTTTCTCTCCTTAAGTAAAGGCGTCATTGATTTTCCTGTTATTCTTTGTAGTTTTAAAGGAGTCTGTGCTGGGCAACAAGGAGGGAGGGGTGGTTGCCATCGTTGGTGTTATTGAAAAGGAAGTCTTTTGTAAAACGGTTGGTCTTTATATGGAGTTTTTTTTTGTTAGTTCATCTGTCCCTGGTTTTATAATAAGCATTTTTGGCTGAAGTGAATAAGTTTCGCGTCACATTGAAAAATATTGAAAGTCATAAATTATGCTCTTTTCAGATTATAAAGTGCTTTTTAAATTATTAAAGATGATAAAAAGAAAATACAGCTGAATGAAAAAAGAATAAGGGTAATTTACTTTTAAAGTTTATTTAAAAAGCAACAATTTTATTTTTCTTTAAAGGACGATTTCCGTCAAAAAAGAAAACAAGAAAAGATCTTAAACAATTAAAATTTTTTTAAAGCTATAAAATTCCTATAAATTAAAAATTTTATTAAAAAAAATTTAAATTACTTAAAACCAATTAACCCCATTCCTAAAGCAATTAACCCATACATCCATCAAAATCTACCAGATATATATCACCACAATGGGTTAAATGATGTTAATGTATTTTTTTTTTCATTGAAGCCATTAAATAAATTTGGTTTTGTTCTTTTTTTTAAGATTTATATCCCCCTAAAAATAAATGAAATTAATTTAAATGGAATTAATAAAACAAAAATTCCTTTGAGTGTGAACACAATCTCGTACAAAGTTAATTAATCAAGTGCAAGAGCAAAATGTTGCATGCAGTTGTAATTTGTATTTTTTTTTAATATTTATTTTTTAATATTTTCTATTACTAAAAAGGGTGTGAAAGAATTTCTTACACTTGACCGACAATTCTTTATAGCAAAATACTAGAAAAGGGGAAATTTTCAAATAAATTTAAAAAAAAAAATGATTTATGTATGTAAAATATTGAAAATATTTTTAGGAAATCTTGCACTTAAAAAAAACAATAATTTATAAATAAAAAAAATGGAATTAAGAGGTTTTTTGTTATTTTAATTAAAATTAAATATATCAAGTAAGAGTGCTATATTCGGCTTTGCCATCACCATGCAAAATAACAGAAAGTTATATAAATACTAGGGTATTCATTCGGTTTAATTACTACCCGATTAACTGACCGGTTAATTTAAAATTAGCTATTTTCGATTAACGATTAAACCGGTTATTTTCAGTCGATTAACCGATGTGACAAAATATATAAGTTTTCGTAAGTTTTTTCAAGATGCATCGGTAACTTTTGTACGGCATGTGGCTGTTCTTCACCCCAGATGCGGCAGTTTTGCTTGTTTATATCCATTTAGCCAGAAATGAGCCTCATCGCTGAACACAATTTTTCGAAAAAACAGTGGATTGCCATCGAGCTGAATTTTGATAATAAATTATAACGATTTGAAGTCCTTGCTCGTTTGTAAGTTTCTCCATGATGAAATGGCAGAGTATACACAATTACCAACCAGTGCTGCCAGCCCGAAAAACTTAATTCATAAAAAATCACCCTTTAGTATTATAACATAATTTTTTGTGTTTTTAATTATTTGGTTCGTCTCATATAGAAAAGGTATGTGTTAAGAAAATATTTTTTTCATACAAACAAAGAAGGTGTTCAGTGATCTTAATTTGAACCCATTTTTTCCGTCCGAAAGAATCGCTCAAATCCTAAACATTTAAACCAAATAAATTTTCTAAAAGATTTGTTTTATAAGAAATCCTTTAACTACTGAAATAATTAATAAAATGATCTCACATTACTAATAAATGATATCTGTGGCATTTTGACAAAACACCTTAATTTAAAAAGTTGAAAAAAGTGTTGTTAATCATACGAATTTTCATTCAAAAATCATTTTTGTTTAAGTTTTTAAAATTTTGTATTATAAACGAAATTTTTCTTTAATTTTGGTTTAATTTATTATTCAATAAAAATGATTTTTTTACCGAGGTTTTTTAAAAACTTTTTTGATATCTTATCTCGACTTAAGAAGTTTGGTCAAAATGCCACAGATATGTATTACATATTTATGAATTATTTTTTTGTTTGCTTTTTTTAGTTCAAGAATTGTTATGTTTGTTATGTTATTGTTTAAGTAATAACTTTTTTACTTATAAACGCAAAATAATAAATAATTTATGCATTTGTATTTATTAAAATTCTTAATTTATGAAAAAACTTTATTAATCGGTTAACCGATCAAAAACAAAATTAACCGATTATTAATCGATTAAACCAAAACCTCGGTTAATTAATCGAGCGATTAACCGATTAAAGCAAAAGCCCGATTAAATGAATACCCTAATAAATACCGTTCTTTAAACATAAATAGTTGAACTTTGTGCCAAGCCCACTTGTCCAACCCCTTCGACATTTTGTCGGAACTTGTGAATTTATAACCAAGATGCTTGTACCTTATTTGAAAGCTTTGCCTCTTGTCGTTATCCAGATAGACAGAAATCTTTAATCTGTTTGTATGGGAAGTGCCACGCCCATTTGTCCAATCTCGCCCAATATCGATGTTGTGTATTGATAACCAAGATGATTCTACCTAATTTGGAAACTTTGGCTCTTAACGTTCTCCAGATATACATAAATCTATAATGGGATGAGAAGGGACACGCCCACTTGGCGTATCTTGTCCTTATTTCCTCGGATGTTGTGCATGGATAACTAGGATGCTTGTACCTAATTTGGACACTGTGGCTCCTGCCGTTTTCCAGATATACATAAAAATAAAATTAAAAAACAACAACAAGGGATTTTTTGGTAAAATTAGAGGCAGTCGTGATTTTTTGCTCATATCTCAGCCATTTGTCGACCGATCAGGCTAAATTTCAATAGCAAACCGTTCCAGACTATATGTGTCATAAATATATAACTACTAAGTCCCCATCACATCTTGGGTCTTCGGAAAACCCATTTCAACGGACAGACATACGGATATCGTAAAATCCACTTCGCTACTTATAAGGACCCAGAATATATACACTTTATTGGGTCTAACATCAATAATGTTTAAATTACAAATAAATTGACAAACTTATCCCTTTTACCTTCGGTGAAGGGTATACAAATATTTAGCTGTAGTAGCTTTTGATGGTAAATAGATTTAAGTTGGCTGAAGCAATCAACGTTTGAAAATATACTGAAGTTAGCGGCATCTACTTTAGTTTAAAGATATTATACGACGGATATTAATAAAAAATTCAAGATCTAAATTCGTATTTAAAAAACACCAGAAAATTATTAAATGGTGCAGTGTTATGAAGCCATAGGCAATAAAGCCATATGACCTTATTTCTAATTTATAGTCAATACCCAAGTGCAATAACACCACAATCGTTTAGCAACTGAAGTGTTAATGATGCCATAACATTCTTATTGTTGAATTTACATATTGTCAAAAGAATGAGTTTCTACTCTCAAGTGTTGAAAAAATTTGGGTGGGAAGGGGGGGGGCATAGTCCTGCTTTGCACAGAAGCCTTAGTTTGTTATAGCATAGAGGAGAAAATTTTTGCTCCCGGCCTGCCAATTTTATTCACCTGGCTTGGTTTTATATGGGCCCCATCGTACTTGCTTACGGACAAGGTGAAAATATGGACCGGCGTAGCTCATTTTCAACATTTAATACTCCGTATATATTTAAAAAAAATCTTAGCCAAATTCGGTGCTCTTTGCTCCTATGGTATGATGGAGCGAGCATGCTCTGCTCAGACCACAATCCGATATAAACAAAAATGCTATTGACTGGAATTCCCAAGACAGTCGAAGGAAGGTACGTCCAAGCCACACTTGCCACCGACAGCTAAAAATATCAAAATGAAACTTGCAGCAGACAAAAAATAATGGAATTCACTTGTTAAGGCTCTAAGCTTCTTAAAGGAACAAAAGGAATTTATTTATATGACTATAACAACCATATATATATATATATATATATATATATATATATATATATTTATATATTTCGAACAACATATTATGATTGTACATTAGAGTTAAAAAAAATTAGAGTGGATTCTAAAGTCAATTAACCGGTTAGTTTTCGTTTGCATAAAAAAAAAACATTTAAGTTTGGTGACGATTGGATAAGGAAAAGTCGAGGCGGAAATCGCTTGAAAATTAAGTTTCGTTAAAAAAATGCAACGCAAAGCCTAAAATTTCATTAAAAGCAAGAACGACATAAGTTTATATTGAATTTTTAAATTTCAAACACGTTGAAAATTTTAAAACCTAATATTAATTTCTGTAGAAAGAAAAAACAAAATTATAAAATATTTTTGAATTTGTTCTTGCTTTCAATGAAATAAAAACGCCCTAAAAGTTGTGAGATGTGGAAAATTTTTTTTCTGGCGTTAAGCTGTCCCAAGGTAATTTATAAAATGTGTGTTTTTGAAACCTACAATTTCGAATTTAAAAAAATGTTCTTCAACTAAATCGAAAAAATTGTAATTTGTTCTCCTGCAACTTGTCCAAAGCATCATAGAGAATGGAAATAGAAAATTTTAAAAATATCCTCAGTACACTTAGATAGGGCAACATTTTGATTTTTACTGATTTTGAGGAAATTTTTTTATTTTTGCACAAAATTAATCAATAGTTCATCTTTTTTTACTACGTTCCAAATAATTGCTATTTTAATGTCTATGACACACTAAAAGAACTATATTCTTAAAATTTGCTCAAAATCGAACCACGCCAAAGGTCAAAACTAGGGTTTCTAATTTTCTGGACATTTTCTATTCCCGGGAAACGAAACAAAAAAATCTTATTCCCGGGAATCCCGGGGTTCTTTGAATAAAACAATGAGTTCAAGATAAAAGTGTTTACTTTTTTAAAAAAACATACACATACATATACAACAGTCTAAGAAAATTAGCTTTATTAATTCCACAGAAAACCAAAATAAAATCAAATTAATTGTTACATTCCTATGAACATGCATATTATATCTGTATGTATAAATTTTTTTTGGGAGATCACGAATTATTAAAATTTATTAATATTTAGTAGTTACTATTAATAGCAACTTGGTAAAATTAATTTTCTTTTAAGAAAAATTTTTTTAGTATTATTAAAGCATTTAAAGGCTCATCAGAGATTATATTTATAATCCTTGTTGATATGTATGTATATTGCCTGCTACCGAAAACGTGCTCTCGCTTTCTACAGAAGTTGGTTTTTGTGTAAAAAACTCATCATACAAAGATTATAAATTTATTGGCCTGTTACCCGTGACTTCGTAGACGTCAAATTCTTTTTTTTAAGATATTTTCAGGCTTTTGTATTTTTTTGTACATTTATTTTTTTAGAATTTGTAGATGGTTCATCATCTGGTGTTTTCATTTCATTTTCTACTTCAAGAACCTTTTTAGACATTTCATCAGCAATTAAAAAGATCATTAATTTATTGGCGTAGGGAAAATAGTTCGATTTGTAGGTAGTTTTTAGCAATTTTAGTAAAGAATATATTTTTATTGCTCGTTTTTGATTTTAACGATGCTAACAAATTAAAATTTAATTTGAAATTCCCGTAAAAAATTTCCCGGGATTAATTTAAAAAAACTGTCCCGGGATGCCCGGGAATTCTTTCCCGCGTAGAAACTCTAGTCAAAACATAAAATCAAAGGTCAATTTTTTTTTTTTTTTGTTTCTTTTTTTGGAATTTTAAATATTGAATGAAATTTAAATAACGAAATATCGTGCGATAGATTCATATTTTCATGAAAGTTAATATTAAACAAGTTAGAGTGCTATATTCGGCTGTGCCGAATCTTTGATACCCTCCACCGACAGTTCGAATGTTTAAGAAGTAATATCTGTATGATGTCTTTTTATTATTATTATCTTAAACTGTGACGATTTGTTATTAATTATGGTTTTAGGAGACTAAACTGTTTTCCGGGAGTTGGGCAGATATGGGGCCTAGGGTAAATTATGTACCGATCTTCACGAAATTTTACAGTGTCATTTCTAGTCGAATAAAACGGACTTGTGCAAAATCTTATGTCATTCCGTGCATTTTTGCATCATTTATGTTAGTTTTTGTAACAAAATTATCAAGTTTTTGAAGGTGGTGGTTCCACATTTTGATTCATAGCTCTGGTCCTACTGAGTGAAATTCAATCCCAAACTGCTTAGGATAACTACAAGCAATTTGACACCTAGTTTGTTTATTTCTTTTGAGCTTTTCGAAAGTGAGCGTGTTTTCAACAGACGGACAGACAGACGGACATGGCTAAATCGACTTAGAATTACTCAAGCAGCCAGAATATATATACTTTATGGGGTCTGAGATGAATAATAAAAAAGTTTCACGCGGAATGACAAACTTAGTATACCCTCTTCACAACTAATTGTGGTGGAGGGTATAAAAAAATGTAAATGTAAGAAAAGATGAACAGTAATGTTTATTGTTGGTATTTTGTTTAAAATTTGATATCGTTGCAAATAAGTCTTGAGCGTTTGTAATTCTCATTCACTCTGCCGTTTAAATTGCATAATAAATTTAGCTTTTCTAAAGACTTTTGGAAAGCGTTTCCTGATGATCTGGCCTAAGCAACCAATGAAATGCGCATAGTAACTAGCTTATCCTCCAACAATAAATTTCCGGGTATTAATCAAAAATAAAAATTGGGAATTTAGCTCAACAAACAAAATCTTCTTAGTAAAAAAAAATTCACCCTTTAATGCACTTTAGGGTAAAATTACCTAATACTTTTTCAATCTTAAAAACGCAGTTTCATTTAAATATCTGCAGAATAAAAGTAAACATTTTTAATTTAAAGTAGAAAAAAATTAGAGATTTACTGCTTTATGTACTTGTCTATTGTACATGTATATGAAATTATTTGTGGTAAACATATAAATAATATTAATAACCATAACATGACCGATGACAACAATTACATATATGATTGTGGCTTACTTATAAAAAACAGATTTTACGGTGATTAAAGATAAATATTGTTTATTTCTTTGGGTGTATGAAAATAGCTTAATCTTACAGCTTAATCTTATCTACTGGCTACTGATAGGGAGGAAGTGGAAATTTTCTCTTAAGCTTTCTTTCCCTCTCTTAAGGGCAAAACAAAATGTGAACTTCTGTTTGTAAATAAATTAAAGTTGACTGCAAATATAAATTGAATACTTTTTTTAGGTTTTTTTTTGTGTTGCTGTTTTCTTTGCTGGTGTTTTATTTTATTTTCTTTGACACTGTAAATTTATCGTAATCAATTTTCTTTCAAGCACAATCTGCTGTCTAAATATTTATTTTCGCATTGTTTTTACTATTTTTTACCTTCAAATAAAACAAAAGTTTTGTGTTGTTAATTGTTCTTTTATTTTGTCAATTAAAACTTGAATTGTTGTTGTTTGTTTGTTTGTTTGTTTTCGTGCAAAATATTGCCCTGACACATTTCATTTATATTAGTTTTTTTTTTTTTTTTTTTGCAAGAAATTTCTACATTTTTTCACTATCTTGCCATGACAGAAATTGCAGACAAAATTTTTGGAGAAGTGATGGTTTTAGTGAGAGAGAATAGATGAGTTATAAATAGCTGTTTTTGTTAGCAAGATTTTACAACTATTAATGCCCGTCAGTTGCGAAAATGTAATAAATACGTAATTTTTAGTCAATAAACTAAAATTATATACCTCTAACTCACTCACTCCCAAAGGAGCATAGGGCGCCAAAATAAGCTTAAAATTAGTCCCAGATAATATTGGTGTGACCTTAGCAAGGCAAAAAGGAGTACTTAATACTTACTCGATAGCTTTATTTTGATCGAAAGAACATAAATTCTATTTTTGAAGTTCACAGCATTTTTGGAAGTGGCAATGAAATCATTTTAAAGAAAGATCCAGGTCATTCATTGTATTATAAATTATAATGGGTAAGTATAAATGTATAACACTTGTTTTTTCTAACCGGAAATAAAAAAGAAGAAAACTGTTGTCTGAATTTTATAGTTTGGCTACAAGAGATTACTCTAAATGACAAAGAGACAGAGACTGAAATAAAAATATGTTTCTTTAAAAGACGAGGTGGCTTAAATATTAAGGGTTAAAGTGGTTCAAAACTTAATTACAGTCGAACTTCCATAACTCGAATCACCATTATCCCAAAAAAAAACTTCGACATATGGAGACTTCGAGTTACGGAATTTTCTTGTTGAAAAGAGAATAAATTGCAAACTTGTGTACATTTTGTATTTTTTGTTTAAAACAGGCACTATTTGAAAGCTTCATACCTAAGCATGTAGGTATGTATTTGTAATAAACAGGTTACAATGAAGTAAAATATCGGCATGGTTTGACTTCTAGCTGCTGTAAACCAATTGAGGACTGCTATGTCGATAATTTTGTATATTTGGGTCTTAATCATTTTACTAAAGAGAAGAGATACTGCCTCAAACGAGTTGATAATTAATTCTTTATTTTTAAAAATCTATGAGACCGTACTAGCTGGGACACCATATTTATTGTCTGCTTCCTTTTTCTTGAATCCACCCTCGACTTCTTTTATAAACTTATATTTCCCTCCATCGACAAACATTATAAAACACGTTTACTTGCCATGAAATAAACACATACAAATAATTTTAACATATTTAGGCAAACCAAAAGACACACGTAATGTACAAAAAGGGATTTCCCCGAAAAAAAGAGCAAAGTAAAATATACAAACCTGCTAAACAAGCAAAAGAAAGCGAAATAAATAAACAAAATAAACAAAACAAGCAAAAAACTTCGAGTTATAGAATACAAATTTGAGTATTTGGTTCGAGTTATAGAGAATTTCGAGTTATGGAAGTTCGAGTTACGGAAGGAGAATTGTATGTAGTTTATTGTTTTAGAGCTACTGCCAATCAAATTGGTTCGAGTAAGAGAAAATTCGAGTTAGAGAAGTTCGAGTTATGGGAGTTCGACTGTATTTTTTCAGATTGAAAAATGCTTGGAAAAACAAAATGAAAAAGTTTGCTATTGAATAACGAACTAAATTAATTAAATTGAAGAATATCATGACTTAACATGCAATTTAACAATGACTGCCGTATATTGATTTAAATTATGGAGTCGAAGGCCATAGTAGCTAGTACTCCAAACTCATATTATATAGTGTCATTTATTGTATTATATAATATTAATAAAAAAAAAAAAAAAAAAAAAAAAAAAAAAAATTGATTTAAATTAAATGGATTCGCCAATAAACAAAATTGCAAAATATGGGCATCAGGAAATTCAAGGGTAGGTAATTTATAAGAGGCAGATTCAATTTTTAATGTAACAGTTTAGTGTAGAGTATAATCCGAAGGATTATTCATCTATTTTGATATCTGGGGGGCTACTCTCTATTGCGATGCGAAAGAAAATGGTAGCAAATTTAGCGATTGTAACTCTTTAATGCGTTTGCGCATTTGTCTTTCGCATCTATTATTTTTTTTTCTTTTCGCAAATCATCACTATTTATTTTATTTAAATTTTCCAATTTCAAATATTTTTACATATTTTAGCATTTCATTACTGTCATACTGCGTCATCTTAAATTTTTATTGCCTGTATTGCTTCATTTTAAATAAATTTTGCGAAAGTGATAGAGAGTACCAAGTTGGCATTTAGCTTTCGCATCGAAATTACTTTCGCATCGCAATAGAGAGTAGCCCCCCTGTTGCTCAATTCCGTAGCATGTTGAAAGAAATCCTTAAAGGCAGCAATAAAAAAATACACAAATTTATTTGTAACAATTCCAACAATTACGAGACGATTAAATTATTTTTTCAAGAGGCAGAGATTTGAATTGACTGCCGCATTCGCCAGATTTAACCGCTTCCAATTCCTTATTTGGGAGAATTTGTCATATTCAGGTGCAGGTAAAAGAAACTGCGCATACCTTAGCTAAAAGATAATACAAAATATTCAAGAAGAAATTTGATATTGTTTCAAAAATCTTGAAAAGGATCATGGAGATATTTTGGAAAAGATGTTACAAAGCTAAGAATGAGTGAGCGGCTCTTATGCGTCGCTACTTGCCTTAATTAACTAAAGTAATGAAATCAAGATATTATAGACAATATCTTTGTTTTTACCGCTTTGCTATCGAGTAAGGCCGGATTTAAGAGATATGGATTAAGTCTAAGCCAGTGCTAAAAAATATGCAGTCAAAATTAAAAAATTGGCTTTTTTCGACTTTTTCATTTTTTATTGGACAAAAACAAACGTCAAAAACAAGAAACCAAAAGTTATACACAATAAAGTGTATTGGCAGTCGACATGTTCGGAAGTTTTTGGTTTGACCGACCGAGACTTTTAATAAATTCCGAAGTTAAGGCAATAGAGATGTTGCCGATCGACAGCCGAAGTACTTTGTTGTGTATAACTTTTCGTTTTTTGCTTTTGACGTGACTGCGACTATTTACATTTAATGAATCAGAATTAAATACAGAAGTTTGTTTTTATCCAATGAAAAATTCAAAGAAAAAGCACAATCTTACGACTTTAACTATTTTTTTAAACACTGGTTTGAACTTAGTTTAACGTAGTCTGAAACTTTGCTTTTTCCGGTGAAATGTGTTTTTTTTATTACTTCAGTAAAGAGCAACATTTTAAGCAAAACTGAGCTGTTCCTTAAAAATTTTGTTTACAAACTCGGTAATGGCGGCACAAATCTGTTTGCAGAATAATTAACCCTAGTTTAACTGAGATCTCAAAAACCCAGCCTAAGATAATTAATTCTATCATGCTTAATTGCGAAGGAATCATTAAAATAGGCAAATTAAAATCTCTCTTTTATACTCTCTTTAATAATACAAGCGGGGCAATTAGTTCTTGACTTTTGAAATGAATCATAAGGCTTTTAGATAAAACTTCACTTACATTTTTAACTTTCTTTTCTACTTTGAGCTTTATTATCTTTGTCCAACGGATTATTTTATTTTTTTTAGTCCTTGACAAACAACAAGAAATAGTTACTCGGAGTTATATACGGAGAATAGGGCGAATGAGGGAGCAATTTGTAGCCTAATTCTTGGAATTGTGCCATGTTATGCTTAATGAGCACACAGAATTCACTTTTTTCATTTTCTTTTCAAATCATGAGGATTGCTGCTACCAATGGCTGTCAAACACAAACTAAGCGACAAAGTCTTGTAAAATTTTTAAAGGAGTCAATTGAAAGAAGCCTGTTGAAAGGAGCAATGTAAGCCTTTCAGTTACGAGGAGAGACATTTAAAAAGTCATGGACTAACGTGACCTTTGAACATGAAGAAATGGAAAATGGATGAAATTATATTAAATTAGGAATGCACAATAATGCAAGGGGTTTGGATAAAGTTTTCCATGTATTTCTTAAAATATAAACAATGTAGTCTTTGTAATACAAGAGTCCCGCAAATTATGCCAATGGTGCAATTTGAAAATAAGTGCACATTTAAGCGCAACGAAATAAGACAAACAGAGTTGCAGTAAGGAGAGTGAACGAATTATTAAAAACAATAAAGATAACATTCAAACGGCTACGCATTCCCTTAATTATGCACAGAAAAAATTCTCTTAAATTGTTTACCAATTAAAGCATTTATCAAAAATAAAATCAGTTGTAATTTAAAATGGAATCAAGTGAGTTAAATGTTTAATCAAGTGAATTAAATATTTATTCAAGTAAATAAAACGTTTAATTGTTACTAATTATTTGTTTAATGGTGCAAATTTAATTAATTTTTTAATTAATATCACAAATTTTTTAATTGAAATCAATTTTTAATTTGTTCTGCGTAAAGGGGAATGTTAAAGAATAACTATAAAAACAAAAACAATTTCAATCCGTAGTGCTGACCGTTACACTCACCAATTTTTTATTTTCGTTGAACAAAGCGCTTAAATCTATTGCATCATAGTTGGAACTCACGATATAAAATTCATGTCTTAATAAGCGAGATGGTAAGCGAACATTTCACCCTAACAAAACTGCAGCATTTAAAGCTTTATGTTTCATTGGGTTCCTTCTGGCTGAACACACACTAAAAAAATTCTTCAATAGTAGTAGATATAACAAGTCCAAAGTAGCTAGTACAGTGGCTAACACTGCTGGGGATAACTTGTTTTTTTAATCGTTCCTACTCAAATGTGTGTTTGTGCTTTTGGGTAGTTTTTTAATAAAATGTCAAATTTTAAATGTTGTTTTGCTGCAAGTCTTAATGCTTGTGATCCTCGTTCACAGCATAAACAACAAAAATATATTAAATACTAGAAAAAAAAAGGACAAAAAGCTGTAGAGGCTACATGAAACGTAAAAACAAAATAAATAACCATTCAATGTTAAACAATTTATCTTTGTCTCTGGGTGTTTAACGAAAAAAAAACAAAAAAAAAAAAACAAAAAAAAAAAAACTTAAATAACAACTAAAGTAAAATAAAAAATCATTTTATTTTAACAAAACTTGTCTCCATAATAGCGTAACAGATGTTGCCACAAAACACAGTTTTACAGTCAAGAGCTCCGTTCTTTATTGTGTAACAAAAACCACAATACTCATGCAATAGAAAATAAATGAACACAAAAACATTGGAACTACATACAAACAAAAAGCAAAGAAAAAAACTTGATAAACAAATTGTATTGGAAAACAGCATAAATATTTATTTATACAGTCAGAAATGTTGTATAAACGTTGGTAGACTGACAAAACGACTACTCAGTTTTATACTCAAACAGATACTTAAACATATATACACAAACATACAAAAGCATATATAACAGAAGGAAATAAATGACAGTAAATTTACAAAACGGAAACGGATATTAAAGCCAACCCAACCAGCAACATTTTGCAGTTCTTTTGTCATACTTGTGTGAGTGTACAAGTACAAACACTAATACCTCTTTAGTTGGTTACACAGACATTCACTATTAGTGGTTGCCTTTTGTTGTTATTCTGTTGTCATTGTCTCCACATAAATTGCGGTTGGTTCAATCAATAAATAATATTGACAAAATGCTAAGATGTTCATTGAGACAAATAGGAGTAGTAGAAGTTAGTTGTTATTGTTGTTGTTTTTTTAAGGAAATCTAATTTGGAAAATGAAACAAATTGTGTAGGAGAGAGTTATTTTTAAGAAATTTCATGAAATATTTGGAGATATTTTAAGGACCTTTTCTCAAATTAAGTTTTTTTTAAGGAACTTTAATAATTTCTTAAGAAACTGAAGAAAAATTAGGAAATTTCGAAAACTAATGTGTCATTTTTTAACACATGTTCTCTAATGAAATATAACATGGCAAAATTGAAAGTTTATCTTACTTCAAGCTTTGCAAAAGACTTCATAGGCTTTTTAGGAGCGCCCGAAAGTGAAGCAGAAGGGCAGGAAAAAATTATTGAGAGCTAAAATATTTTTTAACAGCAAATCAACAGAAAATCAACATATCACCTAAATATCCTGATGAAGTCTAGAGATCACAAGTTCTCTGCTAACATAGACGCATACGTGTTACCAAGCATAATTCCGGCGCAACCAAGTCAGAATATTGACATTTCAACGTGAAATATTCCCCACAATATTTACCTAGCAGATCCTCAGTTTTGTTAACAAAAGAAAATAGACTTGGCAGTCAAAATGGATCAATTCACTTAGCTAAAAATCTTCTAACATTACAAAATGCAGCCTTGCGCTGGATTGTGGGTGGAGCAATGTGAAAAAATCCGGTTCCTAATCATTATGTTCACTCACATGTGCAATATTTGAAGAAGCCATAAAGCACCTTTGAAAATTAGACGAGATTTAAGATTGCTAAATTTATTTGTCACCATCGGAAAAACCACTTTAATCACATTTTCATAACCAAGTGCAAACCAACACAGATGACCGGTTCGTAGTCAGTCTCCCCTTTCAAAAAAATCCAACTGCACTAGGTACATCACAATCGATGGCGTATAACAGATTAATAGGTCTAGAACGTCGACTTCTACAGAAGGAAGATAAACGAGCTCAATACAAAAGGTTTATGCGAGATTACGAACAATTAGGTCGTATGCAAAGAGTTGATGTTTATACCTCGTGTGATCCAAAATACTTTATTCCTCTCCACAGCGTAACGAAACCATATAGCTCTTCACCAAACTTGGAGTGGTCTTCGAACCAACCTTCATCAGGCTACTCATTAAATGATTTAGTGTACACTGGCCGAACTGTTCAAAGTGAGTTGTTTTTAAATTATGTAGCGTTCTTGATTACCGAAATTTGTCTTCACTACCGACATTGAGAAAAGGTATCGACAAATCTTATTCTTCCAGATGGCCAAAGGTACAAGCTAATATTTTGGAGAGAAAATCCATCACTTCCTATCAATTATTGCACACTAAATAATGTTACATTTGGTACAAGAGCAGCCCCTTATCTTGTTACCAAATGTTTACAAAGGCTGGCAGACAAAAACTCCATAAATTCTCCATACGGTTCACAAATGCTCAAACATAATTTTTACGTGGATGATTGCCGTGTGGGTTCGGATAGCCTTAACATTGCGCTTGAGATGCAAAAAGAACTTATAACCATACTAACAGGTCGATGCTTAAACCTCAATAATGGTACGCAAATAATCTAAGGTTATTAAAAAATTTTCCAATCGGTTATCAAGAGGTGGATTTAGATTTTCAAACCGACAACAACGCCAATACAATAAAAACGTTAGGATTTTTATGGCTTCTCAAGACGGTCTCCAAACTCACAGCAACCGCAGACCAGGCAAAATTATTGGACCCTCTTGGACTACTAGCACCTATAGTTTTCATGGCAAAGTTGTGTACTCAACAGTTATTGCAACTCAAGCCTTGTGGGCAATCCGTATCAACAAAGACGTTGTAAAGTACGCCTTGAGTTACACCCAAAGAATTTAATAAAACCAAAATGAGATTTATAAAATGAGATGAAATTTCCCTTCCGTCGATATAAAATAATTTTTACATTTCAGTTCTTTAGTTATTAAAAAAAAAAATTAAAAAGGCACAATTATTTACCTGTTTCATAAATATTCCCCTAAATGTTTATTTGTTTTAGCGTGTTTGATTTAACTTTTTAATATTAAATTAACATGAAATTGTGTATTTACAAAAGTTTTCTGTTCTCTTTTTTTTGTGTAAATGTTATTGAAAAATTTCCTTAGGCCTTTTAATAACATCAAAAACAACAAACAGCATTTTTTTTTTTGCTATAAACATTAAAAAACATGTTGCCATATCTATTTGAAAAACGCACATATTCTCTCTTACTCCCATCTGGAAAAGAAATATAAAAAAAAATCCTTACTAAACATCCTGTCGCTCTCTCACATTAAAATACTCTGCAATGAAGTTGGGAAAAAACGTTATTTTTTAACGTGGCACTTTTAAGCCTGAAGTCATAATGGACGTAAACAAAAACAAAAAAATTTATATGAGAAAAAAAAAAACAAATTGTATGTTCTTTTTTTTTGCATATTCCTTTTAAACACTCAGACTTATATTTTTTATTTTTTTTTTTTCAAGGATTTCGCTTTTCGGTTTTACGATTATTAAAAACTAGAGAAAATTATTCGATTTTGTCTATAAACGGAAATTACTTGGAGACTTTTTTCCTGATGCCTTTTTAAATTCGTATAAAATTTTTTGAATTCAATGAGGCTAAATGAAATTGTTTTATTGGGCTGAATGTCTTTATGAGGCCAAAATAAATAGAAATAAGCAAAACTGAAATATTATGTAAAGAAAGTGTTTTCTTTAATAGAGCATAGCTGGAAATTAATGCACATTGGGCTTAGAATTAAAATATGTATTTGGAAAATTAATGAGGCACTTGGAAAAATTTTGATATTTTGGAAACTTTCCAGTGTAAATCGATGATGGACAAATGTATTAAAAATAACATGAACAAATATCCCTAGAGGGAAGTGAACTGACACCAAAGTAGTCCCATGATAGGTCTTTGGTGGTAGAGACCGGTTCAAGTAATAACACTTTATATGAATAAGACCCATCACTTTTACATGGGGTTGTCATTGGAGGGGTCAATTGACACAATTTGACCAGTCACAGATCTATTCTCAATGAACATGCTTAATGTCAATTACTAAAATGTAGTATTATTTCAATACAATGTAGCATTATTTCAATAAAACAAGTCCTAGAATTAAATTTAAGAACCAAATTTAAGAAAGTACCAAAAAATGTGTCACAGCACCGGTTAAGACTATACTGAAATTCATTACCTTTTCTACCTTTTTGTTCTTCATAAATCAGTTAAGGGATTGGTTCTTCTTTTACTGGTCATGAGTCCTTTCTTTTTGTACCCGTTTTACTCCCAGGACCAGTCTGTTGGACCAATTGACACAAATTTCCCGCAGGGATGTTAAGAACTACGTTATACTACAATTTTTTACTTATTGAGCGGAAACAAAACTTGAAAATTTTTAGATGTTCAAAACTTTATTATCGGCTCATAATAACGGGTGGATAAGCCCCAATTATTTTAAAATTAATGTATATACATAAAATTTATAATAATTTGCAGACAGAAGTCTTTACACTTCATAGATGAGGAAATTTTACGCTGAAATTGAGTTTCGCAATTGAGACTATAGATACAATATTGAAAGAACACAAATAATTTATAGATTCGACTTTGCCATGGATAAACGAAGTATATTTCTTAAAAAAGAGCTCAATAGTTTCGCTTTTCAATTGACGTTTCATGCATCTCCTTCAATTACCATCAGTTGAAAAAATCTTTTATAAGATACACATTTAAGAAAAGGTTCAATCTTTTTTTTACGGATTAACTTAACAATCTTTTTTTAGGCAAACTAAAATATAAATTCCTTTGATTCCAATTTAAGTTTTATTTTGTGTTATTGAGATAACTTTTAATCACATTAAATTTAAAACAAACAACAGTTTTTCTCACCTAACTGGTTAATCGCCAATTTACATTTTACATATGTAAAATTTCTGGCAGAAAGTTCTCGCTTTGAACTGTCAAATAAACTCACGAATAAAAACGGGCTGAGAAAAAGCAACAAAATATATTAAAAATGCAATGAATAATAAGACGGCAGAGGTAAGTATTTTGTACTTGGCAGATTTTTCATTGTTGATTTATTTAGCTTTTAAAATATTTGAAAAATATGCGAATAAATAAAGTCGCACTTTACATTATTTGGTATAGCCGTCGCGACGGTTGTGTTTTTGGTGCCGTCGTTGAAAATTTTTAAATTTTAGTAAATTTTGGTCGCCGTCTACGACATGTGTGTTTGGCGTTCTCAACGTCTGCAAGTTTACATCGGCTTCGAGTGGAATATTATGAAATTTATAACGTAACGACGTAATCACTTTTGATTGTTTCGGCATGAGTTACATACGCACATTTTTCTTTTTGTGCACAGAAACTGCTCTAGGCCAATTCTACAGAACTGGAAACAAGGCGAATAAATATATTAGGTTCGATCAACTGATTATAGTTTTTTGCTTGTTGAATACGTCAAAATACTTGTTTTTACATGAATTCGCCTTGATTGGCAACAATTTAAAAAATTTTTGTGTATAAGCTATTTTCATTCCCAGATTTATTTAACAAATAGCTTTCCAAAGAAGCTTAAACAAATTTGCTCCAAAGTGCTGTGTCATGTAGTCTACTATTTTATTAATATTAAAAGTGTTGCTGACTCAGCGGTTTATGGGCAAATTCAGCGATCTACCGCTTTTTGTTTTTATGTTTCTCATAAAAAAAAAGTTGGCAACATTTAATAAAATAAACAAAACAGGGATGGCTAAGTTGTTTCAATTGTACTTTTTTGTTGATACTTTTTAGACTAAGACTTATAATACTTTTTTGTGGTGTTTTTTATGAACATAAATAAAATTAATTTCAACTATAAAAATCTTTTAGTACAATTAGGGTAAAAAAGTACAATTTTTAAAGGTTGTTGGTACAATTTTAAAAATTCTCAACGCCATCCCTGAAACAAAACCATAACAAGAGAAAAAAAAAACTAAAAAACTTTGTTTACATTTTTAAAGTTTGCTCTTTCTAACATTTACTGTTTCTTTCTATCAATTCTATATCAATTAATGAATAAAAAATGTAGTGTTATAAGGGCTTTATGAACTAGAACTTTTTAAAATTTTTTAAGTAAAGGTACGGTCACATATGGCAAACAATTGTCAAATTTTGTTTGCCGGCATTTTTAAAAAATTTGTTTAAAAAAATAAAAATTTTATTTGCTGGTCACACTGCGCACATTTATTTGCCCATTTTTGTTTGTTCAAACAGATATTAAATAGCTTCAAATAAAAAATGGGGAAACATGTTTGCCCTGTGTTCACATATAAAAATATTTGCCTAAAAATAAATATTTGAACAAATTGTCAAAAATAAAAAATTAAATCAATAAAATTCCTTTTTATTAAAAGTAAAAATTAACATTTTGATGCAAAATATTGAAACTTTTATGGTTTTGTGGTACAGAAGAGCGAGAACAGCAGTTTTAAAAGTATAGAGGAATAAGATAACAAATAAAGGGATAAAGGCAATTTGGCGAAGTAATTTCAATCTCTTAGAAAACTAAATTAAACTAAATTATGAAACTAAAGCATTATTCGATACGGTTTTAGAAGCAAGCAATGAAGTGTTTTTAGACAGTGGATCTATTGTAAATTATAGACCGATCTTCACGAAATTTAGTTATATGATTTCTAGGCATATAAATTGAGTTAGTGCAAAATTTAACGATAAAAGGTGCATTCCGCCACCAATTATGTTGGTTTTTGTAACAGAAATATCGATTTTTTCGGGAGGTTGTTTCACATTTCGGTCCATAACTCTTCTCTACTGAACCAAAAGTTCTGAATTTCAATACAAACTACTTGGAAGAACTTGAACGAACTTGCCACTAAAATTTTAATTTTTCGTCAGCATACTTTTCTTAATCCATGTAACAATGTCTTTCCGTCCGGCCAGCTGTCCATGTTAACCTTATTCGCAAAGTACATGTCGCAATTTTCGAGATAATCGGGTGTGTTCTAGATTCCGAATTCACTCAAAAGTTGATTACTTCAGTATTTTTTGTGTTCTGCAATAAACCTCCACATGTTTTTATTCGTTTTCAAGTAGAGTAGTTAGGGGTTAGTGAAACGAATCCACTTTTATTCTTATATGTGAGAACATTTTTAGCAAAAACATAATTTTGGTTTTTAATTTAAAATGTTCTTTATTCAATTTAATGAAAACAATATGTATTTTCACACAAACATTTTTGCAAATTTCCACTGATTTAATATTTTTTACAGAATTTTTGCCATTCCTTACAGGGACTTTTAATTAATGTTATGGCTTGTTTGAAATATTAAAATTTTTGCTATTTTTGTTTTTTTCCAACATATTGTTTTTTAACCATTTAGCCATCTCAATAAATTTTTGGGTTTGTTTCCAAGATTGCAATTTTTCGTGAATTTTCGCGATAGATGCATTTCTTTCTTCTGATTGTTTGCAGCTTTAACGATTTTTAATAAATATTAAACTTTGCTATCATGCTGCCAATGGCAAATTTTTGCAAATATCCGCTAATTTAGCCATTATTATCGAATTTTTGCCATTCCTTATAGTTTAAGGGGCTTTTAATCAATTTTATGGCTTGTTTGATATATTAAAAATGATCACTATTTTTGCAAATTTAGCGTATCTTTGTTGCTCTTTTCGGCAATCGTCACCATTAATAAGATAGCCCTTTATAAAAACCGTAGTCACCTATTTTACAGGGCACTGTCAAAGAAAATATCATTAAACCTTTTTTTTTTGAACAAGAACTTCGAATACACAAAAACATGCGGATTTCAGAACACCAATTTCTGAATTATGCGGATTCAAAAAATTTTTCGATTTCAATACGAGTCGATACCTAGAACACACCTGATATTAATGAAATTTGGTGATTACGTTTTTATTGTCCTAAGAGGTGGAAAGAATCGATCAATAATTTCACATAGCCTAAAAACTTATTTCTGGAGAAGAGTCCTTGTGCCCATAGACAATCTATTATCACCTTACCAAATGTTATTGTAATCGATCCATATTTTACCAAAGCTCTTATACAAATACCACTTCTGTTAATATCTTTTAATGTCATAATAATCTTAAAAATGTTGGTTTTGGCAATAATTTATATAATAGCTTGTATGTCGTGTCAAAAATTTTGTCTTGGTAGGCCAAGAATTGATTCTAGGTTACTTGCTACAATCACTTCAAGACGAAAAAATCACATAAAGATTTTTATGTCGGTAAATTATTCGGCACAAATAAGTTTTATATAAATCTTAAATTCATTATATAATTTTATTTTGGCGGGTCCATGATTGTCCACTGACCCCAAACTGGTATACTCTCGAAAATTGAACTGTTTATATAGATACGCCATGCTTGCAATGCATAATTCGTAACATAGGCTCCTATGTTATACCTATTTTAAATAAATTACCTATTTACTTAAAAAAAATGTATTTTGTAACATCTTGGATCCTACTTACCGCGGCAACTCTTTGGTAAAAACAGAACACAGGAACATTTTTATACATATGAAAATAAGTTTTTTCGTCATTAAAAAATTAGTTAATATTGTTATTTTTTTCAATTTTATTCAATAATTTTTATTTTAAAGCTTTTTATTTGCCGCTGTTTGGTCTTACAAAATTTTTGTAAGAACAAATATTTATTTGCCTAAAAACGAGGAAAATATTTGACGTTAAATGGTCACATTAGGAGCATTTTTGTTTGCTAGAAAATAATTTTGTTTGCCCAAAATCAGCTGTTTTTCTGTTTGCCCCTCAAAAATATTTTGTGGTCAGATTAGGGCAAACAAATATTTGATATTTTTTGTCAAATGTTTGCCATATGTGACCGTACCTTAAGAAAGCTAATCGAAGTTAACACACATACAGGCTGACTTCCTAAACGTATATTAACAATGTATCAATACAGTATTTAAACCGAGTTGATACATTGTGTAGTAACTTTTTTAATACGTTGCATATTAATACTTTGCAACACTGAAATCGTTTAGGAACATTTATATGCATTGTATCAAAATGTATTAATAAAGTGACCTCAGTACTACAACAATGAAACAATAGAAAAAACAACAGGCATTTTGTTGCTAGAATTGCGACGGCAAATGTCAAAATGCCTTATTAAAAAAAGTAAATAAACAAAAAAAAATGACGACAAACGTCACACACGAAGAAAATCACTGCAAACAGCTGCGCTTGTGAGGTCACTTTATTAGTACATTCTGCATTGTATCATTCATAATAAAGCGAACAATGGGGGAAGAACATATTTTATTGGAAAATGTCTTAAGGCCCAACCATAATGTGCTCAAGTTGGCTTTAGCAAATGTACGAATACATGTAAATCATATGAGGCAAACCATATTGAACTTAAGGAAACTTTTTGTTAAAAATTATGAAACTGTCATTTGCTTAAGCAAAGTGCGAAACAGATCGCACATTCCGTACGGAATCAAATGTTTTTTGATTTAATTTTTGTTTTTTAAATACATTTAAGAGACTTTTTGTTAATTTTTGACAGTAGGTTAAGCAAGGCTATGCATATTTTGGTTGGGCCTTTAGATTTGTGCGAACAGGGAAACTCCAGCCTCAAAATTGCTGTAAACATTATAAAAAGAAAACATATAAAACTGAATAGAGAAATATAATAAACTGTAACAAAAAAATGCTTACTTATCTTCCTGCGTCGCCTTCGTATTTTGTCTTGCATTCGCTTTGCATCTACTTTTATTTGGATGCCTTTGTTGCTTTTCCTTGCGTATTAACTACAACAGTGTTGCAAAAGGGAACAAAATACATTGTAAAAATTTTCATGGTTGCATTTACGAACACGCTGCAATGTATTACTACAAAGCAACATGCGTTTAGGAAGTCAGCCACACTTACAAAGAATATGTAAAAAATTGTGTTTGTTTTACAAATTGAATCCGATTCTTCCAAAAAACCAATTTTAAAGTAATTAAGTTCACTCCCAATAAAAATGGAGCTTCCAACGCAGCAGGTTTAGAAATAAAAATTCTTTACTTTGATTCCCTGTTTAACGATTTCGAACGTCAACGTTCGCATAGAAAATTATTTTTAAAACAAAAACAAAATTCTAAAGTTTGTACAACATACATACTTTTTGCAGTTTTTTAAACAGGCAATTTTTAAAACAATGAGGTTTTGTATCAGCTTGTTGTCTATTGGTTTTGCAAACTTTTGTACCCATTGTCTAGCATACACAAAAATGCATCATTATTTCTGGGAATATTGATGAAAAAAATTATTTGTAAAAATAAAAACCGTATTTTAATAAAGTTTAATGCATTAAAGAACAAAAAAGTTCATGTATTTAGTACCAAAAAAACTATTGGAACTTAACCCTAGGATTACCGCCTTGGTCTGGCCAGACCAAATTTGTGTTTTGCTTGCAATATTTTTGGAATATAACAAAAAACAGGGGCGTCTATGAATTATGTGTGCTGAATCGATTGAAACTAATTTTGATTCGATTGAAGCAAATTAGTGGGGTAAAATTCTATTTTTATGTAGAAGTTTATGAAATTACCCTCTTGGCCAGACTAAATTTTTCTTCTTGCAATATTTTTTAAATAAGACAAAATATCAAAAAAAAAAAAAAAAAGAAACGTAAATTCTATAAATGATATGTTCTGAGTTGAATGAATCAAGTTTGAATCAAATCAGAACACTACGGCCCGTTATGAGTTAAGTTCAATTTAACTACAAAAACAAAGCGGAAAACTCGTTTCACTTAGATGCGAAAAAGCAATGTGCAAAATAAGTGACAACATATTCGATGACTTGCATGTAAAATAATATAATAAAATTATACAATAAATTCGTATAATCTCAAATAATAAGCATACGTTCAATAAAAAATATATTTATTTACTTTTTATTTAACTGGGGTTTTTAGCTGTTCTAATTGGGGTCTGGACTCACTAAGAGGACCAAGAGGTAAAAAGTTACCTAGGGTTAAGAAGCTTTTGGTTTGAAAATTCCACATTCCATGTTAATAATAATTTTTAAACAAAATATATATATGTACATAAGTGCCTTACAATGTCCTTAAAAAAGGTGTACCAACATTATTTTAATAGCATTCGATATAAAAAACGTTATCAAAAAATATAATGCTAAAATTTAGTTAAAACATTAATAATTTTTACTTTTTTGCCCTTGTTATTGGAAATTTTAAGATTTTTCTCTTCAAAATAAGATTTTTTTTTCGCCAAATGAAGATTTTCCTTCCAAATCTTCTGGCAACGCTGCTCGCAGCCATCGACGACTGCTGGCAGTCAATAGTCAAACATCAATCTTTAAACCAAATTGTATTTAACGTTTGGTAGATCGAAATTTGCTTTTGAATGATTATCTATTTTAATTGATTTACATGTTCTTCCTAACTTCCGGTTTTTTGTACTTTTTGCCAAGAATTCTTCTCGAAGTCCAAAGTACATTTTTTTTTTGTTTTTAATTTTTCGTCTTTCTCTAGCTTTTAACAATAATTAGTATTGTGGTTATTTTTGTTGAACTGTTTATGGTTTTTAGTCGTCAATGACTGTGAGTGTAAAACCTGTCCGTAAAAGCCTAGGTTCGAGCCCCGCGGCAGTCATAAAAATAATCTTCATAAAAATAATTTAATGAAATTTAAATTTGATGATATATTTTTTAATTTTTAAGGAATTCTTCCACTTACTGCATCTCTGTATGTCTTATTGCGTAGCGCATAAATTTGCGCTTAGTCTGCTTTCACACGTTTCATCTTTTGATGCTCAACTCCTAGTTTTTAGGTGAGGTAAGAAAGAAGAAAGGGGGTTAGTACAGAGATGCCTGTACTCGGTCAGTACGCTTTGTGTTTTTATTCGTTGGTATATGCACAACGATGGCTGCGTGTAATTTTTTCTTTTCTTTTTCCTTTGATTTGCTGTTATTAAAAATATTGTTGTTTTGAACCGTAAAAAGTTGAAACCCGTTGCTGCGTGTGATTATATTGACATCTTTAAAAGGGAATTGAAAAGAAGTTGAGCATCAAAAGATGAAACGTGTAAATTCAGACTTACTTTTTATTAAAATTTACTATTAGTACTTCGCAAAACAAGAAAATTTTTTATTGTTCTATTAAGCATTTTTGTCCCTTAGGATATTTTGAACATTTACAAATTTTCCTTGTGTAAAGTGTTTCCCTGAAAATTCAACATAAATTTAAATATTTTCCTCACAAAATAATTAAGTTATTTAGCTTAAATATAAAAAAAAAAAATGTAGGAATATTGAATTTTTATTAAAAAGTTATTTAAACGATTTTTTGCAAGTCCTTACTCCCTCTACTTTCACTAAATGATGGAATGAATATTAACACAAAAATTTATTCAACTCAATATAGAAAAAAAGGAAATGAACTTTTTTTATAATTTTCGTACGAAATTGTTGCCTAAAAATAAAAGAAATTAAATGAAAAAACCTCCCCAAAATAAATGACATTGTTTTTTTTTTGTTTCTCCTCCTTTGAAATCGTGCTATTTATTTATTTCTCAATTTGACATTTTTCTTGATGTTGATATTGTTGTTTTATCATCAGGATTAATGTTTACTCTTAATTTATTTCAAAGTATTTGTGTAAGTCAGTCACATACATAGATATGTATACTTTATGTGTATGTATTAGCATGAGACTACATATACAAAAAGGACATGTGAATTTATTTTTCATTATCTTTTTAAGTTTCTTGTGCAAATAATTGCTTTAACAGAAACGTGTATGACATTAGTTTTAGTCCTTTTTAGCATTTTTCTTTCAGAGTTTCATTAATATGTGATCTACTGTTTTTGTTGCTGTCATTATTCCTGTTGACTTCTTTATCTTTATCTCAATTTCAATTGTTTACTCTGGGAATTAGTGTTAATTTATCTTTAGCATTTGTTTAAATTGTTTTTTTTTTTTTAGAAAAACGTGAAGGGAATACGTTGTTTGGTGTCATGTTGTAGAATAAGTCACAAACTTTAGGTTTTAATGATATTAATCAATAAGTTATTTCATGAGACAATTTAATAAAAAAAAAAAAAATATATTAGTTTTTGTGATGAGTGATGCTGAAAAATTAAGCAGAAAGAATATGTTATGAACGTGGCTAGCAAAAAAACTATTTTAAAGTTTTGCTTAAGAATTTCGTGGCAGGATAAAATCGGACACCATTAAGCCTGGTTAAAAATTTGGAGAAATTTTGTTTCAAAATTTGATAAGAAAATACCCTAGAGGGAAGCGAACTGACACCAAAGTAGTCCCGTGATAGGTCTTTGGTGGTAGAGACCGGTTCTAGTTCTAACACTTTATATGAATAAGACCTATCACTTTTACTTGGGGTTGTCATTGGAGGGGGTCAATTGACACCATTTGACCAGTTACACATCTATTCTTAATGAACGTATTTAGTGTCAGTTATTACAATGTAGTATTATTTCAATTCAAAGTAGTATTTCAATAAAACAAGTCCTAAAAATAAATTCAAGAACCAAGTTTTAGAAAGTCCTAAAATATGTGTCACACCGCCGGTGAAGACTGTACTGAAATTCATTACTTTTTCTACCTTTTTGTTCTTCATAAATCAGTTAAGGGAATGGTTCTTCTTTCACTGGTCATGAGTCCTTTCTTTTTGTACCTGCTCTATTTTCACAACTCCCAGGACCAGTCTGTTGGACCAATTGACACAAATTTCCCGCAGGGTATATAAAGGATCTAACAAAGGAAGTTAAGAACTTTGAGTGTTTATAGCAGCCATATTGTTAAAGCTACATCCGTCGAATTAGCTGTCGTTTATTCAGTATGTTTTGCCAAATTATCATGGAAAATTATGAAAATACAGCGTTTATCACGTGCAAATGATAAAGTTGTTTTATTAAAAAGAGGTGTTCTGTTTTGACCTTTATCTTTATCGAAAAACGTGACGCCTATTTCTTAACGTATGGGTAAAATAATGGTCGAATGGTGCATTTAAGGCAGGCGGCGTCATCGGTCCATATTTCTTAAGGAACGACGACCACCGTCAACAGCGAGTCTTGTTGGTTTATGATCAGCAGCTTTTTTTACCTGCAATTCACGATATGAATACCACAGACATCTGGATGTTCTGCACGAGCCATTTAGACTTTTTGTTGTAACGTTTTCAAAAGTAGCCGGTCTATATGAATAAGCCATAAACCACGGCATCCCTCAAGCTCAACATAACCCATGCAATCGGTTAAATTCAGCCTGGTTTACGAGCCAAAGTCATGGAAAATTTGATATTTCAGATCCGCGCCGCGCCGTGACGGACATCTACGCGAAGTTATATAACAGATATTATCCCATCGTTTAGAATTTAACTTAACCGACATATGTGTACGGCGGCGCGTAGGATACTTCTAGATGGCTCAAATGTATGACCAACCCAACTTTATTATTTATTGCGGAATTTTGATTTTTTGAGTAATTTCAATAAACTAAACTGTTTTTGAGTTACGCGGGTGTATGTTGTGCAACCTCCAACATTTTCGAAACAATGTTTATCTTGAAGAGCTAACCTAAAAAACGGTAAGCACCACTGGATTCAGCTTGCCCCAATTAGTTTAAAATGCCAGGTGATTTTACAATTACAATACTAAAATTCTATTTTAAGATTATTTTTTTAAAGGTTGCGAAAGAAAAAAAATCATTTCTTAAAAAAGAAAAAAACACCTCCTTTAAAGTTTAAGAATTTTTAAAGAACAGCTTGAGGTATTATATAAAAAAAAATCAGCCAAATAAAAAAATAGGTTTTTGACTTTATCCGTTTTTTAAATTTAATATTTTGAAGATATTACCTTTTGTTAAAATTTTTTTTTTTTTTCAATATATGGTTTGTTGCCCCAAGTATTATCCTTAAAATGATATAAATATCATCTTCGTATGTAAATTAGTTTTCGAGATATTGAAGAAACAAGCTCAACACATTCGTCTTTTTTGGGGAAATTGTGACATTTTAAATATGAAATAAATTTAAAAAAAAAAAAACATTTTAAAATTATTTTCGTTCATATATGTTCCTTATAGGATAAAAAGAACCTTCACACCAAATTTCATTAAAATCGAAACGGGTCGGGGTCCCACTCTTGGTCGGTTTGACATGGAATTACCCAGCTTTTATTTTGTTCCATTGTAATTTAGAAAAATGTATCACTTTGTAAGGGCGCGTGTAACCTGATAAAAATATTACACAATAATTAGTATTGTGGTTATTTTGTTGAACTATTTTATGGTTTTTAATCCAAATTTTTAATAATTTTAATTAGGCTTAAGTTCATTAAATTTAATTTTCATTAAATTATTTTTATGAAGAAAGGAATTTTTTTTTTTTTTACAACATGAAAATTAATTAAGCCTAATTAAAATTATTAAAAATTTAAAATTTGGATTAAAAACCATAAAATAGTTCAACAAAATAACCACAATACTAATTATTGTTAAAGCTAAGGCACGAGCTCCATGTATTCATTTGTCCTTCAAGTTGTGCTGAAAAAGGTCAACAAGAAAAAGAAAGACAAAAAATGAAAAAACAAAAAAAATGTACTTTGGACTTCAAGAAAAATTCTTGACAAAAGTACGAAAAACAGAAGTAAGGAAGAACATGTAAAATCAATTAAAATGGATAATCATTCAAAAAAGCAAACTTCGATCTACCAAAGGTTAAAATACAATTTGGTCTAAGGATTGATGTTTGACTATTGACGTCAGCAGTCGTCGATGGCTGCGAGTGTAAAACGGCAAATCCATCTGAGGAGATCGAGTGGTTGCGATCGAAACATGTCATGGTAACCTGCCGGCCCGGGTTCGAGCCCCCACCACGGTCAAAAATGAAAGATTATCAATAACAATTTTAATTAATTTTCATGTTGTAAAAAAATTCCTTTCTTCATAAAAATAATTTAATGAAAATTAAATTTAATGAACTTAAGCCTAATTAAAATTATTAAAAATTTGGATTAAAAATATTACACAATTTTAATGCATTATTATTTTTTAGCAAAGAAAACACCATAAGATTTTAGGCAATTTTTTTTTTTAATTTTCGATTAGGACCTTCGTTTTCTAATATCTTAAAACACAAATAATAGTCGCAAGAAAAATTCGTCTCTACAATTAAGAAAGTCATTTAGTATAACCACAAGTAAAGAACTGCAAATCATAATATTTCTCAACAAAGTTATTTCCTTTTTCCAGCGAATACAAAAAAAAAAAATTCCTACACCAACTAATGACTTTGCAAAATTTCCAAAACCAACAATCTAAAGAAACTGAAAAGAAAATCTAAAAATTATATTAAAAAAAAATAAAAATCAATATTTTTTCAATTATGTATATAGCAAATTGTTTGGAAAAATCAAAAAGTGCATTTAATCCAACAATTATGAAGCAAGAAAAAATAAGATTTTCACAAGTACTTTGTTAAATTAAACCTTTAACTTTGCTAAACCATGTAAACTAACAAATGCAGTGAGAACTTTTAAACAGGAACGAAAAAAGGTGCGGTCCTTGTCTATTGTAATATGAAAAAATAAATCTGGTATGCTTCTTTAGGTCGTTACTCACCATGACATGACTAAACGCTGTTCCAAAAAAAGAATTTCGCTCTTTTTTTTAAATAAAAAAAAACCAAAAAAGAATTGACTTTAAACCTTAACAAGAATCCGAACACATCATTGAAATTTTGTGTTTCAGTTAAAAAAAGTGTAGCGAAAAAAATACTGATTACAAAATCGAAAATATACAAAGTTTTATTTCGAACAAGCCGAAGTAAGGGCATGAGAAAGTTAAATAAATATTAAAAGTTAAGTTGCAGAATAAAAATAAGTTTAAACCTCGGAATGATGAAAGGGGCCAAAAATAAATCGACTCTAAAAATCATACAGAGGTGTTATAATGTTATCAGTTCTTTTTTAAAGGTTATTTTACAGGATGGCGCAAATAAGACCTACCAATTGTAAACACGTATAAGTCTTTAAAACCACACTACGATAGTGGAGATCGGAAAGGTGTTTAATACGTTTTTGAAATTCGGCCCTTTTAGGAAATAAACGGGTAAAACCTGTATTTTGGAACTTAGAAATACAAATTATATCACATTCGTTACTTATTTTAAAAATAGAAATATTAATTAAGTACTTTTTCCAAATTCAAACGTTTAAGGGGTGAAAATCGTACCTAGTTTTTTTTACTTTTTTTCAAGACATTTTTCTCCATCTATCTATATAATTCGAACATTTAAGGGGTACACATTTTACCTATTTTTGGTACTTTTTACGTATTAAACAAGGGGCTCCCACTTCAATACTGAAATTTATGATACTATAATGGGGAGAAAAAAGTATCAAATAGGGGCAATACGAAAAATTTAATTGCTTTCCTTTACTTTTCCGTGCTGCATGTGGTAATATTTGAATTTTCTATAAGAATGAACTAAGAAACATAAAATTTTAAGTGCAGGCTCCTGAGGGAATGTGATTGATGAAAAATCTATGTACTTTTTTGTTCTTCAACTGGTACTTTTTGGATTTTTGTTAATATTAGACCTAAGAAATTAAAATTAACAAGCATGGTCCTGAGTAAACAAGAATTTGTAAGGGATAGCTTTTTGGTACTTTTTCGTTCTAGAACTGGTACTTTTTTTAATTTTCGTTAATATTGGACCTTGATACAAAAAATTAAACATGCAACGTCCTGACTGGATGAGAATCTGAAAGAGGGAAATTTTTGCTACTTTTTTGTTCTTCAACTGGTACTTTTTGATTTACCGTTGTTATTGGACCTAGAAACATAAAATTAAACGTGCAAAGTTCTGAGTAAATGAGATTCTGTAAAAGGGTATTTTTGGTACTTATTCGTTCTTTAACAGTTTCTTATTGAATTTTTATTAATACTGAACTTAGAAACATAAAATTCAACATGCAGAGTCCACTGTGATTGATTCAATTGTTTTTTTTTATCTTTTTATACTATTGAACTTATTTTTTTATATTATTGACGGACCAATCAACGTCTGAATATGATATTAACTCACTGTTTCCATCTTTTTTTTCCGTTTAGATATGGTAAAACCCTCTCAACAGCGTTCCAGTGTTCTTGACTTGGATTCTTATTAAAACGACTTAAATAACTTACTGCGTGTAAAATATCTGGTTTTGTATACTGTTGTAAATACATTAGACTTCCAATCGCTTGCTGATAAGGATAATTATCGGTAGTAATTTCATCTTCTTTCTTTTTAAGCTTTTGATATGGATCTATTAGTATTGGTTCGGGATTACAATCTGCCATACTGAAATTGTTTAATATTTGATTTATGTATTTTTCTTGATCTAAGCAAATTTTTTTGTTTTTCTTAGTTATTCGAATATTCAAACACTTTTCGGCTTCTCCAAGCATCTTCATATGAAACTCTTGACATAGTTCTGACTTGACAGTTTCACGAAATTAACATGTCATTGAAGCGGCTAACAGCCGGCTAAGCCAGCCGCCGATAAGAATGTTTGTACCCGCCGCCGCCGACAATTCTTCAGCTAAAGATCGGCTCCAGCTTAGCCACCGATTACTTTGTAAAAATTTTTTATGCTCACGTTACCAGATTATTTTTTGGTTGACTATCCATAAAAAGTGCAACTCTAAGAATGTCTGGCTCCCAATACTCTCATTTCTTGTTCATTAAGCACAAAAATTTTCAAAATTTTGACATATAAGGAACTGTGTTAAGATTAGTGCTTTAGAGTACCAAAAATACCTTTGATTGTTTTTGTTATAGTATTAACAAATACAAATATGTGCACACAAATGTTCATTTAATGTTTAAATATTCTATCGGCTAACAGCCGGCTTCAAGCCTCCGCCGAGTGTTATTTGCTTCAGCCGCCGATAAAATCCCACGGCGCAGGACTCTGGATGAGTAACTTCCGTACAAGTATTATTGGTTTGGAAGTAATTTATCTCGCTATTATTTGCAGCTAACCATTTTTTTCTCTCTGGACTTTTTAGAGCTTCTTCATAAGTTACTGCAAAATCGCCTTCAATATTTGACGCCAGAAGACTGAACTGAGCTTTCTTTGCTAAACGTGCACTTCTCCTTGGAACTGGAGCTATACGTTCTCAATCAACTACTTCTTCCTGAATTGTTGAAGATATGGTATTTTCACTTTCGATTTCGATATAGTGAAAAAAATATTATTTATAAAAATTAAAAACCATAAATTCAAAATAACACAAGTAAGAGTGCTATATTCGGCTATACCGATTCTTATATACCCTTCACCATGATGAGATAAGACCAGGGTAGGTATTTCCTCGCAAAGAATTCTTTTTTTTTTATCTTTCCCTCTTCGTTTCGCGAAAAGAAGAGATTTGTTGTTTTTGTTTCGTTTCTATAAACGAAGGCGAGACACTGCTGTGTTTTCTTTCGTTGATATTTGTGCTGAAATAAAAAACCATTCGTTTGGCTGAAAAAGAAGGAAACGAAATGGAGAGAAGAAGCAAACAAAATTGTTTCTTCTTTCTAAATCGAAGGAAAAAAATAGAGGGAAATAAAAGAAGGAAAAAACTTTGTTCATTGAAATTTGTTTTAATGAATAAATAAACAATAAAATAAATAATATTTAAATATTTTTTCTTATTTCTGTATTTACTAAACCAAGTCTTTGCTTTTAATTTTACTTCATAACAATATAATTTCAATAAAAAACAGAAAAAGAATTCTTTATTTTTTCCTTCCTTCCATTCGATATTTCGATTTCATTTTTCTTTTCTAATTTTATTCTCCTTCAGTTTGTTTCCTTCTATATCATTCCTCTTCGTTCTGCTAAACGAAGAGAAGCATTTGTGTTTACTTCGGCAAACACAAAAGAAGGAAACAACAACAATATTTTCTTCTTTCTCGCGATAATGATAATCGAAAAGTTTTGTACAAAAAAACCTTCGCGAGAAAGAAAGAAAAAAGAAATTCATTTACCTACTCTGGATAAGACCAAAAAATTATAAACATAGATAACGTTCTTTGGATAGGTATAATTAAATATTAATTAAGCCACGCCAACTTTTCATTTCGCCATGCCGAAGAATATAAAAAAACAAAAAATGTATACATTTTCCTAAGCCCGTTTCCTCTTTTGCCAAAGTTGATGTTTGAAACTCGTTTTATAATCTTAAAATCGTTTTTTAGAACATAAAAAAATTAAATAAAAAAAATGAAAAAAAAATTCTTTTTGGGATTCGAACTGGCAATATCATCAGTCTTAGGAGAGAACTATGAATGCTACAAAGGCTACGCATGCTTTTACTGAAGAAGCGTTAAATTAAAATATATTGAGTCTATGAGTTTTTTTTATTTATTTGAGCGGCATATCATATACATGCATTAATGTGTATGTGTATGCGTAAAATTAAACACTCCAGCGGGAAAAAGAAGGAGTAGGAAGGCCTTCTAGAAGGCCTCTGTGCCCCTTCTTTTGGATGTACAAGGCCTTCTAGCTCCATTCCATACTCATATATTTTTTACACACGTTGTCATTGCGGAGAAGGCCTTCCGCTCTCGCTTCTTCAGCAGGTACATAAGAAGGGTAACGGGACCAAAAAAAATGATTTTGCTTTTGCTTGTGCAAAAAAACAATACAAAAAATGTTACTCCCCAGCGGGAAAAAGAAGGAGTAGGAAGGCCTTCTAGAAGGCCTCTGTGCCCCTTCTTTTGGATGTACAAGGCCTTCTTGCTCCATTCCATACTCATATCTTTTTTACACACGTTGTCATTGCGGAGAAGGCCTTCCGCTCTCGCTTCTTCAGCAGGTACATAAGAAGGGTAACGGGACCAAAAAAAATGATTTTGCTTTTGCTTGTGCAAAAAAACAATACAAAAAATGTTACTCACTTCTTATAGAAGCGAGTGTGGAAGGTGTATCTTATCTTTTATACGAAAGAGATGAGGCCTTCTATGAGGCCTTCTTTAGCAGTTAGATAAGAATAGTAATTGAATCAAAAAATCTTTTAAGCAGGCCTTTAAAAAGGCCTGAAGTAAGGAGGTCTTCTGAGCCTTCTGACCTTTAAAGGAAAAAATTTGAGGCAGTCGTGGTTTTTTACTTATATCTCAGCCATTTGTTGACCGATCTTGCTGAATTTCAATAGTAAACAATTCCGGACCATATGTGACATAAATGTATAATAATCTGGCCCCCATCATATATGAGGTCTTCGGAAAATCCATTACAACGGACAGACGGACATCGTTTAATCAACTTCGCTCCTCATAAGAACCCAGAATATATATGCTTTATAGGGTCTAACATCAATATTATAGAAATTACAAACGGAATGACAAACTTATATATACCCCATTCACCACCTGTGGTGAAGGGTATAACTAGATTAAAATATTTTACAAATATTAAAGTAAATTAATACAGTACAACAGGTAATGCACTAATGTCTTAACTAGATACTGAAAGATCTAGTGAACTGTTTAAAATAATAAATTGTTTACTCTTTAGGGTTAATTCTTTAAAGCACTCTAAGCACTAATGCGTTTTCAATACTCTAAAAACACAACATCACCTCCCTTATTAATCCCAAGGCGTGATGAGCAAACGACCAACTAATATTCAACCAAAAACGAAACATATTCTGATCACCTTTTCTTTGACGAAAAGTAAGCATACAAAAAAAAAACAAATAAAAATGAAAAACATTGAAAAAATGCCAAAGTTTAGCAACGCATTCCTTTTAATGTGTTACGCTTTGCAAATTGTGGCAAAAGCCACAACAGCAGCCACAAAAGAATGAAACTGAACAGAAGATTTGAACAGAAAATGTCATTAAAATTGCTCTTCATAAATCACACGAGAACAAAAAAAAAAAAAAAACATGTTGTTGCAATATAACCTCATTTCACGGTCCATGAACTTTTACATTAATACATTCATCCACAAACCATTTATACACCGAACAAAACGAAAAAGAATCCTTTTTTTATTCTTTGGTGAACATTTATCAGGCATGTAGTTTTCAGTAGAAAGAGAGTTTGCGACTGAGGCAGTGGCAGTAAGTAAGAAGAGTAAATGCAACCTACAACTTAAATTTTGGCTTATGGGTTTAGATTAGACGGCGCACACTGGGGATTTTTGTATGGAGGTGAGGAAAAAAATATATTTGTCAAAAAATATAATGATTTCATCACAAATTTAGTTTTGTTTATATAGTAATACACAAAAGTAATCAAAATAAAGAAAGTTAGAGAAATGTATATCGTTACCTACAATGTAAAAAGCCCTTACTAACAAAAAAAATTTAAATGATTTTTTTTTAATTTTTAATTCATTATTTATTTTAAATCTATTTTTAATTTCATCACAAACTTAGTTTTATTTATATAGTTATACAGTATTTTTCGGTTAATTGACCCTACGGTTAATTGGTTTCCACGCTTAATTGAAACACATGATCGGGCAAAAATACATATTGCATACGAAAACCATGTAAATTTCCTCGGATAATTGAACCCGGTTAATTGATTTTCCCGCTTAATTGGTTCAAAATTCATGTCATCAAAAATAAATTTCCTCTTACTTTTACCCGGTTAATTGCATTATTATTGAAAAATAATCTGGCATTTTTGCACATACATATTTGACATCATTTGTGAAAAACACTGGGTGGCATCTCTACTATGTATGTAATTGAAAACATATGTTTATTGCTAAGGTAAAACCGTGAGAAAGCGTAAGTGTTTAATTTGTATTTGACAATAACATTGGAAATTAATTTTATATTATTGTTAATTTTTGTAGACTATGAGTGGAAAACGATACGTAACCCTTACACTTAAGGATAAGCTTAAAATTTTATCTGAAGCTAAATGCAAGCAGAAGTCTGAGCTACAATAATAAATACCTGCGTATACACTTATATGTACATTTTTTTCTGTTACTTGCATTTTTTTCGTTTAAGGTAAAAAAAAATTATTTTGAAAAACTTAAAGTGCACATATGAGATTTCTTTTAATTCATTAGTAGTTCCAATTATGCGTGACTTCTGTAATTAAACAAACTGTTCAATTAAACGGGAGTCTTGTAATTGAACGAATTGTTAAATTAAGCGGGTATCGGCTAATTGGTTCCCCGGTTAATTGAACAAAAACTTCTGCAAATTTTGATGTGCAATTAACCGAAAAATACTGTACACAAAAGTAATCAAAATAAAGAAAGCTAGAAAAATGTATATCGCTACCTACAATGTAAAAAGCCCTAACTAACAAAAAATTTAAATGAATTTTTTAATTTTTAATTTATTATTTATTTTAAATCTACTCTTTAATTTATTATTCTAAAAGAGCCTTAGCTTCGTCGCTTATATCACTATGCTTTTTCTGGCTAAATGAAGGAGTCAAGTGTTAGATCATGGGATCTGATGTTACCATCATTCGGTGCATAATATCTTCGTTCGCGGCAATACGACTGCATTTTCTGGAATGTCTAAGGCGATGTTTTTTATAGTCTTTGTTACGACTTTCCTGAGCCTCTTCGGATAATAAGCCTACAGGAAAAATACACTTTTCAATTATATATTTTCCATGAATCAGAATTTTGTGGAGTGTTGGTGGCATATTGTACCACTCGTACAGTGCAACAAACTAGTTTGCCGTCTCCAGACAAAAATCACCAAATTTTTTCGGATCTAGTGCCTCGGTAATGGTTATAGCTTCGAGAATTGTTAAAAACCTCTTGAGTATGTCTTCATCTAGACCCGTGATTTCGGAAATCAAAGCAGGATTAGCAAAGAATCTTCGTGACGTATTTCCTGAATTTGTCGTGCCAGAGCCTTGCTTAACAATATCAACCTGTATTCCGATTTTCTCTTTAATTTCACGCTTTATCAAACATTTTCGAGCTTCTCTTATCGAAGGAGTATTTGAGTCGACTCTTCCACTTTTAAATTCAATATTGTAAGCTACATGCAAAAGACACTCCATCAGCTTAATACGCGGATGAAGTGGTGACATACCAAATTGCAGTGCTTGTTCATTTACGGGCATAACTTGAACTTCTTCGATCTTATTTATCTTGGATGTTGTTGCTCCACAAATAAAACAAGAAGATGCTGCTGGTGTCTCTGTTACTGATTGTGCCGTCAATCATTGTAAAATATAATTCATGTTTTACTTTAAAGTTTTATTATTTACTGTTAACTCAAATTCTTTTAGTTGAGATATCTCCTCAACGACTCTTCTCTTTTCTTCTCGTATAACTTGAGGTGTCTCTTTAACGTATGCAAACTGTAGTGTTCTACAATACTGTGTGGAAGAAGGTTTATTGTTGTTCCATACTAAGTTATTTATGTCATCACTCAATGATCATTTTAGTGGTACAACTGATGTCACACACAGAAAAAAATCAAGTTAAAAACGTAGAAAACAAGGTTAATTTAAAATTTTTCGGTGGTGATTTTGCTTCATACGTTTTTCATGTTAATTCAACCCGATTTTACTATAACTTTCTAACAACATTTTTTGCTTTTAAAATAACTATAATTCATGTTAATTTAACATTGCAGTAAAGTAAGAGCAACATGGAATTTATATTGAAATAACAATCCGAATCGCTTTGAATGAAAGTTATTTCAAGTTGAAACAACGTGAATTTCATGTAGAATTAAATTGGTTTGAGTGTAATAACAGTTAAGAATAATTTAAAGCACTTACCCCTGTAACACATGTTTCACTTATTTTGTATTCCCCTTTGTTAACAGAAGCATCAACAGAATCGCCCGATATAGTTTACGTCGGCATTGTACTTTGAAAACTTGATGTACTATTTAACTAAATAATTTTAATTAAAAGAACACGGGAATTGTCTTCTTTTTTAACATATTTTAACAATGAAAATAAAAAAATGTACATACTTAAGTATCTATGCATGTTAATTTAACATGATCAACTTTTAATTTTAATATAAAACAGGTTTTTATGGATTCAATATTGAATCCAGATTTATTTATATATTAATATTTTTTTTTTTTTTTTTTTTTAATAGTGAATAATATTAAATAAACGTGATTTAAGATTATTTTAATATTTTTCATTTAAAATTTATATAAAATAATGATAAATTTAAATAAAGAGCATACTTTTGCAGAAATTTACTATGATTCTCAGTCAACATTTTTCCATGTTAATTTTACATTGGTATTTTTTTCTGTGTGCATATATAAATGAGAGTCAGAAATTTGATCATCTGAAAACCTCTGTTGTTATTCGCTTTGACCAGATGCCCCATCACATCCCCATTTATAGTACATTGTTAGATTTCCGCTTTCAATTTTATTTATTTCCTTTACTGACTTGGTCTCTAGGACTCTTTTAGCAGTATAATCCAACAGATTTTGCAGAGGTGCACTGCCTGAACTTTCAGTAATAGCAATTTCTAGAGGATAACTGTTAGTTTTTTCTTTCGTGAGTTGTTTGTATAGTACGAGTATGTTATATCCTTCACTTTGTAACCAGTGCATTAGATACTCGTATTTTTCTTTTGTAAGTTCAAGCTTTGTAAACATCCCCAAAGTTTTTAATGTACAAATTTTGTGGTTGGTTTTTGAAATACTAGAAGAAAAATCAATTACTTCTTGAGGAAACATAGCACGTACTTCATCACTTTTGTATCGTTTGGCGCGATCACAGCACTCCTAAAACGATTTGCGTGGCCGACCAAGTGCAGAACTGGTAGAACATTCAGCCTCAGTAAACTTAATTGTAAATGTGCCTTTAAGCCAATTTGCATTCTTTTTTTCAAATCGCGACTTCGGTTAGAATCCTGCCATCTTTGTTTGAAGTTATAGTAAAAGCTTTTATATATTGTATCTAAAATTTCACATGCTCTAGTATCGTTTAAGCCAACGTGCAATTGTTGCAAAAACTGTTTTCATTTTGTTCTGTCTTTGTCAAACTCCAGAAGCTTCGAGCATAAAAGCCCATGAGAAATAGAAAATCTTTCCATTTCCGTAAAACTCTTACGCCTTAGTTTCAGTTATAATTAAAAAACCGGAGAAAAATTGGTTGTGCCTTTCGCGTTCGTCAGCACTTGTTGAATGACAAAAATCGATCAGTGAACACCTATAAATACTACGTAAGTTTCAATATTTTACTGATAGATACTTATGAATTCGCGCATCTTTTAAGGGTGGCTATATACCTGATTCGTGTGCGTTTTAAATTTTTCGAACCGTTCTAAAACATGACCACTCATTAATGTGGGTGCAATTTGTGTAAAAAAAATCATGCAGGTAGCCAACGGAAAAAACCCAAATAATTAAAAAAGTGCACTTTCCTTTTTTCCTTTCAGTTGCCCACGCACAATTATTACCGCTTATTACTTTGCTACCGCAATCATAAAAATCAAATAACCTTTTGTTTATTACTTTGTTTTTAATTCTGAGAATCATAAAAAAAGTCATAAATGTTTTTGCAAAGAATTTTGTGCATATCTCGAGCAAATTTTTGAAATGCATACCTTCACTTAATTGTGAATAAAAGCGAAACGCGTTCATCGATTTTCATGATTTATGTCACAATTTTCATAGGTTATGCGACTTTACGTGAAAGTAAGAGGACTTGAAACTTTTTTTACTGTTTTGGATTTTGTATGAATAAAAAACTTAAATTTTTTGGGCAAAAAATATTTTTTTTTCTTCATACATTTATGTATTTATAATTGCGAAACTGCTGCTTATGTAGCAAAATGTTATATAAACTGATGAGAGTAATTGTAATTCTTGATTTTTCTAAATTTGTTTCAGCAAAATCCGACTAGTGGTTCTCGAGTTATGTTAAACAAAAGAGCCTTATCAGAATTGAGTCCCGAATCAATCAGCTGAAAAATGTTGTACTGTGTAATGCAACAAATTGAGAGGTGGCACCTGGAGGCACTTGAAATTGATTAAAAATGTAAAAACAGATATAAAACAATTAGTAGTGATTTCCAACTGTGGAAAAGTAAGGAAAAAATTGCAGGTCCAAATGTTTGGAGAAAAAAGGGATTTTTGTTATATGTTCATAAAAATACACAAAAAAAAAACTTAAGTCTCTGCAGATTTTTTTTTTTCAATTTTAGTATACTGAAATATCCTACTTTAAATAGAAAATAAAAAGAAAAAGCTTAGCTCACATAATAAAATAATATTCGTTTTTAAATTCTTAGGTTGGTTCGGTAAAACATACAAGTTCTGAGTTTGAGACGGATATAAAAAAAACAAGTTAGAGTGCTATATTCGGCTGTGCCGAATCTTTGATACCCTCCACCGACAGTTCGAATGTTTAAGGAGTAATATCTGTATGATGTCTTTTTATTATTATTATCTTAAACTGTGACGATTTGTTATTAATTATGGTTTTAGGAGACTAAACTGTTTTCCGGGAGTAGGGCATATATGGGGCCTAGGGTAAATTATGTACCGATCTTCACGAAATTTCACAGTATCATTTATAGTCCTATAAAATTGTGACGAGCCAAAATTTTTTATGATTGCATTATTTATTACGGTTTTAGGCGTACTAAACTGTTTTCCGGGAGTAGTGTTTATATGGGGCTTAGGGTAAATTATGGACCGACCTTCGCGAAATTTTACAGTGTCATTTCTAGTCGAATAAAATGGACTTGTGCAAAATCTTATGTCATTCCGTGCATTTTTGCATCATTTATGTTAGTTTTTGTAACAAAATTATCAAGTTTTTGAAGGTGGTGGTTCCACATTTTGATTCATAGCTCTGGTCCTACTGAACCGATTTTGCTGAAATTCAATCCCAAACTGCTTAGGATAACTACAAGCAATTTGACACCTAGTTTGTTTATTTCTTTTGAGTTTTTCGAAAGTGAGCGTGTTTTCAACAGACGGACAGACGGACGGACATGGCTAAATCGACTTAGAATTACTCAAGCAGCCAGAATATATATACTTTATGGGGTCTGAGATGAATAATAAAAAAGTTTCACACGGAATGACAAACTTAGTATACCCTCTTCACAACTAATTGTGGTGGAGGGTATAAAAACTGGCAGTCAGATCGCAGTAATTCTTTTTGATTTGATTGTACCATTTAGTCTAAAATTTCAACATACCACTGCATATTGCATGAAGAGTATGTTGACAATTTGACTTTTTTTCCGCGAAATCCCCAGTGTGCGGCGTGCCTGGCTGTCTGCCTTTGAAAATATGTATGTGCATACGATTGTTTGTTGTTGCATTTCGAACGATGTTTTCTTTTTTTTTTAAGCTAAAAGTTTACTTACTGTTTGTTGGATAAAATATGTTTGTTGCAAACAAAATCTAAATGCAACAATTTTCAATTTTTTAAGAATTTAAAAAAAAAAAAAAAACTATTGAATTCCCACAAAAAGCAAACTACTAAAAATATCTAAATGGAGATGTATGCCAACTCAATGGTGTTTTGTTTTTGTAGCATCCACATACTTATATGCATCATTTCATTTGGGGATCATACTTCATATGAGAGTATTTTGTTTTTTTCTGCTTCTTTTTTGATTCTCAGAGCTTACAACCCGATTTGTTTCAAATTGTGTTCTTCATTTATTTTTTTTAATTTTTTTTTTTTTTTAGATTCTGTAAAAGTATGTGGCACATAAAATGTGGCAAATGTTACAATTGTACAGCTAGTACACATTTTATATGTACCACTTCGACACACACACAAGCATATGTTACGATAACCCAGCGGGAAAAAGAAGGAGTAGGAAGGCCTTCTAGAAGGCCTCTGTACCCCTTCTTTTGGATGTACAAGGCCTTCTTGCTCCATTCCATACTCATATCTTTTTTACACACGTTGTCATTGCGGAGAAGGCCTTCCGCTCTCGCTTCTTCAGCAGGTACATAAGAAGGGTAACGGGACCAAAAAAAATTGATTTTGCTTTTGCTTGTGCAAAAAAAAAATACAAAAAATGTTGCTCCCTTCTCATAGAAGTGAGTGTGGAGGGTGTATCTTATCTTTTATACGAAAGAGCCGAGGCCTTCTATGAGGCCTTCTTTAGCAGTTAGATAAGAATAGTAATTGAATCCAAAAATCTTTTAGGCAGGCCTTTAAAAAGGCCTGAAGTAGGAAGGTCTTCTGAGTTTTCCCGCTGGGAAATAACAAACAACATTGTTGTCCCACACCTCGGTGTATGTGAGTAAGTGCATTTATGCAACCATGTTGCATGTCTAAATGTTTTACATCCTTATCAAATGATTGTTATCAGCATTCGTGTTGTTTTTCTTTTATATTTTTGCCTTCTTGTTGTGGGATTTATATTCACATTTTTTGTTTCCGATTTTCCGAAAAACATTTTCTCGTTTCAAGTATTTTATAGCCAGGGATCATGAGCATCAAAGATGGAAACAGATTTGTTTAGTTTTCCAATGTTCATTCAATTTCATGGAGAATTTAAAAATAGATTTCACCAACACAAAAATTGTAATTTCTATAATAGAAATCAATGTTTCGTTAAAAGGTAAAAAGCATGTTTACGACTTAGAGAAATTCAATTCTAATGAATGAAAATAATGTAAAGAAGCTTATAATTTACTAGTTTTGTTTGTTAACGGATTATAAAGGAATTTTAATGTGTATAAAGTATGTACAAGACGAATATTTAGAAAATGAACAGGAAAAAGTAAAAAAAAATTAATTTATCGTTTACGTGGAAAAAAAATTATGTTGGGCGTGACCTTAATATTTGTGGAAATAAGGAAAAAGTGTTTAAGTCCATTTTTTTAGCTTGGCAGGAAAACAATTTTAAGCTTTTAATGTTATTTTTGAAAATATATTTTTATTCTAATAATATCATTACTTCTCTTTGGATATAGTTTTTTTTTAGTTTTTACGTCACAGTGGGGAAGTAAACTTAAGTTTTTAAGTTATTACACACTGAAAAAACACCGCAAAATCATCTCGAACTTCTAACGAAATTAAAATTAAAATGCGCTGCAGTTTAACGCCAGAGATATCGTACAATCCTGGCTCATTTCGGCAAGTCGCCCTCTCGCCAGTACAGGACAGTGACAGAAAATTGCCTGGCAATTCTGCATCTTTCTGTCATTATCAATTAGGGATTATTAAGTTATGGAAGCTTATCTGCCCTAGTGCTCCCCATTATATCCCCGTGATCCTGATACCAACTGCTATTCACAGCAAGCACGAGCACGGCAGATAGTTTGAGCCAGTCTGAAGCCTTCTTAATCGCAATTATCTCCACCTGGAAAATATTATAGTTATCTGGATGTCTCGCTATAAATTAATCCAAAGTACTCCAAACCCTACTTCTTCTCGTGGCTTAAAGTCATCAGTGTAAAAGTTCACGCTTCCTCTCCTACTTGGAACACCGATGATTCCCTATGAACTCCGGCTTGGTGTCAGCGTTCTATAGCGATGATCGTGAACCTTAACTAGACTGTTCGAGATTATTGTGTTTATAACCCTGCTGTGTCCGCACCTATTTCCACTCTACTGTTAGGTACATTTGAGATGAATTGCTGAGTTCGTCGTCATCTCTTTCCGCACCCGATCCAAGGGTGGTGTGAAAAAATGTATTATAAATCAATTTTTGAAGATACTGAAAACGATATTATCGGTTTCGAATCGTTTTGTTTTCAAAATCGGTTTCCATCACATACTTGAATTTATGTAGGAGTTTCACAGAAAAATAATACCATGTTAAATGTTTGTGTAAAGCTTAAATCGTATACTATCTTGCCAAATTACAAGCGCGGCTACTAATGAAGGCATTGCAACTGTTTGACAACTCACAAATGTTCTTTCTGTTAACGGCTAATTGGCAACACTTCAGTTTCAGTCATAACCAACGAATATTGGCTGTGAGTTCTAAAATGGCAACACAATCAGGATATTTCTTAGTAAATTTCTGATAAATTAAGCAACTGTGATGCTGAAATGTATCCTTATATAATTTAAGAATTCTTGCTACACAACCAGTTAGGTTAGTTAGTATAAAAATATCCTTTTCTACTCTTAGAAGGATCAAAACTTGGATTAGACTATCAATGGCAGTAGAGTATCTAACTAGACTAACACTTTAACACGTGTAGAGAGACATACCCATTTAAGTGGAGAAAGTCGTTAGTCCTTTCGCAAGAAGACAGTAAAGAAAAAACTATATTGTTATTTATGTACATATGTATTTAAAATAATTAAGTATTGTTTATAAAATTTATTGAGACCAATTATTTTATTTTAATTTACTTATGTGCTCGGGATTGTAAACTTACATTGGCGGTCGGCAGTCTACATTTGAAGCTAATACGTATTTGTAAAGAAAACTATGTCTACATATAAAAAAAAACACAAGTGCGCAGTGTGTTATACTTTAATGTATATTTATAAAATATAATAAAGTCAAGCACATGCATGCATACACAAAAAATATTGAGTGATGTAAATTTCCATACATTTAATATGGTGTCTAAATTTGTAGACTACCGGCCAGGAGATGGCAATTTTGAGAAGTAGGGTCTGGCGGGTGCTGCAAATTATTTTTTTAACGTGTTAGTGGCCAAACCTGCTTAGAATGGATTTTTAGGAAGCTAGTAAAAATCTCGAACCCTGTAGTTGTGAAAAATTTTTTTTATTCAACTTTTTCTGCAAAATTGCTACAAATGTAGACTTCCGAGCACATCTTTCGAGCACATAAAGGTGAAAGGGTGTTCCGAGTAGATTTTCACTTGCACCTATACAAGTTCTACAAAATATCATCAGGAGAAATAAACCTTTAACCTTTAATATTGTAGAATTTACATCATTTATATTATGAAATGTGTGAAATACATAAAGATCTAGTTTAGTTCTGGATCATGTTTTAATGCTGGTTATAGTTTTTCTTTTACTTAAGTGATGACTAAGTTAAATTTTGTTCTACATTTGCTGCAGGTTTTAAGTTTTCTTATCAATAAAAATTTTTCTTTTCCTTTCACCTGATTTGTTGTCATTTCAAATTTTTTAATACCTTCTATTTGACTAGGAATCATGCTGTTAAATTTCGTGTAGATTGGTCCATAATTGGCCTGATCTCTGAACACAGTTTAATATTCTTAAAACCGTAAAAAATTACGCTATTGTAGTAAAATTTCGTAAGCCATATTTTTATAAGACTTATGCCCAATTTTCAGGATAGTAATTAAATCTAAATTAAGTTAATTTTCATAAATCTTAAATCATATTTAAATACAGATTGATTTTTTGAGTTTTATTTTAAAGATCTTATTTAAATAAGATAAAAGTATGGTAGCACTACTAAATACAAAAAAATATCATAAAAAGTATAATTATTTACAAGGTGGTCTCAAAAAACAGCTGATTGTTATTGCTTTGCCTCTTGTTGTTGTATTGTCGTGATATTGAGGCCACCTTGCTAAAATATAACAATAGAAACTTAAGTTGAAATTAAGTGTACCACATCGGTGAATTAAGTTTGATTAAAGTATTTAGTGAAGAAAAGAATTTTGTATTAAAAACGATTTTAAACATAAATGTTTTTTAATATCAATCCTGAAAATTGGCCATTAAGGCCGATATACATTGATCAAAATACTCATCAAGCATTGTGGTGGTATTAGTCAAAATGTGTTTGTATGTGTGACACAGACAACGCTTGATAAAAAATCAAAAAATTTAGATATGACGGCGAATATTACGTCCAACACACGTACACGTTGAATTCGCCGACTGGACAAGCATTTGACAAGTGTATTTGGGCCTTTAAAATCACACTGTTATATTTCGTGGAGATCAGTACATAATTTAACATAGGTCCCATATAAAGTTTACTTTCGGAAAAGAATTTAGTTCGCCCAAAACTGTAACGAATAACGTTTTTCTAGCAGAATTTCGTCTTTCATGGGTTCATAAGGCTTCATATCACAATCGGTCGATAATTTACCTCATTAACCATTTTTCCCATCTGGAAAATTATTTGAATTCGCCTAAAACCATAGCAGATAGAGATATTATGGTAAAATTTGGTCAAAGTTAGCATATTAGGCAGCCTTCTGAAAACTTTAAGGTTTTTAATACCAGAAAACACTAAACAGAATTTTGTGATGATCGGTCCTTAATTTACAATGGGTCCAGTATGAATACCCCTCTTGAAAATAATTTTAGTACTGCTTGAACTTGCGCGAATCATGAAATTTTACTTAAATTTGTTCAAAATAAGTTTTATATGACTAGAAATAAAAGCATTAAGCTCTCTGATTGTCGGTCAATAATTTAACATATGAATTTCTTAATCGCTACGAATTTTTATACTGACGTCTGTTTTTAAAAAGATTAATAATTAATTTAAAGATTTCATATGGGGCCCACGCCTGAAATATTCTAACTGATGGTGGAGGGTATCAAAGATTCGGCACAGCTGAATATGGCACTCTTACTTATTCAATCTTATTTTAATTAAGTTCTTAAAAAATTTTATAAATTTTTTTTATAGGACAGTACTGTATTAAATTACCTTTTATTACGGCTCTTTAATGTTTATTTATTTTACAACCACGAATTTTTCGCTTATTAATACATTTTATGTTTGTCTTTTATGGCTTTTTGTTTAAAAAAAAAAAAATTTTTTTTTTTTTCTTATTTACTGATCAGTAGCAGAACAATCATAAAGAAACCTCTTCAAAGTAACCCTAAATTTAAGTCAATATTTTACTTAAAAATTCTTTTAAAAGATAAAAAAAGTCTCCCTTTTTCGTAAAAATAATAAAGAAAAAAACTTTATTTTACTGCAATATGGCGCATATTTGCACTTAGTGTTTTTCTCTTTTTTTGGAAGCGCTTTTTCTTATTTGTTTTATTTTTTTTTTTTAACGGAAGACTCAACAAAATAATTTTTTTTAACGATTTTGACTTCTGTTGATAAACATCACGTAGACCAAACAACATGTATTTACTGCAAGAAACAGCTAGACAAACATACTTGTTCTAAGGATATAAAGGACTTCGAACGAAAAAAAAATATTGTAATAAAGTAACAAATAATAAATTCTGTAACACAAGTTAAATGGATTTGAAATTTGCGTGATAGAGTTTTAAGATTTTTCAAATACACAAATAGTATATAAATATAATATAATAAGGTTTGAAAATAAATTTGAAAAAGGGCGGAGATTTTAACTTACGGCTTTTGAGCGTGTTTAGATTTTCAAACTTACCTGGAAAGAGAAAAGGAAATGAATCAAAAATTAGTTTAATATATTTTTATAAACATTTTTTAATCATAATTTATAAATAACAAATTGGACACTACAAAAAAACTAAAACTAAAAACCTTTTATCACAATGTTTGTAACACGCCACCCCCCACCACTCCCTTCAATTAAACAACTTTATCCCCCTCTATATTTCAACAGCTGATTATAATGACTGACTCTAATGCTAATGACGGCCACAATTATAGAAACCACAAAACTTAAATCAAAATACCCAGAAGTTTAAAAAAAAAAATTCTTCTTTCTTATGTCTTTTATTATTAAACCCCATAAAAACCGTCTGCTTTTAATGGAAAATGTCAGTTCTGTTAACGCTGTTAACATTTCAACTTAAATCTTAAGAATTTCTCTTTCATTTTTACTGAAGTCCATTTGAAATGGCAGACAAATATAGAAAGATTCTTTGGCCATTAAACAGCAAATTTATACATTTTATACTACACATTTATTTAAGCTTTTTTTGCTTTATGTTTTATTATATTTTTATGGTTTTATATTTCACACATTTCATAATGGCTTTTGATGATGTAACTTTTCAAAGATTAAGGACTAAAGGTTTTCTTTATCTTGCTGCTCTTTTGGGGATTTTGTTAAGTAGACAGGGGAATAGGCAGGAGGGTATGGAAATAACTATTTTTGCTTAACACAAACATTAATGATGTTTTTATCTTCCTGTCAAACTTTTACAGAACTTCAAGTTAAATCTGCAAAGAAAAGGAAATGCTAAACTAGAACTGAACACGAGAGTGTTCAAGTACAGGAACTAGTGAATTGAACTGAAACTGAATTGAAATGAACTGAACTGAAACTGAGCCAGAACTGAACAAGAACTGAATTGAAGAAACTGAATTAATATTCACCCTTATCCTGTTTGGCGTATTTAAAATACGGCTACGACTGTTTGGTAATAGATTAAAGAGAACGTGAACTTATTTCCTTTAATCTATTACCAAACAGTAGTAGGCGTGCTTTAAATACGCCAAACACGATAAGGGTGATTAATACGTATTGGGGAATACGTTCGGTTAACCGATTAATTACTACCCAATTAACTGATCGGTTAATTTAAAATTGGCAATTTTCGATTAACGATTAAACCGGGTTATTTCAGTCCGTTAACCGTTAACCGATGTAACAAAGTTTTTGATTTTTTGTAGTATTATAACATATTTTTTGTGTTTTTAATTATTTTTTTTTGTCTCAAATACAAAAGGTATGTGTTTGGAAAATATTTTTCATACAATTTATGTATTTCCTTCTATTAATACGTTCTTAAAATACAGTACAAAAACAGAAACTAAGGAATTCGGAAAAAAACTCTTTTGCAAAATGTTCGATGCTGAGTTTTGTCAGGATAAGTCAGAAGATGACCTGACAATTAAAAAAAACTCTCTATAGTAACACAAACAATCTTTTAACAGAATTAACCGAAACAATAAAAAGTGTTTAAGATTATAAAAAACAATTAAGAGTGCGATATTCGGATATGCCCAATCTTATATACCCTTCACCATGATGAGATAAGAACAAAAAGTTATAAACATAAATAACGTTCTCTAGATAGGTATTAATAAATATTAATTGAACCATGCCAACTTTTCATTTCGCCATGCCGAAGAATATAAAAAAGCAAAAAATTTATATATGTACATAAGCCCGTTTCCTCTTTTGACAAAGTTGATGTTTGAAATTCGTTTTATAATCTTAAAATCGTTTTTTAGAACATAAAAAATTAAATTAAATAAAAAAAAATTAAAAAAAAATCTTTTTGGGATTCGAACTGGCAATATCCTCAGTCTCAGGAGAGAACTTAACAACTCGGCTACGAATGCTTTTACTGAAGAAGCGTTAAATTAAAATATATTGAGTCTATGAGTTTGTTTCTTTATTTGAGCGGCATATCATATCATGCATTAATGTGTATGAGGATGCGTAAAATTAAACACATTACAAATAAAATCCACCACTTGTAGTGAATGGTATAAAAAAAAACAACAAAAAACCCCGATTACCAACACTGTATTATCATAGCCACGGTATGACCGTAGAAACCAAAATTTAATTGGTTTGTATGGTATGTTTATGTCGTTTTGGTAATACAGTGTTGGTATGGTAATGTCACGACTAATTGGACCTTTAAAGGAACAAATTTGAGGCAGTCGAGTTTTTTACTCATATCTCAGCCATTTGTGGACCGACCTTGCTGAATTTCAATAGCAAACAATTCCGGACCATATGTGACATAAATGTATAATATCATGGCCCCCATCATATATGGGGTCTACGGAAAATCCATTTCAACGGACAGACGGACATCGTTAAATCAACTTCGCTCCTCATGAGGACCCAGAATATATATACTTTATAGGGTCTTACATCAATATTATAGAAATTACAAACGGAATGACAAACTTATATATACCCTATTCACCACCTGTGGTGAAGGGTATAAAAACAGGACTCTAATGGCATAATGGAAGATTTTATATATTTATAGAAATCCAGGAAAAGGACTGAAAAATAAGATATTCTGTAGTATGGGTTTATTTTAATTTCTCCAACAAAAGCCAAATTTATTCGCAAACAAAACTTAAGAGTGAATGGGAATTGCAAACACTCAAAAAGTCCTATCTGCAACGATATCAAAGCTAAAAAAAACCATTAATAAACAGTGAGTTTATCTTTTCTTACATTCCACACTACAATTAGTTCGAATTCTCCGAACATCAATTGTAGTTGTAAGTGGGTTGAAAAACAACAGAATAAAAACAAAAGCAAATTGATTTATTGTTTTCGCAAAAAAATCAAAATAAAGCAAGTTTTTTTAAGCTTGCACTTGCATATTTATTACAAAAGTAAAAATAAATTTTGGGAGAATGTTTCCTGATGATATATATTTATACTAACATTTCTTATTTATAAGGAGTATTAAATGTCTTAAATCGGTCCATTATTTCACCTGTCCCCTAAATAAGCATCCTTCCGAATAAAGGGATTAAAGACGATGAGGCCCATAGAAAACAAGGTTCATAAGATTAAGCTCAAAAATTCTCTATACATGAGATTTCGCCCATCCAAATATACTACTGGAATAAGAATTTTGGCACAAAAGCGCCCATACCATATGAGCTGGAGCTCAAAAATTGGCTGTTCAATAGTGCACACACATAAATAAATACCAATATTGAATTAATATGGCGCAGTGTTGATTAGCAATCATAGTAAATTCCTGCAAAAGTGGGGATTTTATTTAAAATTATCATCCTTTCTTATTAATTTTAAATGCCAAATGTTAAAAGAACATTGTTCAATATTGAAGCCATAAAATGCAGTTTAACTTGTTTTGTGCAGAATCAACAACAACACTGCAAGAAGAAAGACATAAATTTTTTTATTTGATGATTAATAATTCCCGTATTCTTTTTTTAAATTATTTTGTTAAATACATTAATTTTTCAAAGTAAAATGTTAACGAAAACCATGTCGAGCGCTTCTGTAAACAAACGGGGATGAATAAAGAGAAGCATGTGTAACAAGAAAATAAATAAAAATATTCTTTCTCTCTCCCCCTTTCTCTCTCTCTCTCTCTCTCTGATTCCGCGAGTAAGCATTTACAGTTGTTCTAAAATTAAATCACATGTTGTCTCTAAAGCTTCGCACACTCAAATCAAATGGATTCTACATGAAATTCACGTGGCTTCAACTTAAAACCACTTTCATTGAACGTGATTCGTAGTGTTATTTTAATATCAATGTAATTTTGCTCTAACTTTACTGGAATGTTAAATTAACATAAAGTAACTATGAAGCAAAATCACCCAAAAAATGTAATATCATTCTTGTTTTCGATGATTTTACATTGATTTTTTTCTGTGTGCAAGGGTATATAATATTTGGCGTAGCCGAATACAGCACGTTTACTTGAATTTTAAAATTTCAATATTATTTCAAGCAATTTGTAAGAAAAACTTATCGTACACAACTTACACTTATCACTTATCTATCATCCAGCTTATCCTTAACACAAACACTACTTTGTTGTTACTGGTGATATATTTGTACTATCATAACAGAAATTGTCAATTTTTTTGCAACTTGAATAAAAACAACTTAACACTTGTGCAACATTATGCCAAAAGAAGAAGCACTGCCACCACCAATCAACCGCATTCAACATTTTGAAAATACACTTTTAAATACTTGAACTTGAAGTATGTTGATCTAAAAGTTTGAATTTGTTTTTCTTTTCTATTTTTTATTCGTCCACAGCTGCTGCACTAAATTTTGTAAGAGAGAGTGATAGAGAGAGAGAGGGTAAAAAGTATCATCTGTAGTATTTGCTTGAAATTTACTTGTCATCATCATCTTCGCTTCGACGTGGTTTTAGTTGTATTACAATACTTTTTTTAGGAAAATATAGACTTTTTTTGTTGACAAAATTGAGTTGTAATTTTATCATCATTGAAGTTGTTTATTTTTATATTTGTTGCAAATTGCTGTTGACAAAACCTTGTTGGTAGCAAAAAAAAAAAAAAATAATAATAATTCAAGTGGTTTTAAGTATGGGCCAACAAAATTAGGAATTATAATAGGATAAGCAGCTTTGCTTAAAATTAAATGGGTGAAATTGAAAAATATCCTTACAAATTTTAAAAGGAGTTTTAGAAAAAATAGCTAGATATCGGAGAACCTTAATATATTAGCGGTATTCCTGCCAAAAGTTGCACTCTTGGGAAAAAGTAAAATTGCAAAAATATAATAACAACCACATAGACATTATTGTACATTAAATAAATAATAATAGTATTGTAGTTATTTTGTCGAACCGTTCATGGTTTTTCAATCCAAATTTTGATATTTTAATTAGGCTAAATAAAGTTCATCAAATTTAATTTTCATTAAATTATTTTTATGAAGAAAGGAATTTTACCACATGAAATTAATTAAAATTGATTGATAATTTTTCATTCTTGACTGAAGCTGGGCTCGAACCCAGGCGTTTTACGGACAGGTTACCCTTACATGTTTCAATCGCAACCACTCGATCTCTTCAGAGAGGTTTGGCGTTTAACACTCACAGCCATCGACGACTGCTGACAGTCAATAGTCAAACATCAATCTTTAAACCAAATTGTATTTAACACTTGGTAGATCGAAATTTGCTTTTTTTGAATGATTGTCCATTTTAATTCATTTACATGTTCTTCCTTTTTTCTGTTTTTCGTACTTTTTGTCAAGAATTCTTCTTGAAGTCCAAAGTAAATTTTTTTTTTTTTTTAAATTTTTTTGTCTTTCTTTTTCTTGTTGACCTTTCTCAACAAAACTTGAAAAGCAGAGAACATAGAATAAATAGTACAGTAATTTTGACTTTGCTGCACAATCTCCTTTGCACGATTTTTTGTGCAGTTAAATCAGAAGTGCTCTTATCTTAAATGCGTTTAGCTGCCTTAATGTGCAGGTGCACAATTGTGGTTACCTACATAAAAGTGCAGCTAAAGTAAATTGTTTAAAAGATGAATAGAAATCGTTTTTATTAATAAATTGATATTTTATTAAAATTTTATAAAATTTAATACTAATATGAAAAAGAGGCCACCATATTTTTTATGTGTGCAGCTAACTTTGATGTTTTAAATTTAAATATTTTAAAGCTGCACAAAAATATGATAAATATACAAGTATACAAAATGCACATAAGCAAGGATTTTGAAGAATAATTACAGAAAATATGTGCTTTGAGCAGTTAAGTCAAAGTGCAGCTAACTTGAATTTTTTGTATGAAAATAATTTTAAAATGCAAAAAATTTTGTGCATTTATCTTAAATGTGCAGGTATAGAAAGTGCACTAAAAAAAGAAATTTGTATAGGATTTGAAACAATAATGACAAAAATTTTTAATTTTGTGCAGTTAAGTCAAAAGTGCACTTAAACAAGAGGCAGTTTAGTCAAAACTACTGTATTAATAATAATATTAATTTGTTAGCCTAAGTTCATACGGCTCTTTTCTTATTGAAAAGATTCTTCCTTTTTCTTCTTTGAACATGAATTGGCGTTCAAATTATTCATGTCATGTTTACGCCATGTTTTTTATTTTGTATAGTCGTGCGTTTGTATGTGTGCTTTTTTGATATTGAAAACAATAACAAAATTAAACAACGAATGAAAAAGCAAAACGTAAAGACAGTACAGGCATTTGTGTACTCGTTTCTTTTCCCCTCGCCCCTCTCGCCTATAAAGTAGCAATCTTTTCAATAAGAAAAGAGCCGTATGAACACAGAATTAATTACACTGTGCTAGAATTACACACGTTTTTTCTGCCAATCGGGGTACCTGGCGTTTTAACCTAATTCCGGTAGGCTGAACCCAGTGATGCTAACCGTTTGTTTTAGGTTAGCTCTCCTTTTCGAGATATAGCGTTAGTTCGAAAATTTAGGAGGTTGCACAACATAAATTCGTATAGCTCCAAAACTAAATAAACGAAGCTCCGTTATAAAATTATCTTAATATTCTCATAACTTAAGTACGAATAACACTTAAACGTACTTAAAAAACAATCCTAAATGGCAATAAATTCGAAAATCAATACCGAAATTTCTTAAAACAAGTACAAAATTCTTAAACCAAGTAAAAAAAAAGATTTAACTTTTCGTTGGTAGTGCCACTCTGAAAGTAAAATTGCAAAGTGAGCGTTTTAATCTCATTTAACTTATTAAAGTTTGTTGTAGACTACTACAACAACACCTCACAAGTAGTTAAAAAACGATTTGCTTGTGTGTAGAAATAACAAAAACAACATACCGAGACGATAACACACTATTTTCATGTTTTAAAAGTAAAATTGAGAATTGTTGCTTCTCATTTCGTTTATATTTTCAGTTATAACGGGGAGTTAAATTTTAAGGGCCGATGTTGAATGTAATCCACACCTAAACGTCAAGTTTTTTTGCATTTCATTTAACATTTCGCAATTTCAGACTAGCTCAATTTGAACCACGGAAAGATACACAATCGAGCAACGCTTGTTATGAAAATGGGCGTTCAAATCAAAATGCATATCGTGCACTTCGTGATTTTTCGTGAGGCACATTTTTACCTCAGTGGATTAGTCAACAAGCAGAATGATAATCCAAGAGTGATTGTCGAAAAGCCAATGTACTCACAAAGAGTGACTGTTTGGTGCGGTTAATGGGCTGGCGGCATCATCGGGCCGTATTTTTTCCAAAATGAGGCCGGTCAAGCAGTTACTGTGAATGGTGTTAGCTATCGTGAGATGACAACGAACTTTTTATGGTCCGAATTGGAAGATATGGATGTGGACGGTATGTAGGACGGTGCCACTTGCCACATAGCTAACGAAACAATGGCTCTTTTGCGCGACAAATTCAATGGCCGTGTTATATGACGTGGTGGCGATGTTAATTGGCCGCCAAGATCATGTGATTTGACACCGTTGGTCATCTTTCATTAGGGTTATTTGAAAGAAAAGGTGAACGTCGATAAGCCAGCAACAATTCAAGAGCTAAAGGATTAGATAATTTGGCACATTAGCGGCATGGAACCTCAATCATGCCTCAGCGTCATCGAAAATTTGGACCATCGGATGGAGGTGTTTGGCCGATATTTTGTTCCATACATAATTGAACCATACTAATATTATCATAATAAAAACAAATGACAATAATTTTCTAAACAATTTGTGTTTTATTCAAAATCAACATCGGCCCTTAAAATTTAACCACCATTCATAGTTGGGGGTAGTGCACTAAATATTGATTTAAAACTGCAAAGAAATTAGTTTGCACTCTTTTTTACCAACTTTAGTGATGATTGTTATTTTTAACTACCACTAAAAAATATCTGCACTCAAATCAAATAGTACAAAATTTGGACACTAAAATTTAAAAAATGTTACTTTGTATGTGCATGGTTTTTGATTTCTTTTTGGGATATGCATAAGTAAAAAACATTAAACAAAATGAAATTTTGTCAATAACGGTATAATTATTGGCTTTAATCATGAAAAAACAAGTTTTTAATTTTAAATTTAGTGCAAAAATTTAAGTTGCACTCAAATGAGTGAAAAAGAAAAAAGTTGCAAAAAGCTGATGATTGCTTTTTTAAATCAAACTATTTTTTTTTTTGAGTGCAAAATTGTTTAACATCATTATCACTCATGTTTAGTGAGGCTGCAAATTTTCAATTCATCACTCAACATCAAAAAAATATTTTTGCACTATTACTAAGTGTGAGTTGAAACTGCAAAATGAGTGCACTACCCCCATCTATGCCACCATTTATATGTACATTAAGTTTTTAAATGATGCTGCTGTTTTATAATTGAAATTCTGTAAGGTGTAAAACGGGTTAGTTTATCAATCATAATAAAATTATTCTTGGAATTTCACTTTTGGGTTATTTGAAGTACGAATTCGGGATTGAATCAACTCTATAATACTTGAATCAAGCGTATTCTGAGATTGATTCAATTTTATTTTTAGTTAAAACAATCTCATTTTCCGATCATTACAAGTACGAAATCGGGAATAAATATGGATAAGTTAAGTATTTCGCGATTGAAAATACGTACTTTAATCAATCTTTATGTACTTGATTCAAGAAAATGCGTACTAAACGTACGATAGATACCGCTTCGGATTGATTTTAGTAAGGATGTATTGATTTTTCTTTTGAGTGTGCAACTTTTGATGTGAATACCTTTATTGTTTATTTATTATTATTCATTCTGTTTTTATGTAATAATTTAATAAAAATTTAATAATAATTTCACTATGCAACTACAAACTTGTAGTCTTGTCGTTAAAAACTGTCATAATAAATACCAAATCAAATTTAAACAAAAATATCAAAACCACCAGCAAAAGCAATAAAAAATATAACATTTAATTGTCATTTAGTATTGACATTTCTCGTCAAAAATATCTACAACTGCAGCAACAACAACAACAAAATACAAGTAATAAAAGAATTTCTCAAACATATCACGATTAAAAAAGAAAAACTTGAAAAAATATTTTATACAAAAAATAAATTTTATTCGCTTCAACTTGTGCATATTTTAACAATGTTACCAACTGAAAAGGGTCCCTCCATTCATATCGATAATAGTAATATTCCAACAAGCCTGGGCAGCCATTCAGACTGTTAGTCAATTCAGCTAATGTGGCTGACTGGCTGGCTGTCATTCAACATACAATTCAATTTTCACGTTCAGCGTTTTATAATCATGTCTAGACAGACACCAAACACAAGAAGACTTTTGTTGCATACAAGTCAACCACTAAAAATGTTCGTTCGTATAATAAAATGGAAAAAATTACAAAAAAGTGAAAAACTTTTATATGCTGTTGCCACTGTTACAACTTGCTATTTAAGCGCCTACAGTTACAATCATTTCCTATTACTTTTTCTGCCTTGTTGCATTGTTACAACTTTGTGTTGCAAAAGGCAGCTGTTGCAAAGCTTTTGTGGCACTCTCTGCTCAATGGCAGTATGGAGGAGGTGAATTTGCTATTAAAAGAAACAGGAGTTGGGGATTTGGCAGAGCATTATATATAAAGCTCAGCTCTTTGCAAAACAGATTTATTAAAAAGTTTTTCATTTCACTGTGAAAATTTTTCCACTTCACATGCAGTACCTCGCAGCCTATTGGCTTCTTCTCATAACAAGTCTTTTTGGCAATTGTTTGAAGTACAATTGGTAAAGAGTATTGATTGTATGTGTGGTGAAAATTTGTTAACAATTTCTAAAGCCTCAATAAGAACTATTAAATATTTAACTGTCAGTCTAGATGACAAACCACATTTCCCAATTTAGAGGTTAGAATATGTCAATATGTATTATAAATTGAAATTAAGTGTAAATATTTAATTGAAAAATTCTATTATGTCTTTTCCAATCCGCATATAAATAGTTTTAACTTTTTTTTCGTGTGCATGCCTAAAATAAATTATTACCATGCCATGCCACCTTATTTGTTTTATTGCAAGTTATTGCTAAATTCGGTTGACATTAAGGCGCCATAATTAAATTCTTATAATAATTAAAAACAAATTGAAATAAATGTTTATTTAATGAAACAGTTGCTTGTCTTAAGAATAAAAGTGAAATTTAAATTTATCATGGCTTTAGAAAATTTATTGCTGGCAAGACTATAAATAAAAAAGCCGACAAAAAATCAATAAAATTAAAGACTTGTGTCGCAAAGTGCGACAAAACGTTGAAAGATAGCAATTCAAAAAAAATTTAACCATAAAAAAATATTAGTTAGACACTTTGATTTAAGTCCCAGTTCTGGTTTTATTTAAGGGCTCTACTCGTACTTTAAGTTCTAGTGGATTACCCATGTTCTGTTACTTTGGTGAGAACCTCTCGCATCGAAAATATATGAAGCAAAATATTCCATCGTTACTCGAAAATGGAGGAAAAATAGTGTCTGTAACTCAGGTCGAAAACTGTGAGATTAGATTACGAAGTTGTTAACGTTGTAAATGACATAATATTACACTCAAAGTCGATGTGAATTTGCAAACCTTGAGAACGGCAATCAGACATATCCTTGCCACATTGAGTGCCAAGTCGTACGTTTTCGCACGACAGTGATTTTTTTACTTAGTTTATTTAGAGCCTGTCGTTCATTTATAGAAGTCATTCATTGAAATTTGTTGTGATTTTCAAATAAAGAACTTTTTACTGAACATTTTTGCAAAAGCATTCATGGGTCTAGGATGATTTTTTTGAGGTTTTATAAAGTGAAAAATGTATAAAAAGTAAATAACACAAAAATTGCTTGGCCTCCTGGGAAGGTTTTCGTCAAAACCGCTTAACACTCAATGTGTTAAAGGCGACCAAATTTACTAAAATTGAAAAATTTTCAACGACGGCGCACATTGGGGATTTTTGTGTAGAGGTAAGGAAAAAAATAAATTTTTCAAAAAATTTAGTGATTTCATCACAAATTCGGTTTAAATAATATAGAATACATAAAAGTAATCAAAATAAAGAAAGTTAGAGAAATATATATCGTCATCTACAATATAAAAAGTTTAACTAACAAGAAAAATTTTAAATGATTTTTTTTTTTTAATAATTTCGTGTTTTCCTTATAAAACATGCAGCAATCAATAAAAAAAATCGATATTGTTTTCTTTTTTGTTAGTCAGAGCATTTTGCGTTTTAAGCAACAATAAATGTTATAAATACTACTTAACTTGTACGAAAAAATATCAATTTTATTATTAATATAATATAAAAAAAATATAAAATTAATAAATAAATAAATAATTCTATAAGAGCCTTAACTTCGTCGCTTATATCACTATGCTTTTTCTGGCTAAATGAAGGAGTCAAATGTGAGATCATGGGATCTGATATTACCATCAGTCGGTGCATAATATCTTCGTTCGTTGAAATTCGACTGCATTTTCTGGAGTGTCTGAGGCGATCTTCATTTAAATTTCGTGTAAAAGCTTTTATATATTTGGGGGATTCACATGGTAATCATAAAGTTGTAAAATCATATGTCCTAAAATAATAACAAGAAATATATATGACTGCTGTGGGCAACAGCTTATAGTTTAGATTTCTATTGCATAGTTATGACGAATCAATGAACACAGCATTAACATTTTTATTTTGTTTAAAACACAACAATATTTTTTTAAACCTAAAATATTATTAAGGACATTATGACGATATGACTTGATAGCACACCATGTGGATGCCCCAATTGTATCCAAAACTTCACATGCTTTATTTTCGTTTAAGCCAGCGTACGATTGTTGCAGAAACTGTTTTAATTTTGTTCTGTCTGTCAAATTCCAGAAGCTTCGAGCATAAAACCCCATGTGAAATAGAAAAACTTGCCATTGTCGTAAAACTCTTTTAATAACACCGCAATAAAAAATATTTTGGGGGTGGAAAATTAATGGCGGTCGGTCTCATTTTTCTATAGCAAAAAATGGTTAATTCCTGAGGTATTGGTATTACAGCATCGAGAGTATGAAATTAAAGTTAAGTATGTTACAAACCGGCGGAAAGGTTAATTTGTCAAGTTTCTCAATATAGTTTTATTTTTAAGGTTTAAGAGATACTTACACACAAATTGGAAACAAAAATCAAAATAGTGCATATGCTAAAAATCGAAAAAGGGTTGTTTTGAATTACAAAACATTTATTTAAATAGAAATCTCATTCGCATTACACTAAGCGACCAAAAAGCACTTTAATGAAATGACCTAAGCTGTTTTTTTGAGCAAAAATAAAAGGCCCATTTTGAAAAAAAAAAAAATATCAAAAATTTTTGTTTTTGCCAAAACAAAGTCAAACAAAATATTCACATGGATGAGAACAAACAGCTGTTTGTCCAAAATGTCAAATTTTGACACCCTATAACTCAGAGAGTTCTTGTACGATCTTGTTGAACAATTGTGTCCAAACTACCATCCAATAGGAATAACCTTGGTGCAAATTTCATCCCAATCGGATGACATCGGTTTTAAAAGTTTGGTCACTTGACATGATGAAATCCCCCATATAGGAAATCGGTTTTTGCATTGGTGCCAATAGGTTGAAAAAATTAATTTTCTTTTACATGGAAAATGTAATAATTAAAAGTTTTAAAAGGCCACTTATACTTTTAAATTAAAAACATAAGCTCACATAATAAAATAATATTCGTCTTGAAAATCTAAGGTTTATTTTAATACTACATTTACACCTACGAAAAATCCAGTACTTACGATATTTCGAGCCAAATCTAGTTGTTTTTGACTAGATTTCCCATACAAAACAAAATCTACTTCGTGACTAGATTTCGACGAAATCTACTCAAAATCTAGTAGTACTTAATGATGCAACTATATAGCACTAAAAACTACTTCCCCGCACAAGAAAAAATGACATTTAAAAATAAAACAAAACAAAACAAAAACTGATAAAAAAATATTAAAAAGTTTTATAAAAATTTTAAAAAAATAAAAAAGAAGAATAATATTGATAAAATAAATATCGTTGATTATTAATAAAATGAAATGCAAATTGTTTAATGTATATTTCTTTTTGTGTTTGGATGTGTAACGAAAAACTTTTAGTCAGTTCTTTTGTTGTAAAAACAAAATCTCGCTAATGTCAAAAAAGTATAATGTAAACGCACTAGATTTCGAAGAAGATTTTAAATCAAATCTACAATATTTCGGCCTAATGTATAAGTCGGTTCGGTAAAACATACAAGTACTGAGTTTGAGACGGCTTAAAAAAAACTAGCAGTCAGATCGAAGCAATTCTTTTTGATTTGATTGTGCCATTTAGACTAAAATTTCAAAATATCACTGCATATTACATGAAAAGTATGTTGACTATTTGACTTTTTTCCGCAAAATACCCAGTGTGAGGCGACGTAATACATCAATTTGCTATACCATATTATAGAATGTTTGTTGTTTACAAAAAAACTTTGAGAAACTTTGTATATTTTTCAAAAGTGTTAAAAAAAAAAACAATGAAAAAATCAGCCAAAAAGAAAATACTTAACTCTTCCGTGCTATTATTTATTGCACTATTTTTTTTAGTGTAAAAATTTGTTCTCATCCCAATTTTTATTCGTGAGTTTATTTGACAGTTCAAAGCAGGAGCTTTCTCACAAAAATTTTACAGACACACTTTTTTTGTAAGTTGGAAAGTAGTTTTCTTACGTGACGATTATTACTCGCCAAAAATGTTACAGACGCAGTTAAGTAAGAAAAACAGCCGTTTGCTTTAATTTATGGCATTTTTTGTTTCATTTCTCACATTCCAGTCGAAAATGTTCGCGACGCGGGAGAAACAGAACATGGGCGCAGATTGATTTTTACAATAAGAAAATAAGAGAACATTTTCTCGCGTCTGAGAGAGAGATCTCTAGATCTAGATAATTTTTGGTGTATATTTTGTTGGGAGAGTTAAAGTAGAACTGAACAGGTAAGCAAGTACAGTCGGTCAATCCTGATTATAAGATTCCTTATATCAAAGTATTTAAAAAGAAACTTTCGAGTTAACCCTACTTGGGACTCATGGACAATCATGAACCTGCAGAACAAAATTTGTTATGAGGCTATTAAGATTCAAATAAAAGTTCTTTGTGCCAATTATTATTTTGATATCTTCAATAATATGAATTTTTTTTTTGTCTTTAAGAAAATTTAGTGAGGGATTTATATGGGACCTTTGGTTAACTTTGAACCTACCAGCATAACATTTTGTCATGAAATAGTAGCTATTGTAAAAGTGATTGTCGCCATTGTATGTTAGTACATTTATAAGTAAGTTATGACATTAAAAGCTGTTTTTAGGAGTAGTATTTGCATGTGGAGCAAAGGGCCATATGGTCAAATATGGACCGATTCCAATTAATTTTCGTAAGTGGATTTCAATGCAATAGAACGAAAAGGTCGTCCAACCATTATGCACAATGTTAATTGTGAGTCACACCTTAATGTCCAGTTTTTTGGTCAACATAATTTGAAATTTATTTGTTTCAGTGTTGGACAAATTCAACCACGGAGAGGTACAAATTGAGCAGCGCGTTAAGATTGTTGAAGTCTTTTACGAAAATTGTCGTTCCAATCAAAATGCATTTCGTGAACTTCGTGATTTTTTTGGTCAGCATAATCGACCAAATGTGTCCATAATCGGGAGAATTGCGCATTTGTGCAAATGAGAATTCACGAGTGATTGTTGAAAAGCCGATGCATCCACAAAGATTGACTTTTTGGTGCGATTTATTGGCTGGCGGCGTCATTAGGCCGTACTTCTTCGAAATTGAGGTCGGCCAAGCAATTACCGTGAATGGTATTCACTATCGCAAGATAATAACGGACTTGTTGTGGCCAGAAATTTAGGATATGGACCTGGACGATATATGGTTCCAACAGGATTGTGCTACTCGCCTCACAGCTAATAATACAATGGCGCTTTTGAGGGAGAAAGTCAATGGCCGTATTATCTCACATCGTGGCGGTGTTAATTGTTCGCCATGACTTCTTTCCCTGAAGATATTTAAAAGAAAAAGTGTAAGTCAATAAGCCAAGAACAATTCAATAGCTAAAGGATGAGATAATTGGGCACATTAACGACATGGAACCTCAATTATGTCTCAGAGTCATTTAAAATATGGACCACAGATCATTTGGCCGATATTTTGCTTAACACATAATTGTCATAGATCCTTCTTTCATAATAAAAAAATATCAAGATAATTCTCTGAAAACTTTTTGTTTTATTTCTAACTGTACCAAATTTAATCTAAAGACTCTATTCCGGAAACAAGCTTTTTTCAAAAGATCCCTGTGACATTAAGAGTACTTATTTACCAAGTTGTATCCAATTTTTTTTTGTTTTTTTTGTTAATTCCCTAATCTAATCCCGCGAAGATCTACGCTTGTCTGCAGGAACCAGAGTCTCTGGCGGGAATCGAACCCGCAACCCCGGCGCTGATAGACTAGCTCACTACCAGCTAGCCTACTGGGGCACCTGTTCTTTGCGATTCAGAAAGTGAAGGGTTACACATATTAGCACAAACTTAAATTACCCTCTCTACTATTGTAGCGTGTGTATAAAAATGAACTTTTTGTTGGGTTTAAAAAAAAACTTTTTCAATATATTTTTTAATAAATTTAAATTTTCAACAAAATCCAGCAACATCAGCAAAAATAACAATTTGCAAGTAAATATTAAAGCATTTTAACAATAACAATAAACAAAAATTCAACATAAGAATAGAGTAAATAAATCAAAGAACTGCATTTTTTTATAAATTTATTGTTTTATTTATGTTACATTTTTTTAACTCAAATACATTTAAAATAAATATGTAATAAAATGAAAAATTAACAAAATAAAATTAAAAGTACGTAAATAAATATAATTGTTTATATTGTTACAACAGTTGTCATTAATTGCAGATCTGTTTTTTGTTGTTGTTTTTTATATTGTTGCAATTTGCTGGTAAATGTTTGTCAATACTTTTTTTTAACACACATCCAAGCTTGTTGGTTCAGCGTTGCCGCTTAATATTTTTGAAAAGGAATCAGAAAAGGTAATTTTCCAACAAAAAGAAGACACAAGAGGGTCTGCTTACTACAATCCCTAACCAGAGGGTTAACGTGGTAGCTGAAATATCTTGATTACGCTGATTAGATATGTCTGCTCTCGCACGGTTTCCATGATATGCAGAATAAGTGAATTGTTGTACAACTAGAAGCATCCAAAGCAAACCTTTTTTTCTGTTAGGACCAGCACTCAGGGAATGACCGTTACTACTGCAATGTATTGTTTTGGAACTAGGAAAAAAGGTAATGGGAAAGGAGGATAGAGGGAGTAGTGTTTGTGAACATTTGACTTGAACTTTGTCATGTTGTAATTCATAGGGAAGACTTCAGCCGGAAGGTTATTCCACAAACGAACAGTCCGGCAAAAAAAAAACGAATTCTCCCTGTAATGCGTTGTACGATTCACCTGCCTAAAAATTTAAAGATTAACATTGCCAAGAAAAAAGTCATGCGTATTGATACCACAAACTCTTAAAGGACTCATTGAGGAATCGGACAGGCAGGAAAATCCAATTTAATGTTCGGTGGAACCAACATGTTTCTCAAGTGTCAAAAGAAGCGTTGAATTGTCTTGGTTTCTTAAAACGGCGCCAGAATTACTGCACTAAGTATGACCTCCTTCCTATTAATACCGCCTATATCCGACCGAAACTGGAATACAACGCTTATCAGGGCATCGCGTGCAAAGGACTGCGTTGAATAATATCAATGACTCGATATGACCACAGTAGGTGTTCAGCTGCGCAGTGCGAACTCATCTCTGAGACGCGGGTGCATGCCCGTTGGTACCCGCCTTTCCACAGATCACACCCGTTCGTTGCCGACTGTCCAATGTAACGCACAACGCGTTAAAGAGAAAATTAATTTCTCGATCGAACTGGCAATGTGTGGAATAGACTCCCGGCAGAAGTCTTTCCAGTCGGCTACAATTTGGAAAATATTATATTAAATGTCCGCAAACACTACCTCCACTTTCCTTCTCCTCATACATTTTTTCCTAATACCAACTCAATGCATTGCATTAAAGGCGACCGTACACGACATGTTTTTGTCATCTGACATGTCAAATTTCCCACTGCAAAATACATACATGTCGTGTGTTACCTTTTTAACTTTGCTTCTGTAAAAGTCAGACGCAAAGTCATCTGACAAAATTTCAATTAGAGCGTGCTCTATTTTCTTCTGACAAACCATCTGACATCAGAAAGCTATGCCGGGAAGAAACCGGCAGCGGCGTCCACTATTGACGGAATCATTAGCCGGCTGAAGTTAATTTTTTACAATACCGAGATATGTTTGATCATCTTATGTGAATATATATATATAAAAACTGTTTTATTATAAAATCCTAAATTGGTATCTTTGAATTAAAAGAAAAAAATGTTAAGATGGCTGAACTATTTTACGGCGCAAATAAAACTTTTCATGGCGGCAGCAAGTTATTTTGAAACCGAGCACTACTTTGGTTTCTGCAATAACAATGCGAAAAAAACAGAGACAATGTCAGAAGCAAATTACATGTACGTTTGTGACCGAATATTATAAAGCTTATGTAAAACAGCGATTTTGACAGACATGCACAATTACATGTGACTTGAAAATTTGACATGTCAGATGACAAAAACATGTCGTCTATATGCGCCTTAATAGAGGATTTCCCCGGAGTGTTAGCTCAAAATAAATAAAAAAATTAAAAAATTTCTGTAAACTATGACGTCCTGTTGTTACCTCAGAAGTGTATTAGCGTCACCTGGTGGATCGAGCTAAGACATTAAAAATATAATTAATGCGGGAAACCAATCATTTGGAAGACTAATGCTAAGTTCCCACTTAGGTTTTTAAACTCGTTTAAGCAAAATGTTGATTTAGCTAATCAAAGCCGTTCACATTACATTTGAGATGATTAAGATGACAGATGATTAAGAAAAAAACACAACAAACAAATATTTATTTCTTTAAAGTATTAAAAATGCATAAAAACACTTTTATAAAGTTATCAGAAGATTATTTTAATCATTTTAATGATGAAATTGTGAAAATGTATGAATTATTTAAGGAAAAAAAAAAAATATTAAACAGAAATCTTGGCCGGTTGTACACGATCATGTTGGCTATTCTACATTTGAGGTATGTTCAGTGGGTTCTATGTGCTTTATGAAGTTATTTAGTTGTAATCATGTCAATTTGAAGTGATTAACAAATCACCTCAATGTATGGGTAATCATCTCGATTTTGAACTGATTAGAGCTTAATCACGTTCGAACTGCTAAAACGCGTTTAAGAAGCCAAATGTGAACATAGCATTAACTTGATATAGTCAACGCCAAACTAATAATCTAACCTGTCATACGGTTGTGAATCGTGGAACGCAGCAGGCAAAGAAATATACACAGTTCAAGTATTTACCAACCGCAGTCTGCGCAGAATATTAATGATATTCAGGCCAGCCAAAATCTCAAACTCCGGCTTATGGCAAAAAATTATCAAGGACGCGATTTTGAGAAGAAAATGGAGTCGAATTGTAACCAAAGGGTCACAACGGTAACGCTGGTTCTTTTTGTATTTTGGTGGGAGAATTGAACAAATATAAAAAAATAACTATACTGCCTCTCTTTATGTATGAGATTGTAGTTGTAGAGTATGTGTGTTTACAAATTTATTATTTATGTAAATTATTTTTGTTGTTTTTAAGTTAAATTGCCATTATGACAAAAACAGCAGTTACAGTAAATAAATACATCACAGCAAACCAGCAGGTCAAATTGTAAGCGCTTCCCCTTTTCAGGCCTTTTAGAAGTTTAAAAACAGCATTCTTAACGATATTTAACTTCTACCACTTTGCCTTCTCTGAAAAGGCCTTTCAGAATGTCTTAAAAAAATTGCGAACTGAATTTCTTACTCTAGGATAAGGCCTTTTGAAATCGGCCTCTGCAAAAAAGCCCTTTCGCAGGTCTCTTTTCTATATATTTTGACCGCTGGGACACAGCAATAATAAATACACATTTAAGTTTTGATTATAGTTATGAAAGAAAGAGTGGGATAAAAGAGAGAGCATTTAGTTTATGTGTGTTGTTTGTAGGAATTGTGGGTGTTATTGTGTTGCTAGTAAAGAAATCAAAACATCAGTGTTATAAAAGAAAAAATAATTCATCATTTACAAGTGTATAAAATGTTAAACATAAACGCATTCATTTACATACATATGTGTATTTTCAAACTTAATTTACATATAAACTGTTATAACAATAACTGTTTTCTGTATGCAAATATTTTGTTTAACAAAAAATTTACTGCCTGTCGTACTATTTGTTGAAACAAACTGCCCAGGTAACCCCGACGATGGGTTAAAAAGTTTTGTTTAAACTATAAAGCACCATGGGTTGGTATCTAATAAAATTTAAACTACACAATTAGTAACACATTTTTAAAAACTTTTTTTTTTTTTTGTTACAATGCAAATTTTGACTTTGTAAATGTTACTTAAAATTTAACAAAATTCGGCATGATTTCTACTGACAATTGGGGTCACATTTTGTTTGAATGAAAAATGGTAATTTAAAATATTTTGCTAACATTTATTAAACTTTTGTTAAGTATGAAAAAAATGTTGGAATATGGCATATTTACTCTGTTATAACGAATCTTTAATACCCTTTACCAAAGTTTCGTTAGGGTATTTATATTGAAAACAAAAACAAATTTTGATTTCTTAATTGTTGTATCAAAGTCAACTCCATAACGAAAATATGGATTACAAGCACAGGCAGATTAAAGAAGAAGATTACAGATATAGATAGGTAGATTATAGAAATATAACATTGTGTTGCAAAAAAGCTCAGTTCTAACTTGAAGTTAAGTTCTGGTTCAGTTCTACATAGTTCAGTTCTTCCGGCCTTTTATAGATGTTTATGCCATCAGCGGGCTTTAAAGCAGATTTCACCTTAGAAACCTGATTGTGGTCATGACTGGCCACTGGCAATTGAAGTACACGCCCAGAGGATAGGGCCTCCTAACAATGACCTTTGTAGAAGTCCAAAAGGCGAGGAAGAATCAACGGAGCATTTTCCCTAGCATTGCCCGGCATTCGGAAAACTATGACTCAAACTCTTTGGTCGAAGAACAAAGCTTGTCTCTCTGACATTGATAAAACAGGATACATTTCTTTATTGAATTAACCGGCTAAATTGGTAAAAAAAAATGTCTTAAACCCAGTGAAATATGTTAACACAACGAGAACTAATTGCTGTTCTTGATTGCAGCTGCCAATGGAATCTTACCTAACCTATTTCAGTCCTAGTTCAGTTGTAGTGCATTTCTAGTTCTAGTTCATTTCTAGTTCAGTTCTAGTTCAGTTCTAGTTCAGTTTTAGTTCAGTTCTAGTTTAGTTATAGTTCAGTTCTTGTTCAGTTCTAGTTCAGTTCTAGTTCAGTTCCAGTTCAGTTCTAGTTCAGTTCTAGCTCAGTTATAGTTCAGTTATAGTTCAGTTATTGTTTAGTTATAGTTCAGTTCTAGTTCAGTTCTAGTTCAGTTCTAGTTCAGTTCTAGTTCAGTTCTAGTTCAGTTCTAGTTCAGTTCTAGTTCAGTTCTAGTTCAGTTCTAGTTCAGTTCTAGTTCAGTTCTAGTTCAGTTCTAGTTAATTTCTAGATAAGTTCTAGTTCAGTTTTAGTTCAGTTCTAAATCAGTACTATTCCGTTCTATTTCAGTTCTAGTTTAGTTCTAGTTCACCTCTAGTTCAGTTCTAGTTCGAGTTCAGTTCTAGTTCAGTTCGAGATCAGTTCTAGTTTAGTACGAATTTAGTTCTAGTTCAGTTCTAGCTTAGTTCGAGGTCAGTTCTTGTTCACTTAAACTTAGTCTTTCACAGGGAATAACAAAGTAAGTGTTCTATTAACTAAGGTTTATTTTTAATAAATCCTCTTTTATATACTAAATAGTAATCGGCCGTTTTATCATAACGAAATATCTTGTTAAAATGAATTTGTACAAAATTTTAGCTAACTTTTTTTCCCCCGATAAACACACATCCTGCCTGTATTAAAATAACATTTTAATAAATGTCATTGCAACTTTTTTAAGTTATTCCTCTATTTTTGAAGGAAACATTTTTTCATGTAACTTGTCATACAAATTTTGTTTGTTTTTTTATTTTGTTTTACAATTTGTTAAAAAATTATTTTTGTTTGCAATTTGTTAAAATGTAAATTTTTTTAAACGTTTGACATGTGTTTTTGTGGTACTTTATACACAAAAATTTATTTGCTTTAATTTAATAAAAGAAACTAAAAAAAAATTATTTTTTAGTTACATAGATTCTTATTGTATGTACATACATATGTATATTTGCTTTAATTTCATTTAGATTTGTTGATTTTTAATTGGCTAAAAACACACACACATCGCTGGATGGATGGATGGATGGATTCAGTCAAAGCCGCAGACAGACACAGCTAACGAGTTTGCGAATCTGAACAGTCTGACATTTATTGACGGGTACAACATGTTTTTATGACAAACATTAATTTATGTATGTATTTTAAAAATATGTTTTCTTTATCATGGAATTAAATTTAATTGATTTAAGTAATAAAAAATAGTTTTCAAGTAATTTGAAGGAATTTAAGAAAAAACTGGAAAAAGGAAATCTGGTTTTTTCAACAGTTCTTTCTAAAATTTTTCTTAAACATTAGATACAAATGGATAATTTTTTTTTCTTATGCAGTGTGAATTTTAAATTAACAACCAGAAAATAACACAAAAAGGGAGGTTAACTATTATCTCACGAAAAACAAAAAGTTCACATGTTCATGTGTTTGCCGATCTCCGTTTTATAGCGGAATTAATATAATTAATAATAGAAAATATTAAAAGCCATTTGTTATTTTTCTTCAATTTTAGTAGCCCTTATTTGAAGAATGAATCCCATATACATACACGGAAAAAATTGTTTACTAAGCCAGCAGAAAATATGGCTTGAACCAAGAAAATGTTGCATAATCTCGTCTAAAGCCTGGTACTCTATTCAACATTCCACGTGAAATGCTGTCAAAATGCATATGAAAAAAACTTGTGCGGAATGTCTATGAAAAAATGTTGATAGAGTTGTTCGTACTCTGTTCATTTTGTGAAAAAGTTCCGAAATGTTTCTGGCAACATTTATTTACAACTGTGAAATAATGTAAGCTGCACTTATTTCACGTAGAGTTTTAAGCCAAAGAAAACAAGTATGACCTTAAAATTAAAAAAGAAATTAAAAACTAAAACACCACAACCGGTAACAGTTTTTTATTCATAAAGGGTCCGCCAAATAACTTTTTTTTTTTTGAAAATGCTATAAAAAAAACTACTGAATATTTTATCAAATTTCTTTTTTTATTTGAAAGTACAATCCTTCCGGTTAATAATGGAAAATAATTTCATTCAAATGGCTGCCTCGACTGGTGAACAAAAATTCGTTCAACATGGCCCGATAACGATCGCCATTGACTGTAACGGCCACTCCTTGCTCATTTTCGAAGAAAAATGGCCCAATTATGCCTCTGGACCAAAATCCGCACCAAACAGTGACTAGTTTTGGGTGCATCGGCTTTTCAATGTATGCGTGCGGGTTTTCTGTGCCCCAAATGCGACAATTTTGCTTGTTTACATACCCGCCAAGATCAAAATGAGCTTCATCTGAAAAGATGATTTTTTTTGGCAAAATCGGCATCTTCTGTAAGTGGATCGCAGGCCCACTTAGCGAAGCGAAAACGCATTGGATGGTCAGTTGGCTTCAACTCCTGACCAAAGTCTTTATGCAAAATTCGTCTCAATGATGTCTCCGAAATGTTCAATTGTTGAGAACGACGCACAGTGGCGCCCGTAGAGCAAACGAGGTTGCAAAAATCAAAATTTTCATGAGCGCCGACGAAGTTTTGAATAAACCCATGTTATAGGAAACTTTTCAACGATTTCAAATATGCCACTCTTAATAATATCACATTTTTAGTTTAGAAGATATAACCGTATAAAGTTGACCGACTTTCGGTTTCAAAAAAACACACAATTTTTAGTCAATTTGTTGCGATTTCAGGTGTAATATCACGAGAAATAGGTAACGAATCGCCATATTTTTGGTTTTTATTGATGGATGTATTTATTAAATGTATAATGATAAAAAAAATTAACTGTTTGCTTTGTGTTTCTCCTGGTAAATCACTATTTAAAAACTATCCGTTTTTTCACTATTTTCCAACTCTGACGGAAAATAAAAAAAATCTATATTTTTCTATATTTGCAAAACCTGTTCTTTGATTATTTCTTTACATAATTCAAAAGGTTTTATCTGCCCGTACGAGCCCGTTTGGCTTCTAGAGGTAAAAAAGTTTAAAAAGACATGGTTGCAGAAATTGTATGGTGTCAATCCCTGATATGTTTTGACTGACAGTAGTTTGATCTAATAGTTTAAAAAAAACTACTCATTGAAATTAGCAGGTACGTACCTCACTTAAACAATACTTTGGCGTACAAATGGTCAAGAACAATATTGACTTATGGTCCCTACAGGTAGGCACAAATCTTATTTGGACACGTGCATAATATCAAAATTGCATTATTCAGCCTAAATCCATATGTATGCAGGCAACAGGTAAGTTTTTAGGCATGGTAGCATAAGCCTATATATTGCAAAATAAGCATAATGCCTGGATTAGTCTACGACTGAAAGTTGGCGCAACAATTACTGAAACCATTAAACAATTTAAGTACTGAAAACATGGCGTTGAACAATTTAAAATTATTTGAACTGTTTAGAAAGTCAACCACACCAAAGTTTTTCACGGAAGCTGCTTTAGAAGAACTTGATAGCTTATACGGAAATATTGCAAAAAGAGTCAGAAGAACTTTGGTAATTTAAACGATTCTACAAATGAGGAGAATTACGAATATGGAATGTCACCATTGCACGCAAGGATAAGGTGTACGGAATTCTTGCTAAAACTGGCGTATACCCTACCACAAGAGGAGGAAAACTTCGATGAAAATACATCAATAAAGGATAAGGAAAAGATCAGAAAGAAGCAAATACAGGATGCTTTTTTTAAACAAGTTGGACTAAAAGTAGACTGTCCCAAGCACGGATACGGTAACTCAAACGATGGAAACACTTCTAGGAGATTTTTTGAAAATGATGAGGCAGTAACTAGAATCACTGGAATTGACAATCAAATCGTGAAAAGATTGGTAACGATCTTAGATGTTTTAAACTGCAAAGAAAATGTCAATTCTACAAAATATGGAGAATATGCGTCGAAAACTGCATCTCTTTTAGCAGAAATGTATCCACAGAAGAAGTTGACCCCGACCGTCCATAAAATATTGGCGCATGGCAAATATATAATTGAGTACCAGTCTTTGCCAATTGGAGAGCTTTCTGAAGAAGCACAGGAGTCTCTTAACAAATTTTATAAAAAATATAGATTGCAGAACACATTCAAAGCATCAAGGGTAAGGCAAAATGAGGACCTCTTCAACATGTTGGCAGCATCTTCCGATCCACTTATTTCTTCCCTGCGGCATGTGAAGTCAAGAATAGAGTTAGAAAATAATTATAGTTTAGAAATGGTTAGTCTTTTAGATATACCTTCTCTTACAAACTGTGATGAATATTTTACAGAAAATTGAAAAAATAAATTTAAAAAAAAATAATTTTTTTTTTAATTTGTTGGGTAATAATTTAAAACATAAAACCCTAAAGAAAAAAAATAAAAACAATCTAAAAATGTAAAAATAATTTTTTTTAGTTACCATAAAATTGATTTTTCTACTAATTTTAACTTCGATAACCCATAAGTAGGCCCCTACAAAGCGTAGCACCCTTTCCAAACGCTCATTTCATAGGCTGAACAGTTATCTATCATATGCTGTTTAAACTGTTCAATTATCTTATTCGGTTCAAAAGATATGATTTTTGCAACGAAAAAACTCAAATGGCGCCACTGTGCGACGGTGAACTGATGTTGATGGCGCTTTACGCACACTTTCTGCCACAGCAGCAATATTCTCGGGTGTACGCACTGTTTTTGGCTTTTCACGCTTTGGTTTAACGATGAGGATGCCAGTTTCTTTCACTTTTTTCACAAGATAACGAACATACGGAGCTGACGGTGCTTCTCTTCTTCCAAAGTCCGTACGCAATTTTCGCACATATTCCGCAACATTACCATGATTTTCAAAATAATGGCGCAATATTTCCCAGCGTTGTTCAAGCATATACACAACCTTATTCATTCAGCGGAAGGATAAAACTAATTATCTGTAAAATCAGACATGAGCTAAGTGTTACCATTCACGAAATAAGCACTAGTTGAAAAAAAAAAACGTTAGATGGCGGACCCGTTATTTACTTTCTTTTTTATTTAAATTTTTATTATAAAAATAATTTTAGTAAAATATATGTGTTTGTATTCAACATTCTTTTTATTTTTCGAATTTATTCTATGAGTTACATTTCAGTTATGTATTTTATAAAGCTTTTTTTGTAATAGTTCTATTCCTTAAATTTTTAGGAATGTTGAATATAAAATAAAGTAACCTACGAAAGGAGATAATTCCCAGTTTATATATGTGTTTGTTTACATACACGAAACAATGTCGCATACTTTGAAGGAATAAAAACGTCAAATTGTACAAACTCGCAAGATAGGAAACATTGATAAATCTCGTGTGGAATAATGAATGTTGCTCAACATTTTTCACAAATTTGAACATTACTAGGCTTTAGCCAAAAATTACTTATTCTAAATATATGTATGTGTGGCTTGGTTTAAGCAAAGTGTTTCTTTATTTAAGAAAATACGAACGAAATAAGTTAAAATGGAGAAATTATTTTTGGATTTTCTTGTTTTAAGAAATGAAATTAATTACTTTAGAAAATAAGCTTCTTTCTGTGTACGTATATTTAGCGATCAAACGATTGAAATTCGACGTCCGAGTGAACTTAGTAAACAGAATTTGCCTTAAAGTTACTTTAACGTGCTATAATTCGAGGAGAAAAATCAACATCAGAGCAGAGTAGTCGATGCTCTTTATTATGTTTTATATAAGGAGCTGTTGAGAGATGATCTTTTACACGAGACCTTACCACCACAATTGATTCTTTTTTTTTTTTTTTTTTAAAGATAATCAACTTTTTTTTTTTTTTTTTTTTTTTTTTTTTTTTTTTTAATTTCCTAAGCTAATCCCGCGAAGCTCTATGCTTGTCTGCAGGAAAGAAACCAGAGTCTCTGGCGGGAATCGAACCCGCAACCTCGGCGCTGATAGACTAGCTCGCTACCAGCTAGCCTACCGAGGCACTCAAAAACTTTAACCCATTGATGTGTAAACACTGTTATTGAAACTTTAATGGTCGAGAAAAGGTTTATTTTTTGTTTTACATCCATTTATTCAACTATTTATGTATGTCCATGTGTTAAAGTATTGATGTATCTCATTTTTTTTATTGACACTCTGCTTCAACGCCTGAGGTTTATTACTCCAGAAAAAAAAAGTCTGGGAAAAAAATCAGCACTAACAACAGTAAGAGTATTTCAAAAATAAGAACTTGTGGCAACCTAAAGATAAACTCAAATAACACATCATACGGATGCGGAAGACAACAAAACACAGCATAGTTAAAACATGAAGCAGAGAAGAATAACCAAAACAAAAGTTTAGAAATAGTGATAAAAGAAAGAGATGACGAAATTGTCTAAAAAGCTGAAAACATTAAACCGCTACATAAAAATAATAACCACGAACTGTGTGTGGCCAGAAGAGAAAAGAGTAGAAAGTCAACAGAACAGTGCACAAATGTAGCAGTAATAATACGTTCAATAATGAATGTATTAAAATATACTTATTGTTATTGTTGGCCTAGAATTATAAAAATTTACTTTATTAAGAATTTTAAAACATGCTACACAGAAAAAATTAAAAATTGTCTCCAGTCTCCAAATTCATAGAATGAACCAACCCATTTGTTGATTTTGCTCCTATTATCAAAATGATTATATTGATTACTTAAAATTTTAAAAATTTATTATTTTGAATTATTTTTTTTTTTTTCAATCAATGATATTTTTAATTTGAATTAAAAAAATTATCAAAAATCTTTGCCGTTTTAAACAATGTGTTGATTGATTTAATTAAATATAGCTCAGGTTTTGATAATTGAGATAAAATTTATTTCAAAACAACTAAAATGTTAATTAAATCAAAATTGTATTTTTAATTTTCTTTCAACAAAAAAAATAATTGATTCAATTATCACATTAATTTAATTAAAATAGTTTTTAAACAATTTTTTTTAATTGATAAAAAACTACTAATAATTTGTTCTGTCTAGCTTTTACGTTTTTATAGACACTTCAACAGATTTTAAGATTTCGTCTATTGTATAATTGAAACCCTAATAATAGGCAATATTTTCGCATTGCACTTTAGGAAATGATGAAGGTTAAGCTGGAGGTCCACACCATGCATTCTACGCTTTCTATCTGCCTACGCAGCTGTCAAAAAAGTAGAATCTGTGTTGTTTATGAAGCAAGTTACATGCACATAATCGTAGGAAACCTTGAGGTGTATAATGCGGAAAGTAAGTTAACTTTTTAGTTTTGAAGGCATCACAATTAGCGTTTGAACAAATCAGCTGATTTTGACAAATACAATTTTATTTTTACTTGTGGCGATGCCGCATAAAAAGCAAATGCATGTAACATGAAACTTAAAACGCAAGTAAGGTAAAAAAAACATGCAATGCATGGAGGCGAAAGCGCATGGCGTTGACTTCCAGCCTTAAGCTTAAACACATTGTTATCATAACCTTGAAGTTCGCGAATCACAAAAAAAAAATTGATGAAGACAAAAGTCGATTATAGCAGAGGAGTTTGGCAAACAAGCCGGTTGTTTCGATGATTGATTTCTAGATTATCTAGTTGGCTTTCCTCTAACTCACTCGTTTAGTCTTATAGACTTGTTGGGGTAGACACGTGATTTGGCCATAATAAACGAAGAACTCTTTATTTAAGTTCAACAAGGATAAAATTGGGCTACTAAACTAAGTAATAACTGGTCACTATTATGTCGAAACAAATGCGTCTAGGATGAGCATAGAATTCAATGGCTGCAGATGTTGTCTGGTTGCGATCTGCAGTGCAAGTATCAAGTAGCCACTCTTAAGGATGGGCATTGGTGCTAAGTATAACAGAGAACCCAAGTGTTCAAATGAATGGAAGGAATGAATAGCACGAAGCTAAACTGCAGTCAAATATACAACCACGAGAACCACTAACCTTCAGGACTAACCTTGAAGCGAACTAACCTAAAGTCGAATCTACAACGACATAAACTAGTTACCTTCAGAACTTAAAAAGGAAGAAGAGTCGGGGATTAGTCGGAGTCAGACCAAATGTGGATTCGTGGACTGCCACCCTTTCGCTCTTTTCAACAAAGCTGCATTTGCTATCTGTGTATAAAAAAGATAGTCCACCAATAGCAGTAGCTGCGAAGATATACAAATAGTCTAGTTAAAAAATTAAAAGAACTTTGAGCATTTTTTTAGTAGCAGGACTGCAACCATGGCAAAAAAATTAGAGAAATAAAGCAAATTATGTAGCAATAGAAGTAGCATCAAAATAGCAAATGATGTGCCTACAAAGTAGCATATGATGTGGTAACAAAGTAGCATGAACAAATTATAACAACAACAAAATTATTTTTATCGAAATCATATTAGGAAAGACGATTATTTAACAACCGTCTGATACGGAAAACGCTTTTTTACATTAAAACCCCAAGTTTAACATCAATGCATAGCGATATTCATATGCTGAATTGGAACTGTTAACGATTTTGTTTTTCTTTTTTAATATGACATCTGAACTATTCCCGTTTTACTACATAAAAGCAAAATTTTAAGAAATATCTAAATTAAACTGCAAAGGAATTAACAAATGATTTGATTTCGAAAGCTATTTTCCAACATTCCGCAACATTGCTGCTATTTAAAAACGGAGTCATGGTCGACTCTACAGCCAGCACGGTTAGTTTTTTTTGGGCAGCTACCACCTTAACCAAGCTACGGCTGCAGAATAGCTCAGGGAGCAAAATTTGTATATAAAGTAGTGAAATTGGTAGTAAATGTAGCATTTCCATAAGGTAAAATAATTGCTCCCTTAGAAAAGGCATTACTATTAAAAGCAATTGTTATTTTAACTAATCACTTTTTGAAATATCTATGAGAAAATAAAGAGGTGAACTTCAATAATATCTAAAACTCGCCTAGAAATATGCTTTAAAATTTCAAATATCTTTAGACTTATTATATACTATACAATATCTAAATTCTTATTATAGTTTTCCTTTTCTCTGTTCTAAATACAAATGATTTTTCTGCTTTCTCTTGTACACATCTGTTCTTAAACGATAAAACCTTTAATACCACCGCAACCACAGAAGACTGAATGACTGACAGGCAGCGTAAGGGAAGTTTCTTTCATACGTTCCCTCAAATAGTTTACCCAAAAACCCAGACATAAGCCTGATGTTTCCTATATTTATTTATTTCTTCTAAACACATACACACACACAGCCATATCTAAAACTATAAAACTTTTTTTTTTTTTTTTTTGCTAATACAGCACGTTTGGAATTTTATATACAAGATTTTTGTAGGACTCTGGTGTCTCCCAAGTATGTTTACAAAAAACTTATGACGACGTGTCTGCCAAATAATTTTATACTCCTCATGTCGAAAATACCATCGTCATTTCGATCATCATCGCCATGTGAAGACAAAACTTAATAACGTGAAATAATATAAAAATATTAATGTCACACATGTAGCAAAATCATTTGGACAGAGAGTTAAGAACCATGTCTAAATAGTCATCATCCTCGGCATTATCCTTGTGGCAAATTATATAAATATTTGGGAGGTTAAATAAAGAAATTTAAATTGTAAAAAAATAAAAAATTTAAAAAAAAAATTAAGTGTACAATAAGGGCTAACAATTTTTGTAAATTGATAGCATACTTTTGGGTTTACATTTCATTATTTCTTAAATGAAAACAATGGTTTCGAAAGCTTTAATTTTCAAATAAAAGCTTTAGATAACAACTTAAATAAACAGCTCCTAAAGCTTTTAGAATTAAAATTATTGGAATAACTTTTTCTTTTAATTTATTATTAACTAGCTGGCCGTCCCGGCTTCGCTCGGTAGCTGATTACTAATGATCGATGGAGCCGTTTTCTGATTTTAGGTAAATCGAAAAAAGTGGGCTTAAAAGTGGGCGGGGAAATATTTTCTTTCCTTAAAAACCTAAGTTGGACCATGGCGACCATTTTAAAGAAAAAATCGTCCAAATCGGTCAAATAAATAGAAAAAGTGGGCGTAAAAGTAGGCGCGGTAAATTTTTCTTTTGATGAAAACTTAAAATGGATTAACACGAACATTTGAAAAAAATTAGTCAAATCGATGGAGCCGTTTTCTGATTTTAGGTAAATCGAAAAAAGTGGGCGTAAAAGTGGGCGGGGCAAAATTTTCTTTTCGTACAAACCTAAGTTGGACCATGGCGATAATTTTAAAGGAAAACTCGTCCAAAACTGTCAAGCCGTTCTCAAGTTATGCGCTTAATAGAAAAAGTGGGCATAAAAGTAGGCGTGGTAAATTTTTCTTTCGATGAAAACTTTAAATGGATTAATACGACCATTTGAAAGAAAAATTCGTCAAATGGATAGAGCCGTTTTCTGATTTTAGGTAATTCGAACAGACAACATTTCATTTTTATTATATAGAAGAATAGAATAGATAGAGAGCTCTTCTTTAGTTAAGTTAATATTCTAAGGCCCGTTTTCACGACTTAACGATAGCTAAATGTAGGAAGTTATCGAACAGATAATGAGCTTTTAATTATCACAAGTTCCCTTTAATGTAAAAGTGAAGGATAAGCTAAAGAGAGGAACGTTCTACCTTTAACTTTTGTCGTAAGGCTTAGATTAGGGATTGCCATATTATATTCACATATTTTTTATATATGGCAACTCCAATTATTCGTATATTTTGTAAATGTAAAAAAGTACGTAGTTGCCAGTTTGTATTTTTATTTTGGCAAAAATAATCGGTATTTTCTTTAGTATTGCCACATTTTCAAAAATGTTAAGTTTATTTTATACAGAAGTTGTGAAAACGAAAAATAGTTGAAGGTAACTTTATTCCTCACTAGTGCTAAAGGTACCGTTTACTATTTCGAACTTTATAGGTAAGTCGTGAAAACGGGCCTAAATATTCTTTTAAAGTAAACTTCGACAAAACTTTTGTTCGAAAAAGCTTTTTTCACACTTCGGTTGCAAAAACATAGTTATTTTTGTATAAATAGCTTAGAAAGCTTCCATTAAAGTTTACTTCTAATAAGTAATACGACAAATTTACAAGTGCAATTAACTTTAAATAAAAAATAATAACTATTAAAGTTATAAAATGTTGTACTTCAAAGCCTTCTTAAGAAATTAAAATCCCTAAGCTTAAGAACTTTTAATTACTTACTTAAATTTTATTATTTGTATACGGGATCTTTTTGAGATAAAAAGAAATACTATTAATAAAATATAATAATGACTTTAAAAGCTTTTTGAGCATGATTAACTTGGAATGAATTTTACTCGTATAGTTTCTAAGGTTAAAGTTAAAAGTTTTTTCTTGGAGAACAACATTTTATGTTGCGATTAGCATTAATCTGTAATGAGATTTCTTTCCAAATTATAATTTTTAAAATATAAAAAGGAAGATTAAATTAAACTTGAGAAAATTTTTTTGTTTAAAAAAGCTTTTTGTAAAAATCTAAATCGAAAGGAGCTTTGATTTTATTTTTTTTAAGAAAGCTTAAAACGAACATTATAAAGCTTAACACTTTTTAGCTTTTTTAAGAAAACCTGTATAGAAAAGGTCTTTGTTGAAAAAGCTTTTTCATCTATTGTTGTTATACACTGAAAAGCTTTCATGTTATGTAAATTTTTTAAACCAAACATTCAATACAAAGAGCATTCTGTTAGTTCTAATTTGCACTATGGACATTTCTTGATGGTCAGACAAGGCTTGTGGGTAAGGGAGCGACACTGTATGCGTGACACATTAACTTGTTTCCTCTCTCGCTTATAGTCTTCGTCTATCTGCCAAAAAATGTCCATAGTGTAAATTGGGACTTATAGCAATCTTAAGATAAAAAACTAACTAAACATTAGGTGGAAAATACTAAAAAAGCGTTTTGTTGAAAAAAACTTTTCAGCAAACATGATGTGATTGAAAACTTAAAATCTTAAATAAAGACAAATGTTGTCCTTCCGCTAATTTTAAAGACATTTGCTTGTCAGTATTTTATGCAAAGATTTCGCCATTAATTTTGGCTCGATTCGCATATTTCACTGGTTATCTTAGGAGCTTTCAGTTTAATAAAAATATTAAAAATAAATTCAAATTCAGTGTGAAGTAATAATGAAAAAGAAAAAATTGATTTAAATTAAACTTGAAAAAAATGTCTCAAACAAACTTTTTAACTTTTAACTCCAAAAGTGTAAGTTAGAAAAAGCCCTTTCGCCAACTTTATCTTCTTCTAAGGTACTTAAGCGTCGTAAAGAGAATAATAATAATTGGTATGTATTTTTTGTCAATTAATTGTAAGTTTATTAAAATTAAGAAAAAGAATAGACAGTTTTATTGCACTTGAAATAGTTATTGAGATTCCTGACAATATTTGCAGCCAAAGAACTTTAACATTTTATTTCATATTTTCATTAAGTTAAAGAGAAACACATAAACATTCTTTTGCGAAAATTCCATAATATTCCGTTTTAATCTTAAGCTGCAAGAACCTTTAACCTCTTGAAACTACTTACAAGTTAAACATCACTGCACCCCAAAATTCTTGTCCCAAATGTTTTGCTGGCGTATTAAATAGACAAGAAAATGTCATTGAATATTATAAAAGTCGTTGATGACGGCTTTGTACAAAATTAAGGCAAATGTTTGTTTTTATTACTCTTCTAATAATAAAATAACTTCACAGTACTTTTGACTTCTGTTTTGGATTCATCTCCCTAAATTTCTGGCTAATGTGAAACTATTTCAATTCAAGTGGTTGGTTGCTGTTAGAATTTTGCCTTGTATGTTAAGTAATTTTAAACGTTAAAAATTGGACAATAGTTGTTGTTGATGGCATTTTTGTAATAGTGTCCCTGGCCCCCTTAAGACAAATATTAAGTTGGCGGAAAAATATATTATTAAATTACTCAATAACTATGATTGTTATCGAGGGCATTCGCTTAGGAATATTTTTTTATTTTGTTTTAGTCATTTGTGCGTTTGTTAGTTTTATATTCAATTATTATTTATGTCTGAGACATGACAGGATGTAATGATGAATTTTTCTTATGGATTATTTTTGCGGAAATGAAACGTGTTTGGAATTGTCAAAACTGGATGTGTTATTGGGGAATAAATTTAAGGCCAAAATTTGGATTAAAAAGGCTGTTTACTATGGAAAAAAAGAATTTTGGATTTCGCAAAAATAAAAAAAAACGAAAGCCCAAAATTAGAAACTAAAGCACTAAGCTAGTTAAAATAAAAAAAGTGCTTTTGCAGACAAAAATAACCATTAAGAGCAAACTCAGACTTTGTTAAAAGTCGTAATGTAAAAAAAAAAAAAGTTTTTGTATCACAGATACTCCGATAAAGTTTCCTTTCGATCGGTCAATAAATGACTGAAATATGAACAAAAAAAACCACAAATTTTACTTTTTTACCAATAAATCCCTTGTTGTTGTTTTTTTTTTATTTTGCTGTATATTTAAAGAACGGCAAGAGTCAAAGTTTCTCAATTAAGTACAAGGATCTTTGCTATCAATACACAACCTCTCTAAAAAAAATGGGTAGGATTGGAGAAGTGGGCGTGGCATAACCCATACAAAACCATTAAAGATTTCTGTATATCTGGTGAACCGCAAGAACCAAAGAATCAAAGAATCAAATAAGGTACAAGCATCTTAGTTATCAATTCACAACATCCGTCCAAATGTGAGCAGAATTGACGAAGTAGGAGTGGCATTAAATAGATTTATTTATATCTAAAGAACGGTATTTATATAACTTTTAGCTCTGATTGCACCATGGTGAAGGGTATACAAGATACGGTATAGCCGCATATAGCACTCTTTGCTTGTTTTTACTAGATTAGAAACAACCCTGCCGGAATCCTGGGATCAAGTTTCTCCCAGTCCCCACTTTTATCGATTATTTTGATGAGACTGTTAACAAAGCCACAAACCGTGTTCTTGTCCACAGTTGGTCGGTAGTTCTCGTGATAATGTCAGTAGTGAATCGATACAGTTTCACTGTAGACATTTCCTACAGGTATTTTTAGCATTTTATAGTTTATATTTGTTATATTTTAGAAATGTATATTAAATCATAAAGTTTTCTTTTGCATCTTTTTCCATTACACACTCTTATGTCAATTTTAGTGCAACATTTTTGAACATGAAGTTTTAGAAATTGACATTTATAAAATTTCTACGCAAAACAAATTTAATTTTCTCCATTTGCTTCTTCTTAGCAATTTACACTCTTTCGTTATACATATACTTTTCTTTTACGAGCAGTATGTGTTTATGTGTGAAACACACTAGAGTAAATAAAATTCAAAATAGAAGAGAAAACAAAAAAAAAAGAATTGTTTGCCAGGGCTGTAAGATGTTGCGATTTTTTTAACCATTTGCTGATGGCAGTTCACGTTTGGCGACTTGGCCATACTTAAAACGACTGGCTACTGAAGGGTGGTCCAACAAAACGCACGATGTTAATTGTAATTGTAAAAGTTTTCAGAGGATTATCCTAAAATTTTTATTATGATGGACGCGTGTGAAGATAAATATGAAAAGTTTAATTCGTATTTAAATATATCGCATGCAATAAAAAAAAAAACGAAATTTTTAAGTTTTTATGAAAAATTAATCATTTTTATTTAACATTAAAAACAAATTTAATATTTTATTCGTCTTTTTATATTGAAATTTATGATTGTTTGAAAAAAATATGGCAGACTGAAATTCTCATGAAAGTGCTCTGTGAGGAATTTATGAGAATTTCACTCAAATTTTCAAAAGTGTCTAAAAATTTTCATAAATACAATTTGTGCTTATAGATTATTGTAGCCTTGTCCATAGTCTTCATTTTCCATTAGGTGTTATTCCCTGAGATCGAAGGATTTGGACACAGTGGCCATATCCCTCACAGAGCACTTTCATGAGAATTTCAGTCTGCCATATTTTTTTCAAAAATCATAAATTTTAATATAAAAAGACTAATAAAATATTAAATTTGTTTGTTAAATAAAAATTATTAATTTTTCATAAAAACTTTAACCCTTTCGCGCCCGCTCTTGAATCTCCGTCAGAACATTTTTTTTTATAATTTTCTTAGTTATAAGATATAAATTAAGGATTTTTGAAGATTTCAGACTTTTTGAGTTTTCGGGTGACTAGATATAGGAAGTTGCTTACAAGCAACTTTGGGCCGTTAAGGAAGTTTTGCACGTTATGAAAAATTAAAACAAACTTTTCTATTTTTTATTCATTCTTTAATCAACTCTATATGTGCTTTGATAATTTTATTACGATTGTTTTAAATAAAACGATGATTAAAATCCAAGTTGCTTATAAGCAACTTTGGGGTCGAAAGGGTTAAAAATTTGTTTTTTCTTTATAATATTTTTTTATGGCTGCGATATTTCTTAATATATTTTTTATCGCATGCAAAATTTTTAAAAAACTAATTGAACTTTTCATATTTATTTTCACACACGTTTATGATATATCGCCACGGCTTCGGTGGCATACCTCTATCCGATGATCCATATTTTGAAAGACTCTGAGGTTCAATTTCTTTGATGTGCCCATTTATATCATCCTTTAGCTCTTAAATTGCACTTGGCTCATTGAATGTCCCCAAAGAAAGAAGTCTAACGGTGTCAAATCACATGATGGTGGCGGACAAATAACATTGCCAGGACAGGAAATAATACGGCCATTGAATTTCTCGCGCAAAAGAGCCATTGTTTCGTTGGCTGTGTGGCAAGTGGCACCATCCTGTTGGAGCCACATATCGTCCAGGTCCATATCCTCAATTTCTGGTCACAAGAAGACCGTTATTATCTCGCGATAGCGTACACCATTAACGGTAATTGCTGGGCCGATCTCATTTTTGAATTATCGCGAACAACAGCAATGTTTTCAGCAGAACGAAGTAAGCGGGCATGCACAGATGTTTTCACATTTCCTACAGACCCGGTTTGCTGGAATGTGCGCACAATTCTCCCGATTCAAAACACATTTGGTCGATTATGCTGACCAAAAAATCACGAAGTGCACGAAATGCATTTTGATTTGAACGCCGATTTTTGTGAAAGGCTTCAACAATCTTAACGCGCTGCTCAATTTTTCGAGCACTAAAGCAATGAAATGTCAAACTAAGGTCCCTACTACGGTTTAGAACTCAACTCAGTTGAGTTGTTATTAAGTGGAGAAAATCCTTGCTAGTTATGCAAAGATTCTTTAGTTAGCGAAGCCAATGTTCGTTATACCATAGAGAAAAAAATCCTTGCGCATGGCCGAAAGCCCAACCATGCTATCAATTGTACAATTTTAAAATTAAAACTTTATAATTATTCGTATTTTGAAATCGGGATTCTAAATTTGGGGTTTTTAGTTTCGGGCATATGAACTTCACCCAAAATTTTTAATATAACTTTCTTTGTGTTCTTTTCTGGGGTTAAATTTCATTATAAATTTTGAGGTGATTTTTCATTACCCCAAATTAGGGTCATATTTCATTTTATTTTTTGGGTTATTTTCCATTTTTTGGGGTAATTTTTCATTAAAAAAATGGAGTCACACAGAAAAAAATATCTCAAGAAAATTTTTAACAACACAGTTTGTTAAAAATAAAATTTTAGGTCAACAAACTTTTTGTTTGATTCAAAGAAAAAATTTATCAATTTGACACTTTGCAAAATAGCACTCTATAAAACATATTTAATAATGAAATAATTAAATATTTCTTTATATTCAATAAAAAAAATATTTGAATCAAAGTAAAGACAGTATTTTAACAACTCTTGTCCATTTTTAAATAGCTAATAATTCTCATTTGTTTTACAGTTTTATTGAAATAATATATTAAGTTTTGCCAAAGTCTTTGGAAAAGGTTTCCTGATGATCTGGCCTAAGCAACCAGTGAAATGCGCATAGGAACTTACTTATCCCCGCATAATAAATTTTAGTGTTTTTATGAAAATATAAAAATTGAAAATTTATGACATCATCATTAATAAATGAAAAAATAAAGATTCGATTAACATTTTGTTTGATTTATTCAACATTTTCAACAATTTATTTTAACAAATCAAGCAAACATTTTGTTGAAAAAAATTATTTTGGGCAACAACTTTTTTTATTGACTCAATAAACTTGGTTGTTGACTTAAAATTTAACAATTATACATACAAAGTTTTTTATCAATACCGCAAAAATCGTCATCGCAGAAAATTCAAAAATTTTTGTAATCAAATATGCGATTTTCGTATTCAAATATGAAAATTATTTTTTTCTGTGCATATTGCATTATGAAAAATAGCCCCAAATTTGGGGTTAATTTTCATTTATTTTTTGGGGCCATATTTCGCACAGGACCCTACCCTACCCTACTGCTTGCATGAATCTAGAATAAACATGTATGTGTTAAAATACACTTGGCGAAATTCTAGTTCAACAACAGGAACTGAAGTAGAGATGAACTAAACCAAAACGGAACAAGAACTGAACTACTTAGAAGAACTGAACTAAAACTGAAATAGCGTATGTGTGAAATTCCTAGCGATATTTAAGTTGTCCTTTGAATTGTGTTCGTAAAGCGCAACCTATACAAACACAAAGATAAATAAAGGCCGGGCTTATGAGGCGTGGATAATGTTAAAACTTAGTTTAACGAAGTGGGATGATTTTTTTATTATTTCATTTAAGACCAACACTTTAAGCAAAACTAAGCTGTTCCGTCAAAAATTTGTATACAAGCTTAGTAATGGCGGCACAAATCCGTTTTTAGATTAACTAAACCTAGTTTAACTGAGATCTTAAATATGCATCCTTAATGTTTTTAAATACTCGTATGTTTAAAAGTAATATTGGTTTTTATCAAGAAAAACAAAAACTCATGCATGTGAAGTGCTTAAAAATAAATTTGCTTCTTATTTTACGAGTCATTTGTCACAAATTACACTAAATTTGCATATTAAAATTGTCGTTCTACTTCTCCAAAATGCTACAAAATTTGTATCAATGGAGCACTAAGAGCTCTTGACACAAATAATATTCGAACATTTTTTATACAAAATATAAAGTCTAGACGAATACAAATATATTTATAGTATTGAATGTGTCCTTAATAGCAGTTTTTAATTTTTTGTATTGAAAATCCCTAAAATAAATATGTTTTTCATCCCTCTTTTTTTTGCTGTTATTGCCCTTAATTCATTCATCATTTTTAAGTTACTTTCATTACAAAGTCATTTATAAGCAGTGTATTATAACGCAAAGTCGTTTGCATTAGAGTCAATACCCAAAGCCAATCGATCAAAATTTAATACCTTTTATAAAAATTTCTCATTCATTTTTATTTTATGCACATGTTAATTTTGAATTTGCTTTATAATTTCTGTTATTTTTTTTAACATGTGAAATATTTTTAGAAGACGCCTACTAAACGAAAATGTTTCCCTTTGTCATGGCAGCAGGCTAATTTCGTATTTCCTTTGGCGGGGCTAATTTTGCCACGCCTACACGTGACTTTTAACTATTCATCGATTCTTGTAATGAGCATGTAAAGGTGGTGTAATGAAAATGGTAACAGTTGACATTGGATTAAGCGTAAAAATGTTTTACCCTTGATATGGTGCCGTTTCTTTATTTAATTTTATGTAAAAAAAATTACTTGGTTTATAAATGAAATTTTCTGTTAAACACATGTCATTGTTTCGAATTTTTATTGCACAATTTTACCACCACGCGAACTTTTTTACTTTAAGTAAAGCGGGGAAAATTGTAAGTTTGCGCGGATTTAGGTATTTTTCGCTCAAAAGAAAAATTGCAAAATAATATTTGAATATTTTAGAATATTTTAGAGATTCAAAATTTTTTTTACTTAAAAGTTTTCAGTTTTAAACTTGTCGGTGGTCTAAAACGCACACATTTCCAGAAGTTAAAGTTAATTTGTAAATACTTGTACTTCAGGTTTTTAAAACAAACTTTCAATAACGATTTGTTCAATAAACCTTTTAGAAAACAGAAAAATATTTTATTAAGTATTTCAACTCCCCAATATGCAATATTGTTCTTATTTGTGTTGAAATTAATAATAATATTTTAAACATATATATTAAATAGAATCTGGGAATTTATTTCTCATGGTGAGTTACATTTATTATATAAATTTTTCATATTATTCGAATGTGTATTCTATGTCAAATACATTCCTCAAAAGCTTTTATACTTTAATAGTCTCATTCCTTCATTATTTCACAGGAATATTTTCTATGCACTATCAGAATTTTTGTTTGTATATTTCTGTTACGAACAAACAAAAATTCTGATAGTGCATAGAAAATATTCCTGTGAAATAATGAAGGAATGAGACTATTAAAGTATAAAAGCTTTTGAGGAATGTATTTGACATAGAATACACATTCGAATAATATGAAAAATTTATATAATAAATGTAACTCACCATGAGAAATAAATTCCCAGATTCTATTTGATAAAATAATTAAGTTAAATACATAAAAATTTACAATAGGCACTATCCAGTTATAAGATACAAAGAATGCTGACGAAGGCCGTAGCGGGCCAGAAAATGCATTACATTCTGCTGGTATCTAATAGTTGTATAAATTTTCTTTACAATTTACTTCATTGCTAACCAAAGGATAGCTAAGGTAAGCTTCGTAACAGAAATATACAAACAAAAATTCTGATAGTGCATAGAAAATATTCCTGTGAAATAATGAAGGAATGAGACTATTAAAGTATAAAAGCTTTTGAGGAATGTATTTGACATAGAATACACATTCGAATAATATGAAAAATTCATATATAGGTTTTTATTCTCAAATTAACGCTTTTTCGATTCAAATTCAAATTTTTTTAAATCAAACTCAATTTTTTTCAAAGTAATTTCAATTTTATTCAAAACAAATTAAATTATTTTGAACACAAATTAAACTTTTTACAAATCATATTGAATAATTTTCATTTCAAATTAATTTTTTTTCATTTTAAATTAAATTTTTTTAACTTCAAATTAATTTTTTTTTTAATTAAAAGCAAAATACTTAAAAATAATTTTTATTTTTACAATATTAAATTTAGAAGAAGCTTCTATTACTTGCTATATAAAGTTTTCAATATAGGGTTCTTCAGTTGCAGCTAATGACAAATTCATAGTCATATCAAAATAATAATAGTTGCAATCTGAAGGTGTTACGGATTCTACTGATCGGTTAATTATGGTGACCAAGTCCATGTTACTCTCTGGATCAGCTAGCATATTACGAGCACAGAGTTTACTTTTTGAGAAAACTTTTTCAATTGGGTTTAGCATAGGGAAATATGGAGAAAGAAAAACTAAAATATGACCGGACTCAGCAATTTTATCTTTCACCACTTGCGTTTTGTGTAATTTTGCATTGTCAAGGATCAGCCAAGCACCTGTGATGTTGGATTCAGTTAATTTATCGAATAATTCTTCAAGGAAAGATGTGAAAATATTGGTATTTACCGAGGAATTGGCAATTACTTTTTTATGTACAATTCCATGTATGTTCATAGCTGCAATATGGGAAACATTGCTCCGGTATTTACTTTGGTGTTTTTATTATTGTACTGGAAAATATTTTCCAGTATTATAAATAACACAATAATAGAAAAGGAATCACGAATAAAAGAAGAAAAAAAACAGGTTTTTAAATTTTTCCATATTGAATTCGTGGAAAAATTAATTTGAAGTGAAAAAAATTTAATTGGAAAAAAATAAAATTTAATTCAAAAAGAAAAAAATTTAATTTGAAATGAAAAAAATGAATATGTGTCGAAAATAATTTAATTTGTTCCGAATAAAATTGAAGTTGCTTTGAAAAAAATTGAGTTTGATTTTTAAAAAATTTAAATTGAACGGAAAAAGTATGAATTTGAGAGTAAAAACCTATATATTAAGTTATATTTAATATCGATGTGAAGCGTCTCATAAACATTTCAGAAGTACAAATCTGGGACCTCAATCAGGGCAGCAATTATTCCTATTTACAGTCTTATTGACGTTTATATACGTCATTGGTTTATATCCGGTTCGAAGGACCAAATGTTTGTGAGTAGAGCAAAAGAAATTTGTTAAGTATTCTCTGAGCTGATCGCATAAACAAAATAATTTATTTATTTTGATTACTCAGAACTCTCTTTAGAGGGCTATGTTAGGTCATTGATTTATGCCAGCAAACCTGCAACTATTAAAAAATTAGAAGTCAATATTCATGATGCCATACGGACAGTTTTTTTTTTTTGAAAAAGTTGTCAAAGATTGGACTAATCGAATGAACCATTAAACTCGTAGTCGCGGCGGACAAGAGCCGGAAATTAGTACATGCAATTATCTACCAAATGATAAAAAAAAAAATTTTACAAAATTTTTTCCGTCTTGTTTTATCATTTAAAGTTTTCATGGAGGATAAAAAACACCGTATACATTTTTCTTAAATTAAGTAAATTAAGTAAAAATACTTATTTTCCGTTTTTACAACGTATGCCAGCATTGTAAAAACGCTCTGAGAGTAAAATTATAAAGTAAGCGCATTGTTATCAGATAACTTATTTGTCTCATCTTAAAACGTGACGAAGTTTGTTGAAGAAACAACAACAACTCTACAAGAAGAAAAAACATGCATTATTTTCATGTTTATAAAATAAAATAATTTTTAAAAAGAAGAAAAAATTCCCAATTTCTATTTGCCATTTGCAACGTTTTAAGATGAGACAAATAAGTTATCTGATAACAATGCGCTTTGGTTTGCCGCTGGAGAATTGGTCCATTCTTAAATTTAATGCATGATGGAATGATTACAAATTTGTCCAGAAGGTTTTATATTTCCTACACAGATAATTAATAATGTTGATGATGTAGATGCAAATGATTGTAAGAGAACCAGGTTTGTTCGCTGAAATTAATGAAAATGCTCATGAATTACTTTTGGCTCAAAAACCTGTGTCTCGATCTTTTTAAATCTTAACCTTTTTAAATACTTGGATCAAACTTTAATCAAATTATACTGAACCAAAATCATCAGGGATTTTAAAATTCCCATTGGTTTAAGCAACTTTTTTCTGTCGCTATTTATGAATATAAATATTGTCGCAGGAAAACCCTGTGACGGGACTACCAGAAAAAACGCTAATTTAAACGTAAAGCAATTTATTATTTTCTTGTATAAATCATAAACTGGGATCTTAACTTAAAAGTACTAATTGGAAAATACACAATTATTATAAATATAATTTAACTGTCTGGACAAAATGCATTAACATTTTCTTATATAATTAGCAAAATATTCAAAATCTTAATTCAGCTAGTAAAATTTATCAAAACATAACTAATATGATATTACTGTGCATTAACACATAATAAATAAAAAGAGTAAAAGGCTTATTCAGCTAGCTGTCAAACTCAAAATATGCTGCAGTTGTGAATTAATTTCAAAATTGGATATTAATATGTTAATTCGGCTAAATGCCTGTATAACAAATTGTGTTCATAAATCCTGTAACCTAAAAATTAAACTTTTCTTTGAATTCTATTTTAAAAAGAGAATATTCAAATTCAGCTAGCTTACTTTAAAATTATAATCCTAAACTTTATATATATCTTAAGAAAAGAAACTTTTTTTAAGCATTTAACTTGAAATTATTATTCAGCTGGCTGAATATACTAAAAAATATATAAAAATTTGTTGAAATTATGCAGCGATTTCAAAAATGTATTTGAAGCCGGCTGAATATGGCCTTAAATATTTTTAATACATTTTTTAGTGTGTCAATTATAAAATTTTACCGAAAAATGCTAATTTAACTATATGAAAATTCAAATTCCGCTCGTTAAATTTAAAAATTTCAATATACATTTTTACAAAAATTCGACTTTAGTTATCAAATAATAAAATATCATTATTTTTCCACCTTTAATCTTCAACTGTTTTCCATAAATTCTAATTAAATCACTTTTTTATCTTATCACTAACTACATATATAAATGCATTCAATATTAAAAACCATTAACAAATAGATACCAACAAAGACAAACAGAAATTAATGCTTAACTAAATTAAAATGTTTCCACCCCTTCCCATTACAACTAACGAAAAATCACCGATATCGTGTGCTTTGAGGTACGTTTACGCAATTAAGCCTTTTTACTCCTCTTTTACTCTTTTTCCGATGTTTTATAGGTTAACATTATAAATCCCTAAATAAATTATCAATGAATTTGTTTATTCCTACCAATACAAAAAATTAATTAAAATATAAACAAACAAAAATAACAACAATAATGACAAGTATTTTTACAACAGTAGAAAAAACATCTAAAATGTCGCATAATAATTTATTTCTAACATAAACAAAATGTACGAGTTGTGACTAGATAAACACTAAAATATATGGGCAATTGTGTTGTGTTGTGTTTGTTGTTAGAGCCAGCAACCACCAAATAGAAAAAGGTTGCTTTTTATCATTAAATAGAAGGAAGAGTTAATAGTATGTACAGACGAAAGTTTGGCTAGCAAGTGTGAGCCATTAAATAATATATTTTTATGCTAACTCAGCTAGGTGAATAATAAAAGAATAAGTATACATAAATTACTTTATGCTCATTACCAACAGCTATGAAAAATGCTTATTCAGCTAGCTGAATATAGCAACTCTTAAGAGGTCGATTAGTTTAATGTGGAATATAATATAAAAATAATCCATGATTCAAATTCAGCTAGCTGTTTTTAGTATAAAATGAATTAAAACAGTTTCAATCCGTTATTTTTTTTTGAAATTTATATAAAACAAAGTGTTAATTCACAGAATGTTAGCTGAATGTAATAAAAATACGCTTATGACAATTCAGCTAGCTGAATACAACAAAAATGTTGTTAACAAGTATTTTTGTGCAAAAATATATAAAAACAAGTTAGAATGCTATATTCGGCTGTGCCGAATCTTTGATACCCTCCACCGACAGTTCGAATGTTTAAGGAGTAATATCTGTATGATGTCTTCTTATTATTATTATCTTAAACTGTGACGATTTGTTATTAATTATGGTTTTAAGAGACTAAACTGTTTTCCGGGAGTAGGGCATATATGGGGCCTAGGGTAAATTATGTACCGATCTTCACGAAATTTCACAGTATCATTTATAGTCCTATAAAATTGTGACGAGCCAAAATTTGTTATGATTGCATTATTTATTACGGTTTTAGGCGTACTAAACTGTTTTCTGGGAGTAGTGTTTATATGGGGCTTAGGGTAAATTATGGACCGACCTTCGCGAAATTTTACAGTGTCATTTCTAGTCAAATAAAACGGACTTGTGCAAAATCTTATGTCATTCCGTGCATTTTTGCATCATTTATGTTAGTTTTTGTAACAAAATTATCAAGTTTTTGAAGGTGGTGGTTCCACATTTCGATTCATAGCTCTGGTCCTACTGAACCGATTTTGCTGAAATTCAATCCCAAACTGCTTAGGATAACTACAAGCAATTTGACACCTAGTTTGTTTATTTCTTTTGAGTTTTTCGAAAGTGAGCGTGTTTTCAACAGACGGACAGACGGACATGGCTAAATCGACTTAGAATTACTCAAGCAGCCAGAATATATATACTTTATGGGGTCTGAGATGAATAATAAAAAAGTTTCACACGGAATGACAAACTTAGTATACCCTCTTCACAACTAATTGTGGTGGAGGGTATAAAAATACCAACATTTTGAATTCAGTTAGCTGAATAAGGTAGAATGAATAAGGTAGAATGGAAATTATTTTAAAACTTAAAGAAATTTTATATGTAATAAAAAGTTATAATTCAGATAGCTAATTACAAAAATGTGTATATGTATAATAGATTTTTATGCAACACATAAACACTTCGAACACCCTAGTTTTAACCCGACATCTACTATACTAAAATATTCGTTTTACTATACGCAACAAAAATGTATCACACACTATTTTCTAATCCTATGACTTTGACAATGGGCCGCTTAGCACTATTGATAACTCAAATAAACATTTACGCTTTAGTGACGCGTGCCACACGTTGACATGTTCCTGTGTTTTGGTTGTTAATCAAAATAATTTTAACAGTATGCATTAGCATTATAAAACATTTTTTTTAGACCAGGCATTATAAACTAATATGTGTGACTTTTTTTATTAATTATTTTATTTACCCACCCACCCTCTTATAACACAGATGTTAGTGGTTTTAACAAACATATAATTGGACTTAAACAAGCTTAAGCATTTAAAGGACAAGCCGCGGAAATTATCTATTGATCTAGGTTATAAAATGAATAATTAATGTGTTGGGCGAAAAACATTACAGGCTATTTAAATATTTTTTATTTATATTTTGATTTTAATTTAAGAAACATTTTTTTTTTCTTTTTTTTAATTGCTCGTAAGATCAGAGCCAAATGGATTTTTTATGCCTTTTTATAAAAAAAGTTTAAGTTTAATAATATTAGTTAGTCTGAACTTAAGTCGATCTATAAAGTTAAGATTTTTAATCGGTTCGAAGGACCATAGAAATAATTTGCTTTTAAAATGTATTAATATTTTGCTTTTACAAATTAAAAAGAAATTAATAATTTATGCTACCTCGCGAGTATAATAACCAAAACCAGAAGCTTTCCGGAAGACATCCAAAGAAGAAAAGGCAAGGCTGGCCAAATACTTGGCTAACTGAAATCAATATGGATATCAGGTTATAAAGGGCATTTTTTTGAACTTATAGAACTTCCGATAGGGCTTACTGTAAAACTAGCTGTCATACTAATGACGTCTTGTTCTTCAGTGTACTTTGAAAAATAACCATGCAAGCACTTAAACCAGAACAACGTTAACAAATGGTGGATATTAATTTCTAAAAATTCGCACTTCTTTCGCCAAACTTATAGAAATTTTTATCGTCAAATTATCTTCAGCGATTAGGCTTATTTCTGGCTTAACAAATGTGGAAACAACCAGAATAAACGTTTAAGAAGAAAGCACAATCCTCATGACACTCTTGAGACTCCATTACTTCCCGAAAAAATCACTGTTTGGTGCGGTTTACCTGACGAAGTCGTCACCTACCCGTTTGTCTTGCCCACATTTTTGTGATTGACGAAAGCTATAGACAAACGGTTTGTGGTCTTTTTATTCCTCCTCTTATTGCAAATCATTTGAAGGAGAAATGGTTCCAAAAAGACGGTGCAACATGGCATAAAGCGTGTGAAACCATCACTTTGTCGAGCCAAACGTTTGGTTACCGAACTATTAAACAAACATGTGTAACGGTTAAGTAAATAAAAATATTCTCTCACTTTGACATACATAAGTCAATGACAATGACTCAATTTAATGACAAACTGTGTGCCTAATGAGTCCTTTCTCTGACGCACTGAGTCCTCGCTTTGATGACATGTTTTATTAAACTGACTTCGATTCGTCATTTCTATGATGTCGATGTGTCATCTCATTGATGAATTTATTTCACCTAATGAAAATTTAGCCAAATGATGTTAAGGCTGCCGCCACAATGATGAAAAATGCCATGGGGTCAAAAACGAAGACACTTGTCATTGTACTGATGTCAAAATACTTGTCTTAATTTTATTTTTTTTATAGTTTAAAGGACCACTAGTAAATAATATTTATACATTTTTTGTAATATCAAATAAAAGTATATTATTTCAAATCATACTTTCTCGGATTACCAAATACAGAAATAGACTTTCGAGATATAAGCTATGGAATGTAAATGTCCAATATCTATATCGCATAAAATCTTTTAAGATTATAACGGAGAAATTATGTTAAACGGCTGGTTTATAAATATTTTTGTATGTTTCGAATGACCACTAGCGAGTAATGTTTTAATAACAACTCCTATTCTATAATCATTAAAAAAAATGTTATTCTTCCACTAAATTGCACTTCCACTAATCATTAAAAAAAAATGTTATTCTTCCACTAAATTCGTAAACACGGAAAGAACAGGCCTCAGTGTATTTAGAAAAACATACGGGGTTCGAAGGACCATTAGAGTAAGCTTAGGAACATGAAGTCTAATCATTTGGATTACTAAAGAAATGCCTTTGATTCTTCTTATGGTGTTTTCTTTTCTACAAAAAAATGTGACATTTTATTTAAAAAAATGTAATTTGATGTCTGTTTCTTAAAAATTTTGCTCCCGAAAAGAATGAGTTTTTTAGAATAAAACAAGCCACCCTTTTCGGGGGCAAAATTTTTAAGAAACACTATATTGCATTTTTTTTAAATAAAATGTCACATTTTTTTGTAGAAAAGAAAACACCATTAAATAACTTGTAAATTTCATCAAGCGTGCTCGTTGAATGCAGACGTGTCTTTCTCTTTTAACTCGGCATACGGTTTTTTTTTTTTTTAACATAAATAATTGTATATTTATAATATCATATTATTTTTTTAAAAAATAATATAAGATCAGCGAATGAATGGACGCTTTAAAATAATTTTTAAATTAGTGAACATAATATTTATAATACAAATATTAAAAATTACAAATAACAAAAATATATGTATGTACACACATACATATACATACATACATTTTAAGCAAAAACATTTCTTGTTTTTCTTTATTCTTTTTTTTTTTATTCTCGGGGTTTTTAAACAACAAATAAAAAGAAGAGCACAATTAAACAAACAGTAATATATAAAAAAAACGCTTATGAATGCTAATAATGCAAAAACAATAAAACATAATGAAAGAAATGCATATGTTACAGTGAGTGTTGACGAAACAAAAGTAGAAACAAAAAAAAGAATCGATGATAGCAATTACTTAACGGCTAAACCTATTACTCGAACGCGTTCGCTCTCACCCTCTTTATTTACAAATACGGTCGATCGTAATACAATAACAAGTTTGTTAACTGCAAGCGCTGCCGCAGAGCCAAAAAAAACTTTAATAAGTGATGATACGGTTAACCCCAAAACGGCCGCTATGGACAACTCAGTAACTCAAGTAAAAACTTCTCAAAAGCCTACAGTACAAGTTGGTATGGACAGGTACATAACAGTGCTCAAACGGGGACGCAGCCCTACCTCTGCAGCAGTTGCTTCGGCCTCAAAAGTACCAACTTTTGATAAAATAAATTCTCAAAATCGTTTTGCGATTCTGGAGGATGAATCCTCTGAAGCACCAAACGTCATTAAATCGTCCAAGCCTCCCCCGATATATCTTAGGGAACAAAATTCAAATGAGCTCATAAAGAGTTTGATATCAGTGATAGGTGAAAATTCGTTTTACGTAGCGGCTATCAAGCGTGGTAGTATAAACGAGACAAAAATTCAAGTCAATCATGAGAATGATTTTCGAAAAATAATAAACAACTTTGAGGCACTAAAAAAAAACTTTTATACATACCAACTGAAAAGCAGTAAAGGTCTTCAGGTAGTGATTAAGGGTATTGACTCATGTGTGGACCCAGAAGAGGTAAAAACATTCCTAGAAGAAAAAGGCTTCAAGGTAAAACATGTAGCAAACATTAAAAATAGAGAAAAAATTCCCCAACCACTTTTTCGAGTGGAGTTTGAACCCGGCGACGTAAAGCTTAAAAAAAATGAAACGCATCCCATCTATGATTTAAAATACATTCTGTACAGAAAAGTAACTATAGAGGAGCCGCACAAGAGAGGTGGTCCCGTTCAATGTTTGAACTGCCAAGAATTTGGCCATACTAAGGCATACTGCTACTTACCCCCTGTTTGCGTAGTATGTGGTGAGCTACACGGTACAGTTCTTTGCGATAAATCTAAAAATGACCCCAACGTTAAAAAATGTAGCAATTGTGGCGGTAATCACACAGCCAATTATAGAGGATGCCCTGTATACACTATCGTAAAGCAGTCGGTTGGACCGAAAACTAATTCCCCTCAAATGCAGGTAACAAATCAGCTAAACACTAATGACATTCAGGCTCCACAGCCTAGTAATAACAGAACCTCCTACGCTAACATTCTAAAATCAAACCATGTGCCAATGCAAGGTTCTTCGCCAATTAATGAAGAAACTCCAGTTTCTAATTTAAGTCGTCTTGAAAAAACCATGGAAACATTAGTGCAAACAGTTAATAATTTTACGAACACAATGGGTAATATGATGCAGGAAATTCTAAGAATGCAATCGATGTTATTGCAAGCTGTACTTAACAAGCCATGAACTGTTTAAAAATCTGTTTTTGGAACGCAAACGGCATCCGCCAACATAAAAATGAATTAGAATACTTTCTAAAAAATAAGCAAATTGATGTCATGTTGGTTTCTGAAACTCACTTGACCTCAAGAAATACGTTTAAAATCAATGGTTATATACTATATGATACTAAGGACCCTCGAGATAGAGCTTGTGGAGGCTCTGCCATTTTGATAAAAGCCCGAATCAAACACTACTTAATGTTTGATCATTGTGAAGATTATCTGCAAGCAACGACTATTTGTGTTGAAGAGCTTAATCGAAACTTAGTAATTTCTTCTTTATACTCTCCACCTAGATTTGCCATATCAGAAGGCCAATATTATAAATATTTTAAATCATTAGGACCCTGTTTCCTCGCCGCTGGCGATTATAACGCTAAACATACCTTCTGGGGGTCACGACTTATAACACCAAAAGGTCGTGTTTTGTTTAACACAATCTCTAAAATGGGTTTAAACGTGGTCGCGAGCGGACAACCAACATATTGGCCTACTGATCAGCAAAAAATTCCAGATGTTATCGACTTTGGCGTGGTTAAAAACATCCCCACAGAAACGGTTCATGTTGAAGCTTCCTTAGAATTATCATCCGACCACACACCTACAATTGTTACTATATCGAACCCAAATAGAATTGTATCTCCGTCATGTTACTTAGCGACGTCAGCCACACAAATAAATTGGTTAAAATATAAAAAATTTCTCAGTGCCCATTGCCTAGAAAATATTTCGCTTAGTACACCGGAGAATGTGGATCTCTCTATTGTTAACTTTGACAGTTATCTTAAACTAGCTGTTCAACATTCCAGCGTTACCCCCAAAAAAATTAAAAATAATAAAATATATTCTTCAGATGTCGAGCGGCTCTTGACTGAAAAAAGGAGAGTTCGAAGAGAGTGGCAACTGTACAGATCCCCGCAACTTAAGAATTTATTAAAAGAGTGCACAAAAAGGCTAAGAAAGTTACTGCAGACTCAGAAAACGGCTTCTCTAGAAAAATATCTTAAGGAACTTGATGCAACTCCACAATCTGACTACTCATTATGGCGTGCAGCTAGAAATCTAAAAAGGCCAGTTATATCTAAGCCACCATTAAGAAACTTGAATGGTAGTTGGGCAAGAAACGATATTGAAAAAGGAAATCTGTTTGTTAGCCACTTGAAAAACGTATTTACACCAAATATATCTCACAATATTGCGGTCGAGTTACCACCTGTTGCTGCTAGAGCAGCTATTCCCCTCAGATTTGAGATAAGAGAAATCGAACAGGCTATTTGTGACTTAAACACTAAGAAGGCACCTGGTATTGATAAAATCAGTAATAAAATGCTTTTAGAGCTACCTCGCACAGCAAAGAAAATTATTCTTTTTATTTTTAATGCTATTTTACGTCTCGAATACTATCCTCAAAAATGGAAGGTTTCCTTAGTTACCATGATACCAAAGCCAGGTAAAGATCATACAAAAGTTGAGTCATATAGGCCTATTAGCTTATTATCAAATATGTCAAAGCTGTTTGAGAAATTATTAGTTTCAAAATTAACACCGGTTTTAAGTGAAAATAGATGTATTCCAAACCATCAGTTCGGATTTAGAAGAAAACACAGCACAATCGAACAGACTCATCGAATAGTAAATGTCATAAGAAAAGCATTTGAAGAAAAGAAATATTGCTCAGCTCTCTTCATCGATGTTTCGCAAGCTTTTGATAAAGTCTGGCATGAAGGCTTATTACATAAATTGAAGCAAAATTTACCAGCAAACACACACAAGCTGCTAGAAAGCTACTTAGTCGGTCGTCAATTTATTATTAAAGAAGGAAATTTCTTAAGTTCACCTCAGCCCATTGACGCTGGAGTCCCACAAGGCAGCATCCTGGGCCGCCTATTATACTTAATTTATACTTCGGACATGCCAACAAGCAACTATACACAAACATCAACATTTGCAGACGATACTGCTTTTCTAAGCGTTCACGAAAACCGTTATGAAGCATCTCGTTACTTACAGCATCATATATTTCAACTAGAAATATGGTTAAGACAATGGAGGATAATGGTCAATGAGCAAAAATGCGTGCATATAACATTCACCTTGCGCCGGGAATCTTGCCCCCATATTACAATCAATAATCAAATAATTCCTCAACATTCGCATGTAAAATATCTCGGTATACATCTGGATCGGCGATTAACGTGGAAATGCCATATAGAGGCAAAATTAACTCAAATGAAACTAAAAGCCATTAAAATTCATTGGCTTATTGGTAGAAACTCTGTCCTTAGTCTCGACTGCAAACTTCTTCTTTACAACTCCATCTTAAAGCCAATCTGGTGCTATGGTATTCAGTTATGGGGCACTGCCTCGGCCTCTAATATAGAAAAAATTCAAAGACGCCAAAATAAAATTCTTCGAATAATCACAGCTGCCCCTTGGTATGTAAAAAACTCAAATATTCACAAGGATCTCAATGTTCCATTAGTCAAAACTACTATAACAAAAAATGCAGTAAAATATTTAAAAAGGCTTGAACAACATCCAAATCCACTAGCTCGAAATATTTTAAATCATGGCGGCCACACTCGCTTAAGAAGAAGAGACACTGCAGCACTTATCCAATTAGATGAGCGATAAACACCTATATAAGTGAACAGAACCCGTGATGAAGAAAATTTTTGTCTGGCACTGGCAGGACAAAAAATAACGTAATAGGTTAAGATTTGATTAATTATTGTTAGTTCATATTTAATATATGAAGATTCAATAAATAAATAATGAGAAAAAAAAAAAAAAAAAAATCTAATTTCCTTACTTTATGATTAAACAAACCTATGTTTTCACTTACCGTTAACATTAGAATTAAAGGTATAAAATAGCTGGTGTACATACCTGTAAAGATAAAGATAATTGTATAAAGTTAGGTTTATTTTTTAATAAAAATTTCTATTTAAAATTCCCTTAATTTACATTTATAAATTGTATAAAAGAAAAAAAAAATGTTCTATTTGAATTTAGCATATTTTTCCCCTTGGTACAAAACTATCTTTTGAAATTGCCTTTCTTATATTTAAACAAATCTTTATTAAATATTCATAACTGACAATGAAACAATGTACAATAAAACAGCAAAACTTGTATCACTTTTTATTCAAAGAAAGAAAAATTAAATAAAAAATTCATAAAGAAAGTTGTAAAATGTTAAATACTTTATGAATGATATTTTCATTTTTCTTTATTTCAGCAGCTGGCTCATTGTCACACAAGAAATTTTCTGTTACGAGAAGAAAAATAAAAATTTTCTGAACTTTTGAAGAAAGTTAAGCTTATTTTTTTTTACCAGAAGGACAACATTGTTAGTATGTAGTTTAAGCATAACTGACCTAAATTTATTTAAAGAAAAGAACAAAGCAAAACTATTTTTTTGTACATATTTAAGCAAAAATTATGTAAAATAAAAAATTTTGTCAAGTAAATGCAAAAAGTTATGCAAAATGATTTAATTTTCTATTTGCAAATGAGGAGAACTTTTTTGTTATAATTCTTACTTTGAGAAGAGTTTTAAGTTGCAAAATATATTGTTCAGGGTAACAGTAGTTGTTAAGAGTAAAACAAGTTTTTAAGGAAGTTAAAAAGTTTAAGATTTTATAAACAATTTTACAAATTTAAAATATTACAAATTTTAATTGCAATTTATATGTAACAAAATTTTTAAAATTTCGATTAAAAACACTAATTCAGCTTGCGGAATTTAACAAAGATTTTATATATGTAAAAGAAGTTGTGAAGGAAGTTAAAATATTTAATAGATATAAAGAATTTTACAAGTTTAAAATTTAAATTGCAATTTATATACTACAAAATTTTGAAAATTTCGAATAAAAACACTAATTCAGCTTGCTGAATTTAGCAAATTATTTGTGTATGTGTTACTTCATAGGCAAAATGTTTTGAGTATAATTAAAAAATTTAATTCAGCTAGCTGAATATAGTAATAAATACATAAAAATAAATAAAAAGTATTTTAGTTGAAATATAATTAATATTTTAAAAACATACTCACAGAGAACAAAGCCTAGCATTCCATAGATGAACTTAGCAAAATTAAGTTGTTGTAAAATAGAGTACATATTTAAAAAAATGGGCAAGATACTAATTATGGCTGCTGAATATAGCAGAAAATTTAAAGTTTTCTATTTGCTACATATACTTTAAAGAACCGATCTTGCTAAATAAAAAAAAGTTGCGCTCTACACCATTTTTCATTTAAAATGAGAAAATTCTAGATGAAATTGAGAAAATTCCAAATGAAATTGAGAATTTCATTTTGAAATTGAGAAAATTCCAATTGATATTGAGAATTTCAATTTGAAATTGAGAAAATTCCAAATGAAATTGAGAATTTCAATTTGAAATTGAGAAAATTCCAATTGAAAATGAGAAATTCAATTTGATATTGAGAAAATTCCAAATGAAATTGAGAATTTCAATTTGAAATTGAGAAAATTCCAAATGAAATTGAGAAAATTCCGAATGAAATTGAGAAATTTTAATTTGAAATTGAGAAAATTCCAAATGAAATTTAGAAAATTTTTAATTGATATTCATACAACAAACATACATAACTCACATAAGGATCGAAAAAAATAAAATAAATACAAATCGCAGCATTATTGACCAACAGGCATATCTTCCAGATCCAGAGCAGATTGGTAAAACGTTGTAGTATGTTGTATGGCTCTACTGCAATCTCCAGTAGTTATACATGTCTTAGAAGTATTAATCACTTATCACTTATACAAAAGACATGTATAACTACTGGAGATTGCAGTAGAGCCATACAACATACTACAACGTTTTACCAATCTGCTCTGGATCTGGAAGATATGCCTGTTGGTCAATAATTTTGTATATTTGTATTTATTTTAATTTTTTTCGATCTTTATGTGAGTTAAGTATGCATGTTGTATGAATATAATAAAAATTATATACATAATTCAATTTTATCAATTAAAAATTTTAATTTCTCAATTTCACTTGGAATTTTCTCAATTTCAAATTAAAATTTATCAATTTCATTTGGAATTTTCTCAATTTCAAATTAAAATTTCCCAATTTCATTTGGAATTTTCTCAATATCAAATTGAAATTCTCAATATCATTTGGAATTTTCTCAATTTCAAATTGAAATTCTCAATTTCATTTGGAATTTTCCCAATTTCAAATTGATATTCTCAATTTCAATTGGAATTTTCTCAATTTCAAATTTTAATTCTCAATTTCAACTTGAATTTTCTCAATTTCAAATTGAAAATCTCATTTTCATTTGGAATTTTCTCATTTTCAATGAAAAATGGTGTAGTTTATATTTTTTAGTAAAACTTTAATGAAAACTATATTTCAAACTGCTAAATAAGAGTATTAACAAGGAACAAGACTGCTGAATGATTTTATATTTAAGAAACTAAAAAAGATTATCTTCAAATTAGAATTCAGCTAGCTGAATATGGAAAACTTTTTATTGATACTATATTAAAGGAGCTACAAGTAAGAGAAATCGCGTATAAGTGAAGTGAAAATTCACCTAGCTGAATAGTATGAAGATTGTCTTGATGATCGTTACAAATTAGTATATATTGGTTGCTGTGGTTCCAAGGTAAAACAAATGTCCATTATGGTTATTTTTTCGTAGCGGTCTTTGGTGTGCTATCGACTTTTTTTCCATCCAGCTCATCCCTGCAATTTTGATTCGAATAAGCTTTTCTCGGGGAAAACTTATGGCAATCGTATTCAAATTGCAATTTATATGTAACAAAATTTTTAAAATTTCGAACAAAAACACTAATTCAGCTCGGTGAATTTTACAAAGATTTTATACATGTAAAAGAAGTTGTAAAGGAAGTTAAAATATTTAATAGGTATTTTATAAAGAATTTTACAAGTTTAAAATAGTAAAAATTAAAATTGCAATTTATATACTACAAAATTTGGAAAATTTCGAATAAAAACACTAATTCAGCTTGCTGAATTTAGCAAAGTATTTGTGTATGTGTTACTTCATAGGCAAAATGTTTTGAGTATAATTAAAAAATTTAATTCAGCTAGCTGAATATAGTAATAAATACATATTATGACTAAAAAAAGTATTCTAGTTGAAAAATAATTAACATTTAAAAAACAAACTCACAGAGAACAAAGCGAGTTTTATTTCGACTGCCTATGAGTAAAGTACTACTAGTAATTGTGCGGATAAAACAAAGTTCGAAGATTGTGATTGCATTTAATGCAATTACTATATTCGTGTAAAAACATTTACCAAAAAAAAAAAAAAAAACAAAAGCAAAAAAAAAAATAAATAAAGAAAAAAAAAAAAAAAAAAAGCTTTTAAAACAATTGCATTGTTCAATTCAATCCTCTGCCTAGCAACAGAATGATTGAACAAAGTGATAACGAAGAGAGCGATACTGATATTAACTGGCAGGTAGTAAGATCCAATAAGCGATCATGCTCTGTGTCACCAACAAATCAACCTGATAGAAAGAGAATATCAGTCGAAAACAATAACATTAACTGCAGCAATAGGTACAAAGAACTTGATGACGTAGATGATGAGATTGAACAATTAACTTCAGACACCGCGAATTTGCCAAAACCTCCGCCGCTATTTATCCCCAACGTAGAAAATGTATTAAACATGATCAAAGACTTTTCAAAAATAATTTTGCCAACTGAGTTTTCATACAAAGCCTTAAAAAATAAACAAATTAAATTAATGACAAGAACAGCAGACTCCTACAAAAAGATAATAAATTTTTGCAATAAAAAACATATTCAGTTTCATACTTATCAATTAAAAAATGAAAGAGCTTTTAGAGTTGTGATAAAAAATTTACATTACTCAACGCCAACAGATGAAATTAAACAAGCCTTAGAGTTAGACGGGCATAAAGTTAGAAATGTTATGAACGTGCATAGCAGAATAACTAAAGAGCCACTGCCATTATTTTTTGTTGACCTGGAACCAGGAGAAGAAAATAAAACAATATACGATCTCAGACAATTGAACTTTGCGTCCGTTAAGGTCGAGCCACCAAGAAAGGTGAAGGAGCTTGTTCAATGCTACAGGTGTCAGGAATTTGGTCACACTAGGTCTTACTGTACCAAACCATATCGTTGTGTAAAATGTGGGAGCGATCATCCCACTGCGGAATGTCAAAAGAATAGAGACTGCCCCGCTCGCTGCACAAATTGTGGCCAAGATCACCCAGCCAATTACCGTGGATGTAGAATTTATCAAAACATCATAAAAAATAAACGTAATAACCCCTCAAATAACTATACTTCTAATCAAAGTTATCAACAAATATTTGCAAACGTAAATCAAATGCCACAAATTAACCAAACCGCAAACAACAATTTTAGAAATTTTGGCAGGTCATATGCTGACGTTACTAGATCAGTCCCTAATGAAACTAGTTCCTTTGCAAGATTAGAATCTTTAATGCAAAGCCAAATAGAGCAGACAAATAATTTGCTCAAAATGATTACACTTTTAGTAACAAAATTATGCAACTAGATCTTAGGTTTGCAATATGGAACGCTAATGGTCTATCAAATCACAAACAAGAAGTAGAAACATTTCTCAACATAAATAAAATTGACATCTTTCTTGTGTCAGAGACACACTTTACAAGTAAATCTTACTTTCATATACACGGCTATAACCTTGTTAATACAAACCATCCAGATGATGCAGCGCATGGTGGCACTGCAATTCTTATAAAGTCAAATATTTCATATACTGTCTTAAACGAAATTCAAGAAAAATTTCTGCAGTGTACACTCATTTCTATTAAATGCGAAAATACACCGCTAACAATTGGTTCGGTTTATATACCCCCTAGATTTAATCTTAAACAAGATGACTTCGAACGTTTTTTTGACCAACTAGGATCGAGATTTTTAATAGGAGGTGATTTTAACAGCAAGCATCCTTGGTGGGGATCGCGAACACACAATCCAAAGGGAACAGAGCTTTTAAAATGTCTTCAAAATAGAAATTACTCAGTACTCTCAACAGGCAGACCTACTTACTGGCCTTCAGATACGTTTAAGGTTCCAGATCTTCTCGACTTTTTTATATATAAAGGTATACCATCGAACCACTTGGATATATTGGAATGTTACGACTTGAGCTCTGACCACTCCCCAGTGTTTTTAACATATAGTACACTGCTGTTTTGTAACAATAACTATTTATTTTCCAAAAAAACTGACGTTGAATCCTTTACGTATTGGATAGAAACGCACATCAATCTGAACGTCTCCTTGAAAACTGGCACAGAAATTGACGAAAATGTCGAATACTTTACAAACTTGTTGCACGAAGCAGCTTATCGTTCAACGCCCAATAATTTTGATAGATCAGGTACAAACAAATTTATCTTGTCCTCTGAAATAAAAGCAATCATAGCTAAGAAAAGAAAACTTCGTAAAAAATGGCAAATAAGTCATCACCCACAAGACAAACGAAACCTGAATAATATAACTAAGGAGCTAACCCATCTTTTAAGGCAATTTAAAAACAATTCTATTAAAAACCACCTGATTAACTTACAACCAAATGCCAAAAATGAGCAAAATCTTTGGAAAGCACTTAAATATATAAAGCGACCACAAAAAAGGGATCCACCTATTAAAAATGAAAACAATGAATGGCTGAGGTCCGATCAAGACAAAGCTAAAGCATTTGCCTTTTATTTAGAAAAGGTTTTTAAGCCGTTCACTTTAAATTCTGGTTCATCAGATGAAAATAACATTCTTGACTTTTTCGACTCACCTTGTCCAATGGATCTACCCATTAAACATATATCCCCAAGAGAGATTCGTGAAGAAATAGAACACTTAAATGTAAGGAAATCAACAGGTTATGATCAAATAAACGGTCTAATGGTAAAACACTTACCAAAAAAAGGGTTATTATTCTTAACATATATATTTAATGCTATACTTCGAATTAGCCATTTCCCATCACAATGGAAATATGCTATGATCATAATGATACCCAAAGCTAATAAATCGGAAAACTGCATTTCGTCATACAGACCTATAAGTTTGCTGGCGACATTCTCGAAAGTATTCGAAAGAATATTTATGCGTAGAATTACGCCCTTAGTCGAAGAATTCAATATAATACCACAGCACCAGTTCGGCTTTCGCCACAAGCACGGCACGCCTGAACAATGCCATAGAATTGTACAATTTATAACTGAAGCCTTGGAGAACAAAAAATACTGCTCTGCAGTATTTTTAGACGTTCAACAAGCCTTCGATAGAGTGTGGCACGCGGGGCTATTGTACAAGTTAAAGAAGCTTCTACCTACACCATTTTATTTGCTTTTGCGATCATATTTACTGGATCGTTTCTTTTATGTTAAATATAACAACGAATACTCAAACTTTTTGCAAATTGAAGCTGGGGTTCCACAGGGTAGTGTCCTTGGTCCGCTTTTATATACGATATATACGTCTGATCTACCAATATCTGACAACGTTCTAGTAGCCACATATGCTGATGACACCTCCATATTAGCTGCATGCAATTCTCCATCCAAAGCTTCTTTCTTTGCACAAAGGCAGCTAGACATTTTACAAAACTGGCTTGTGAGATGGAATATAAAGGTTAACTCTAGTAAATCCAGTCATATAACTTTTACCTTAAGGAGAGGAAATTGTGAAGCTGTCAAAATTAACAATGAAGTAATACCTCATAAAACCTGCGTCAAGTACCTTGGGATGTACATGGACCGAAGATTGACATGGAAAAACCATATCAGAATAAACGTGATCAACTAAACATCAAGTTTAAAAAATTACACTGGCTTCTGCGCCCTAAGTCCCCACTTAGCGTTGAAAATAAATTAAGAATTTATAAAGCTATCCTCAAACCAATTTGGACGTATGGAATTCAACTTTGGGGGACAGCCAGTACCTCCAATATAGAAATTTTACAACGTTTTCAATCAAAAACCCTTCGAAGTTTTTTGAATCTACCATGGTATGTTACAAATAATATAATACATTTCGATCTCAAAATGCCAAAAGTGAAGGATGAAATCAAAAGGCTTACTGAAAAATATCTTAAAAGATTAAGTGAACACCCCAACGTATTGGCCATTTGTCTTTTAGACGAAACTAATGAAATAAGAAGATTAAAGAGAATACATATTTTGGATCTTCCATTTAGGATATAAGTATGGTTAATTTGTATATAACTTAAACATAAATATTTTAATACTTAATTTAAGTGATATTATATACTGATATAATATGCTATATGTAATACAATTTTTGTAATAAGATGCTTTTAACAAATTTGCTTAATATCATATGTTGATAGATTGCAAAATAAAAACGTAAATAAAAAAAAAAACAGAGAACAAAGCCTAGCAGTCCATAGATGCACTTAGCAAAATAAAGTAGTTTTAAAATAGAATACATATTTAAAAAAATGGGCAAGATACGAATTATGGCTGCTGAATATAGCAGAAATTTTAAAGTTTTCTATTTGCTACATATACTTTAAAGAACCGATCTTGCTAAATAAAAAAAAGTTGCGCTCTAGTCAAAGTTTATATTTTTTAGTAAAACTTTAATGAAAACTATATTTCAAACTGCTGAATAAAAGTATTAACAAGAACAAGACTGCTGAATGATTTTAAATTTAAGAAACTAAAAAAGATTATCTTCAAATTAGAATTCAGCTAGCTGAATATCGAAAACTTTTTATTGATACTATATTAAAGGAGCTACAATTAAGAGAAATCGCGTATAAGTGAAGTAAAAATCCACCTAGCTGAATAGTATGAAGATTGTCTTAATGATCGTTATAAATTAGTATATATTGGTTGCTGTGGTTCCAAGGTAAAACAAATGTCCATTATGGTAATTTTTTCGTAGCGGTCTTTGGTGTGCTATTTTATCCATCCAGCTCATCCCTGCAATTTTGATTCGAATAAGCTTTTCTCGGGGAAAACTTATGGCAATCGTATTAAAATAATTTATAATTTTAGGTTCTAAGAGAACTTTTCCTTGATATTAAAAGCAATTATTATTGATTTGATCTAGTTTTAAAAGACTCACTTTACTTTTCGCCGTACAATTTTCTTATGATTTTCGTTTTAAATATCAATTTAACTTCAAATCCATTTAATAACTTTTGTTTCAACTTTCTTAAAAACTATTATTCTTAGATCCTTATCTGCATCGAATACATAAATGATACATTTTTAAAATATCTTTCTTTATAATTAATTTCCTTTTTCTGTTGCTTCTGTTTGATTCTTCAACTTAAATATTGTCCTTTTGTCATTGTGTACTTTTGAATTCAATCAATTTTCAATAACAAAGTCAACATTTGCGAACATTTTGCGAAGCAACCAGGACGATTGGACAGCCGCAAGACAAAAAAGACCTAAAATTAAATTGCAGTTCTTTTATTGCTTTTTAACAAAAGTCGCCTGGAAAAAGGAAACAAATCAGATCGGACGAAAATCGTATTTCAAATGATAAAAATAATATTTACCTTAAGCTGCAAAATAAAAAATCATTGAAATGTAGCTCAAGGCTGAGTCGAATCTTTGATACCCTCCGCTAAGAACTACGATTTACTTGGAAGATATATGTGGCCAATTACAGGCCCTAAATTTGAAAATGAACTTTTAAAAGTGCCAAATGTAATAAATTTTAGGCCGATCTTCATAAACCCTGTTGTTGTTTTATGTTTTTTTTTATGCTGTATATCTTGAGAACAGCATGAGCCTATGTTTCCAAATTAGATACAAGTATATTTTACGCATGTAAAACATCCGACAAAATGTGGGCGGAATGGGAAAAGTGGGCTGGCATTTCCTATACAAACACATTTGCGATTTCTGTATATCTGGAAAACGCATCTTGGCTATCAATAGTCAACATCCGGCAAAATGTGGGCAGGAGTGAAAAAGTGGGCGTAGCACAAAATTGTTTTATTTATACCTGAAGAACGCTAAGAGAAAAATTATCCAAATTTGATAAACATAGCTCGGTTATTAATACACAACCTCCCTAAAAAAATAAACGCGAACGGAGAAGTGGGCGTGGCAACACGTATTATTAAAGACATTAAAGATGTTTATGAAAGGTGCCCAAAATGGAGGTATCATTTAAAATTTAATAAAAAAAAGAGTTTTTTCCTGAACTGTTGTGGGATTATTGCTGTACACTTTCGATTTCAAAAAACCTCACAAAAAATATTCTAAACGTGTCAAATCGCACGACCTTGGTGGCAAATTCACTTCTCCTCTAAGAGAAATAATGGAATTTTCGAACTTTTCTTTCAAAAGATCCATTGTTTATCTTGCTGTGTGGCAAGTGGCACCATTCATCTGAAACCAAATATTTTCTACGTCTAAAGCATACATATTTTCGGATCATCTCATTGCAGCGATTTTCATGACCGATGATACCCAGAATTTGGACACCCTTATATTTGGAGAACGGCAAGAGGCAGTGTCTCCAAATTAGGTATAAGACACAACATTCAACAAAATAGGGGATTAAAGAAGTGGGCGTGGCACAAAATTGATTGAGTTTTATCTTAAGAACGTTATTTATAAAATTATCGGTTCTTATTGCTTTGGGACCCGCTATTTATAGATGGTGTTACAGACAACATGACAACTTTAATATACCTTCATGATGGCGAAGAGTAAAAAAAGCCAACGAAAGAAAAAAAAAATTAAAATAATTTTGATTTCTCAATTGGTTTAACTAATGAACAAAATAAGCGAAAAAAAAAATCGGCAAATAGAAATTGTACAAAAAAAATCACCCTTAAAAAAGTAAGTGACACTTGTAACAAGTGGAAATCTTTTTTTTTTATCTCAGGCCATCAGGAGAAGCAACACAAAAAAAATGCCCAGCAGGAGTTCTATGAAAGGATTTTAACATGTTTTATAAAATTTTCAACATTTTTTGTACACATTTTATTTCTGCAGAAATAAAGCCTATAAGTGTCATTTCACTAGAACTGTGTTTGACTGTGTTCAGGCAGAAGCCTTTGACAGCAGTAGTGTTAAAATATCCCGTTCAATTTGCTTTCCTTCCCTGCTGGTTTTTCCATAAAATTAATGATTTTAAAAACAAAATTGACAAACTGCATTTATTGATTTACTTTGATTGTAAAAATTTCATTCATTTCTTTATTTGCCAACATTTTGTTTTCCTTTCCTTTAAACATTATTCAATTTCTATTATTACTGTTGTCAATATTAAAATAAAAAAAAAAAAAATATATAAAAAGAGATTTACTTTGTCCTTTTGTAAGCTCGAATCTTTTAAAAAGGATTTTAGGATTTATTAGGGGATTTTCTTTGCAGAAATTGTAAACAATTGTTGCTTCTTTTTTTTATATTTTTCATTACAATATTATACTGTCATTTAACTTTCTATTTTTTTATTTTTACTTTTGTTCACTTAGTCCTTTTTTGCAAAACACGATACAAAAGAAATAGTCTTTCGCTGTAAATCTTTCTAGGATTTTTCACACATTTCAAATTGGATTAATATCCAGTGGCGAGGTATTCAGACATAAATGTGATAAATTGGATTTTTTTTTTTGTCTCCATAAATGTTGGATTTTTTTTAAGTTTGTATTGTCCTGGTATTTGTTAAGTGTGTTTTTTTTAGAAAATATTGTCTAAATTAGGGGAAGTTTTTAATAAAAAGAAATTCTAAAACATTTTTGGTGACTTACTGAGAGAGCACTAAAGAAGGTTATAATAGAAAAAGTTTGGAAAACGAAATAATTAATTTTTTTTATTTAAAGAACTTTTTCCTGAAGTTTTCTTAAAAAAAAAGCCACAAAAGGTTGTTTCCAGTTATTCGAAATTTATTTTTTAGGAACACATTTTTTTAAAGCATTTTTGCTACAAAAAAAAGGCTAGACTTAAAGGACTAAGACAGCTTTTTCACCATTCGTTTAGAAAGTTAGAAGTCATATCTGTTTTCACTATAAGAAGGGAATTAGTAAAATCATTCGTAATAAAGCAGTTGATTCCAGGATGTTTCTATTGCCGTTGAATGTAATACTCAAACATTTGCAGAACTTTTCTTATATAGACAGACACCTGGTTAAAACTTTACTGCAGAAAGAATAAAAACCAATTTTTTACACTAAATGTAGCATTATAGAAGAAACTTAGTCCTTAAAAAGCTATTCCTACCGAAATACATTTTGTGTTAATGATTTTTTAAGTTACTAAAAGCTTTTTTTCTTGCAAAATATCGCTTAAAAAGAAAAATTACACTTTTAGATAAACTGGTTTAAAAGCTTTATTTTAAAGTAGCTTAATTGAAGGAGCTCAAAAGACTATTCCTATTTGAAAATTAGTTTTCTTTTAACTTTAAGGATTTTTAAAGTCATTAATAAAAGTTTGCTTCCGCCATTTTATTTCTTTAAAAAAGAATAAAAATATATGTTTAGAAAACGTTCTTTAAAAGCTTTATTGCTTGAGCAGCGTTGGTTGCAGCCTTTATTCTACAAAAGCTTTTTAAACCTTAAACCCTTTAAAAGCTATTTCTATACCGAAATATATTTGTTTGAATGCTTTTATAATGGTTTTGAAGTCTTCACTAAAAGCTTTTTTCTTGCAATAATATCGCTTAAAAATATTGAACTTTTTTTAGATAGAATATTAGTTTTCTTTTATTGCTTCTATAAGGATTTTTAAAGTTATTAATAAAAGTTTTCCTCCGCGATTTTATTTCGTTTTAAAAGAATAAAAAAATATTTACCATTTTTAGAAAATGTTCTTTAAAAGCTTTATTTCTTGAGCAGCGTTGGTTGTTCTCAAACAGTTACCTCCAGCTCATATGCCCAATGGGCAAGCTTTTACAAAAGAGCTTTTTTGCTTTCACACCGACACGAGTACAACAAGCAATTACACAACAATGCTTGGTTTTTTTTTTTTTTTTTTTTTTTTTCTTTTGTTTTTAAAAAACAACGATCAGTCGATGTTACTTTGCCCAATGAGCAACATGTACTGAAAAAAGAGCTTTCAAAGCTCTCTAACACAAACTCAAGTATCGATGTATGCGTGCTTGGCTGTAACGCCCAGCGGGAAAACTCAGAAGACCTTCTTACTTCAGGCCTTTTTAAAGGCCTGCTTAAAAGATTTTTTGATTCAACTACTATTCTTATCTAACTGCTAAAGAAGGCCTCATAGAAGGCCTCGGCTCTTTCGTATAAAAGATAAGATACACCTTCCACACTCACTTCTATGAGAAGGGAGTAACATTTTTTGTATTGTTTTTTTGCACAAGCAAAAGCAAAATCAATTTTTTTTTTGGTCCCGTTACCCTTCTTATGTGCCTGCTGAAGAAGCGAGAGCGGAAGGCCTTCTCCGCAATGACAACGTGTGTAAAAAAGATATGAGTATGGAATGGAGCAAGAAGGCCTTGTACATCCAAAAGAAGGGGTACAGAGGCCTTCTAGAAGGCCTTCCTACTCCTTCTTTTTCCCGCTGGGCGGTTCTAAAAAGAAGCTTCTTTAGATTTTTAGATAAAACTCTTTATGAAAATAAAATGTAAAAAATTATTTCAAAGAAAGCCTTTATTCTACAAAAGCTATTAAAACCTTTTTTAAAATAAGCATTCACCTTATCATGGCTGGCGAATTCAAAATACACCTGCGATTGTTTGGTTATAGATTAAAGCAAATTAGTTCACGTTGTCTTTAATTTATTACCAAACAGTCGCAGGCGAATTTTAGATTCGCGAACCCCGATAAGGGTGATAATCTTTAAAGAGCTTCGAGAGCTTAACCTTTAAAAAAGTATTAAAGACTTATTTAAAAGAAAGCCTAATAGCCAGTTATTGACTTTGTATTTAAATACGTATTTAATTAATTTTTATTTAAATTTAAGTTTAGTTAAATAGAGTTTAAGGGCCTGTTCGTCGATAACGAATCAAGACTTCGTTCGCTTAAATTACTTTTAAAACAAATTATAAAATATTGTTTTTGTTTTACATGTAAGTTAAGCGAACGAAGTTTTCATTCGTTACCGACAAAGGGGCCATAAGTTTTAAAGTGCTAATTAAATGAAAGTATGAATTTGTAAAGTGAAGTTATTTACAAGGTGGCCTCAAAGAAACAGCTTTTTATTTTTTTGCTTTGCCTGTTGTTGTTGTATTGTTGTGTTATTAAGGGCATTTTGTGGAGTAAATACACAATGGAAACTTAAATATACTTTAAATACAGCCTACGTTTTTTAAGTATTATTGAAAAGTTACTGAAATATTTGACACTTTCCGAAAAAAATCTTTTAAAAATCTTAAGAAAGCTTTTGTATTTGAAAAAAGCTTTAAATAACTTTTTTTGTGTTTTGTTTAAGCTTTGATATTGTTACAAGTAAGACTTTGGAGTGTTTATATTTCTTATTTGCTTTAAGGTTTTATTTGTATAATATTTTTCGCTTTTCTAAAATCTTTGGGTAGGTTTCCTGATGATCTCGCCTAAGCAACCAGTGAAATGCGCATAGAAGATAGCTTTCCCTCAACAATAAACTTCAGTGTATTTATCAAATATGAAAAATTTTGAATTTAGCACGTCATACAGAAGTCTTATTAAAAACAGCTTTTACTTGAATAAACATAAAAACAGCTTTTACTTGAATAAACAGCATATTCTTCAAAAGTCTAAATTAAAAAAGAGATTACTTCATATTCTTCAGATTGATGATTAAAACTTTACAAAAACTTTAGCTGCGAAATAATTGCAAGTGTAAACGCAACAACACTTTTAATAATGTTAGAAACAAAACTTTTTTTATTTTTACTCATTTTATTTGTTCTACTTATGTATTAAATATTAATTTTTAATACTTAAAAGTTATTCAAAATCATAGACAACTTTTACAGTCAATGATAAATAATCAAAAACTAACAAAACTGTTTTGCCAAAAATTAAAAATACAAAAATGGTTTTTAAGAAGAGCATTTAAGAAATATTCCAAACCAAATTAATAAAGTATCGTTTTGAATCAAAAATTCCATAATGACAGACAGATGTTGTTGATGCACCATCATTAGCACTTGATGTTGTCGCAATATCAGCAATGGAATACAAAATGCTAACGTCGTTATCATTTTCATCGTTGTGATATCAAAAAAAAGTGATGTACATTCAATAATCATCAAGTAATATTTACTGATATTGATATACATCACTAGCAGATACACTTTCCATACAGAAACATCATACGATGATAATGACGATTTCGTGCTGAAAGTTATAGGAAACAATGGTGTGCAAGGAGGTGTTAAGGGAGGTGTGTATGCCCTGGCATTTTAACAGACAAAAATTGGTTTCATGTCTTTATATGCAGAAATGTTGCTCGTACATACTGATACACATGCTTAATAAAACTGATACCATCATTAGCAACTACAAATAGTGCAGCAGCAACAGCAATTTTAAAAATTTTATTAAAAAGCAAAATGTACAAGAGCAAGATAAATGTACCGAATATTGTGTGTGTGTGTTTGTGTTTGAATGAATGCATAGAAACTCAAGAAAATTTCTTGAAAGAAGAGACTTTTACATGCCACATATACATTCATAGTTGTGTTGCATATAAATATGAAATTGGTAGATAACCAACAAACATAAAATCAAACTTTTGGAATATGATAGTTTAACTCTTAAATAAAGTTTAACTCTTCTTTTAAGCATGAAATTTGAACTAATGTTGATGTTAATGATTAAGCAAAAGGTTTGACAATATTTTTGAATTTTTCGCAAACCCGTTTTACATACATTGCAAGATTTTTTGGTCTTAGAAGACCCCTGGTGAAAATATTCGTGGAACATTTTAACCCTCTAAAGTGCCGTTTTAGTATCCTTTTGTGGAAAAGTTAAAATAAGGACAAAAATTAGTGTTAGAGGGTTAATATATTCTAAGAAAAGATTCGCCATACAATTCTACTGAAGACATCTGAAATAGAATTTAAGCTCAGAAGTACATTTAGAATTTATTTTTTGACTTATACCAAACGCCTTTTCAAGAAATTCAAAAATTTCAATACCGGAAATTTCGAAAATCCGTTTAATATACATTGCACGAACTTTTGGTCTTAGAAGGCCCCTAGTAAAACTTGATGCAGAAAATATTCATGCAACATTTCAACCCTCTAAAGTGCCGTTTTATTATGCTTTTGTGAGGAATTTAAAAAAGTACAAAAATGACTCCTTAAAATGAGCGTTAGAGGGTTAATATATTCTTAGAAAACAATCGCCATACAATTCTACTAAAGACATCTGAAATTGTTTTTAAGATCAGAAGTACATTTAGTATTTATTTTTTGACTTACACCAAACGCCTTTTAAAAAAATTCAAAAACCGATATTTCGGGAACCCGAGCTAACTTTTCAACACCCTTTGGCAGATTTGCTCTACCAACAGTTTAGTTTCATTTCGCGTTGCAAGTATTGAGGCTGGCGGCGACGACCCGAATTTTGTTGCACCGTGTTATTAAATCCTTTTTGTAAATTATTTTTAAGTCTTCTTAAAACTGATATTTCTTGAGACACAGCGATGAAACGTTCTTGAACTATTTTAAATTTTCTAAAACGTCAATTTTATGTTGACAAGGAAAAATTTAACTCTTCAATCATGCTCAAACATTAAATATCATAGAATTTAGTTTATTTGGATTATTTTTTTTTATTATTTTTAACTGATTTTAAAAGGTTTAAATTTAATTTGATGTTCATTAGCGAAAACCGACCTAACAACTCGCATTTTCTGTATTTGATAAGATTCTCGAAAAAATTTCAAACCTTTAAAAAAAATGCCTCACTTTACTTTTAAATTTTATTTGGTGGATCCAAAAAAAAAAATGTTTGACTAATGTACTTTTCTCAATTTAAAAACTTTTTTATTTATACATGGTTTGCAATTTCAATTTAAAATAAATTTAATAAAAAGTTAAAAACCGAGTTCTCAATCAATCTTTATCTGTATTTAGGGAAGTGTTTGATTTTTATTCATATCAAAATCGGGGAAAAAATTTAAAAAATCCACATTCGAGAAAATGATGAGAATATACAACAAAAAAAATAGTTTTTTTTGTAAATGGCTTGACTTTTTACATTTATTTTAATTAGTCTAGCGTTTAAATTTTTCATAATTCCAGAACACACCTGTATGTTTGCTGGGTGTATAAAAGAATGAACAAGAGAGAGGGCTCACAGCAATGAAAAACGACATTTTGATGGGAAATTGATGATGATTGAAGAGTTGTAGTTGCTTTAGTTGTTTTTGTTGCATTAGCAAGCCTTAACATTTCAAATGTTTTTTAAAGACTCTGCACAAACTTTTGACAAATAAAAACAAAAAATTGATACTAACTTTTAAATTCCTTTTCAACATATTTATGGAACAGAAACTTCAGTTGGCTGAGAAGAAAAGTTTTACAAAATTCAAGAAAGCATTTGTCTCTATACAAAAGAATTCTTTTCGAGCACTTCCTTTTTTAACAAAATATATTTTTCTCTATTTCTGCCTTTTACTGAATATGATTTGTTCATTTTATCCTTCATGTGCTTTATTAAAAGTTTTCTTATTTAAAAAAGGAGCAGTAACAACACTAACTGCATCAACCCTGTTTTATTTTACAATTTGATTATGACTAGAAATTCTTGCAAATTAGATTGAATAATTTTGATAAAAAAAAGCTTTTTGAATTACAAAAACTACAAAAAAAAAAGAACTAAATGCTTTAATTGAATCAAAGTGTAAACAATTATTGATGTAAATGTAACACAAGTGAAAGAAAAAATTAAGAAATTGCTTTTGCTGAATGAACTTTGAATGCAAATTTAAGCTGAAAGTAAATAAATAATAGTTTAACGGCCAATTTCCCTAAGTTTAGTTTTAATTAGATATCAGTTATAACTATCAAAAACATATTCTTAACTGGAGGTTAAAGTAATAGTTTGTTTTAACTAAACTTACAGGGGTGTTCTGGAAATCAAAAACGCAAAACGCAAGAATTTTAAACGTCGTTTTTAATTAAGATTTCTGTGATAAATGAATTTTATGATAAATATTTAACAAATATTTCTCTATTAAACAGAATTTCATAACAAAAATTATAAAAATTTGATTAAAAGTGTATTGAAAACAACTTCCAAATTCTTGCGTTTTCGATTTCCAGAACACCCCTGTTAGTGAAATTGGCGAATTGTTGGTAGTCAAATATAAAATTGTTCATTTTATTTATAATAAAATATAGTAATTGTTAGCAGGGTTTAAAAAACTGCAGTCGAAACCAAAAACTGTCGAACAAAAAACGGAAATGTTTTTGAGTTGGTTTGACAGCGAATGTTTATATTTAATTAATCAGAAGTGAAAGCAAGAGTTTTTTTGGCCAATGGCAAATGAAGTAGTGACAAGTAGTTGCAGTTTTTCTACTTTGACTCCAGTTTTTTAAACGCCGATTGTTAGGTTAGAAAATAAAATTTATTCAAGTACAAGTTTGTTCAAGACTTGTTAAACAAGCGTTTCTTGTCGGTACAGAAAGCATATTTAAATCTAACTCAGCAAACTCTTGAAACTTGGTATTTCGTACCTTTGGACCAAATATTATATCTTCCCCAAAAAAACCCAAGCGAAAAAGATAATTTTCCCCCAAAATCACTAATTATAAGATCTGGTCACACTGATAGGTATGCAAACAGAATGACGTTCCTTGCAGTTATCTTAACCCTGGAAGGCTATTCTTTATTTTAGGACATTAAGGTTACTTACTCTTCGTCGAATCGACGAACTATTTCAAAAAAATGTAAGAGGAATGATATTTTAAAAGTGAATTTCAAATTTTATTAAAAATCTTGTTTTTTAACATACTCGGCTATCTTCGGCAAATCTTTAATACCCTCCACCGACAGTTAGAATATTTCAGTAGTGGGCCTTATATCGGACCATTGGTAAATTATGAACCGACCCAATAAAAAAATGAGCTTCAAACGAAGCAGGTAAAGAATTTCGCTTACCATCTCGCTTACGGAAGGCATGAATTTTATGTGGTGAGTTCCCACTTTTAAACAATACATTTTTGACACAAAAATTGATTTATTCAACGCATATAAAAATTGTTGGATGTAACGCTCTATACACACTTTACACACTGAATGTTTTGTTAAGTTATTTTTTAGTATTCGCCCTTTCAAACCTGCTTGTAGTAAGGGAATGATGGCATAGAACTTGAAATATCATATTTTCTTTTATAAAACTAGAAAAGAGTTCCTTCACTTACTTTACTGCATCTCTGTATGTCTTATTGCGTAGCGCATAATTGTGCGCTTATTTTTAGAAATGTTCCATCAGTGCTTCGCAAAATGATAACATTTTTTATTGGGGATCTTCACGAAATTTGTGATTTCTAGTCATATAAAAGGCTGACTTCCAAAACGTCAATTGCTTTGTATTAGAATAAAGTATAATGTTTCATAACGCCGCAATACAATATATATACAAAACGTCACTGCTAAGTATTAGTTGCACAGCAAAAAAGGTTTCAGAGCATCGGTTTTAAAGTTGATGCTTTGTGACATTTAACATGTAATTTGCAAGCAATACAGATTTATCGGGTGATTTTTTAGCTATTATCTTTTTGGCAACACTGGTTTAAAAAGCTGACGCACGGTTCGTGTTTTGTTTCACTGTCAAACATCTTCAGTTTGGTCTATAATTTAACCATGAATCGTCTTACAAACGAACAACTCTTGCAAGTTATTGAATTTTATTATCAAAAATTATCAAAAAAATATCAAAAAATGTATCGAAAAATTGTGTTCAGCGACGAAGCTCATTTTTGGCTCAATGGGTACGTTTATAAGCAGAATTGTCGATTTTGGAGTGAAGATCAGCCAGAAGCATTGCAAGAGCTACCAATGCATCCAGAAAAAGTCACAGTTTGGTGCGGTTTATGGGCTGGTGGCATCATTGGACCGTACTTCTTCAAAGATGATGCGAATTGAACGTAACTGTGAATGGTGAGCGCTACCGTAAGATGATATCCAACTTTTTTTTTCCCAAAATGCAAGAGCTTGACTTGCATGACATGTGGTTTCAACAAGTGCCACATGCCACACAGCATGTTTAACAATGGACTTATTGAGAGGCGAGTTCGGTGAACCTTTTATTTTACGTTCGGGACCGGTCAATTGGCCGCCTAAATTGTGCGATTTAACGCCTTTAGACTATTTTTTGTGGGGCTATGTTAAAGCTCATTTCTATACACACATGCCCGCTTCAATTGACGCATTGGAAGGCAACATTGAAGCATTTATTCATGAGATACCGGCCGAAATGTTGGAAAGAGTATGCCAAAATTGGACTAAGCGGATGGACCATTTGAGGCGCAGTCACGGTCAACATTTGCATGAAATAATCTTCAAACATTAAATTATATGGACCGTACTACCGATTCAAATAAAGATTTCATGCATTTTCCTGAATTTTATGTGTTTTTTTTTTTGTTTAAACTTTCCTATAGCTCTTAAAAAATCACCCCTCATTTTAAATATTATGCATTGCATCACTTACATTTCAAAACGTTTAAATAAACAATATACACAGTTGCATTGTTTCGGTACTTTGTACATGTACATGAATAAAATACTGTAGTAAAATTGTGTACAAACTTTGTATTAGAACGTTTTGGAAGTCAGCCAAACTGTGACAGACTAACATTTGATACAAAGCATTATTCGTTACGATTTTACGTATACTAAAGAAGGCTTTATATGGGGCTTATGGTAAATTATGGACCGATCTTAAAACAATTTAGCAGTGTGATTGCTTGTCTTATAGACCTGTAACAGACCGAATTTTATTACAAAAGCATAATTAGTTACGTACGGCTTTACGCTTACTAAACGGTGTTTCGAGAGTGGACTTTATATGGGGCCTATGGTAAATTATGAATCGATCTTCACGAAAGTTGACAGTGTGATTTATATTCACATAAAACTGTTACGGGCCAAAATTTATTACAATAGTATTATTTGTTATGCTTTTAGGCGTACTAAAGCGCTTTTCGAGAGTTGGCTTTATATGGGGTCTAGGGTAAATTAGGGACGGATCTTCACGAAATTTTACAGCGTGATTTCAAGTCGAGTAAAACGAATTTTTCCAAAATCTTATATAATTCCGTGAATTGTTCCACCATTTATGTTAGTTTTTGTAACAAAATTTTGTTTCAAATTTTGATTCATAACTCTTAACCTACTGAACCGATTTTGCTGGCTTTTAAATCCAAATTGCTTAGGAAAACTGGAAACAATTTGATTTCAAAATTGTTCTTTTTTTAAAGTCCTTCGAAAGTGAGCGTGATTTCAACAGACGGACAGACAGACGGACATGGTCAAATAGGCTTAGAATTACTTAAGGACCCAGAATATATATACCTTAGATGAAAATTGCAAGCAAAACATCCAAAATTGTTCAGTAAACGTTTATTTAAAAAAACTTAACCCGATATTGTTGCTGTAGCAGCGATATCTAACGAACAGGTGTGTGTTTCTGAGTTGACAATTTTTCGTCTTTGTTTGTTGAACTCCAGTCCGTAGAACCGATTGTCGTGGGAACCCGTGGTCATTTCTTTTAGTTCTTGTTAAAAATATCGATATATGAAAATGCATATGAAAGAAAAAACCGATATGTATACATTGATTTTGTTATTGCAACAGATTGACTCAAAAGCAATTCTTTTGTTAACAACGGCTGCCTACCTACGTAATTAATGCAAAATATATCAAAAATGATTTATTTGGGAAAAAATTAAAAGAGATGTAAAAGCATATTTTTCACGCTAATAGCATGAAAAACTTGTCCTGGTCATAATTCCTTTGAATATGAAAAATAAAACAACATTTTTACGACAGTCGTAGAATTATAGCAAATACAACCAATATGACACAAAAGAACACTTTGTGAATTGTTTAATTATTTTAAAACACAAATAAAAGTTTACAAAACACAAAAAAAGATATCAATAAATTCGTTTTTACAATAAACCGAGAAATTTTGTTTGATATTTTTATTTTTTTTTACGAAATATATGAACCATTTATGAGTGTAACGCAGTTAAGCGGGATGCAATTAAGAGAAAAATATGTAAACAAATTAAATGCATCAAGGAAAATTTTTCATTTTAGAATTATTTAAGCATGAAACAGACTAAAGCCTTGATATACTGTTCATACGTAGAAACTGGGTGCTTATGAGTAGCGAGGTTGATTTGACCATGTTCGTTTGTCTGTTGAAATGGGTTTTCCGAAGACCACAGAAATGATGGGGACTAGATTGTTATACATTTATTGTTATATGTCACATATATTCCGTTAAAGTTTTCTATTGAAATTCGGGCAGAACGGTTCACAAATCGCCGATTTATTTATTTACACCTTACAAACACATAAATAGTTTAGTTGCCGCTTAAATATAGAAATGTGTGTAAAACAAGCAACTGAACTCAATAAATCGCTCCATTATTGCAACATAGGCATATCTCAAAAAAAATCAAACTTGGCAAAATGCGATTATAGTTTTCAAAATGTACCTTTATACACAGATTTAATAAAATATATTTTTCTATAACTTGAGTTCAGTTTGAGATATAGCGGCTGGTTAAATTTGAAGGGCCGATGTTGAATGTGAACCACACCTAAACGTTAAGTTTTTTTCTGCATTTCATTTGACATTTCTCAATTTTAGATTAACTCAATGAAAACCATGGAAAGATACACAATCGAGCAAAGGGGTAAAGTTATTAAGGCTTATCGTGCACTTCGTGATTTTTTTCGTGATTCAATTAGGATTAAATGTGCGTACATTCGGACAAATTTGAGCAAACCGGGTCTGTAGGAGATGTGAAAACACCAATGCATGCTCGTACTGCAAAAAAGGTTACTGCTGTTCGCGATAGTGTCGCTGAAGAGCCGTCCAACTCAAGTCGTCGTCGTGCCCAACAATTGCACCTCTTACGCTCGTCGTTGATGAACATTATGTATAAAGACTTGCATTTACACAATACAGTGTGCAATTGACTGAAGAACTAAAGCCTCTTGACCATTCCAAACGTCGTCAGTGGTCAGAATTGTGGTAAGAAATGGCAACAGTGGATGATTAATTTTCGAAGAAAATCATCTTCAGTGGTGAGGCACATTTTCACCTTAGTGGATTCTTCAATAAGCAGAACTGGCGCATTTGGGCGAATGATAATCCAAGTGTGATTGCCGAAAAACTAATGCAGCCACAAAGAGAGAGACTGTTTGGTGCGGTTTATGGGCTGGCGGCATCATCGGACAGTATTTTTTCCAAAATGAAGCCAGGCAATTACTGTGAATGGAGTTCGCTATCGTGAACCGAACCAATATTATCATAATAAAAAGTAATGACAATATTTTCCTAAATAATTTGTGTTTTATTCAAAATCAACATCGGCCCTTAAAAACTTAACCACCCTTAATACCGATTTTTTACATATAAAGAAGGTATGAAGGAACAATTCAAATTTTAGGTTTTTTGAAATATGACTATGTAGCAATAAAGAATGGTGAACGTATATAAAATTCGGCATAACCGAATATAGCTTGTTTAACTGAAACTTAGACCTTGGTATTTAAAGACTATGTGCTTTAAACAGAAGTGTTTGGTTGGATGGTAAGGTAGAGCCCCGAAATTTTTTATATTATGCATAGTGCCTTGATGATGTGCCTTGACATACACACCCATATGCAGGGAACACTATATAAATGGAATAACTTTATAAGTCGTTTGGAGCACATCCGTCCTTGTATCTGGTCGGCTGGCTGTCCGTGTATGCTTATCAACCTTAATTAGTACAAAGTACAGGTTACAGTTTAAAAAGAAATAAATAAGCACGACTAATAATTTATTTAATGTTACAAATACAAACCAGCTTAATGAACTGAGCAAAAGTAAATTAGACATTCAGCCCGTTGTAGTAACACAAAGCAGAGCCTCTGGCGGGAATCGAAACTGCAACCCACGCACTGCTACCCAAAATAAAACGACTAGTTAAGCAAGTTTTTTTTCTAAGTATATTTGCAATTCGTACAGATTACGGGATATCATGAAGGCAAAAATACAGTCATAGGATTTTTTACATTTTAAGAAACTTAATATTTTCCTATTACGTTATGCTTTAGTTTTGCCTCTTCCTAATCCATATAAATAAAAAACATAAATATTTCACATACCAATTTATTTTTTACAACCTAACAAATCACCTCAGAAATGGCCAAGAGTATTCTAGCATATTTCCTAAAAGTTATTAATGCCATAAAAGGCCTCCTCTTTTTAACACATCGTTAAAAACCCATAAAAACTGTTGAACCATGCATTAAAATATGTAAATGCATTTGGAAAGGATTTCTTTATTAACTAGCAAACTTTTCTCGTTTATAACTATCTTTTAAACTTTATCAATAACTTAACTTTAAGCTTGACAAAATAATGATGATGATGATGAAGAAACATACAGTTTTATTGACCATTATCTTCATCAATTCTGGTAGATAAACTTCCCGGTAAAATGTATTTTTTTTTTCCATATTCGTAATAATTTGTTTAAAATTATTTGCTTTTTTGTATAACTTTTTTTAATGTTTTTGTTGTTGCTTTGCCTATTTGTTTATTTATTTTTTATGGTTTTTGTGTTAAATGGTCAAGAGATAAACAAAAAATATTAGTCATAAAAAATGTAGTAAAAAAAAAAGAATTATATTTACTCATACGCAAAATATAAATATTAAACAAAAAAATAAATATATTTTATAAACTTTATAGACTTTTAGTGGTCGCTTTATGTTGGTGGTGACTGGTTTTAGTAACTTTAAAAGGTTTATAATAAATGATGATATTGCTAAGGCGTTAAGGCGATGAAAGGCCAAATTGATTAAGACCATAAAAAGTAGGATTCACAAAATTAAAAAAAAAACAATTTGTGTTGCTTATTGAAATTTATGATCTTAAATTTGCTTTGATTCCCTTTAATTTAAAAAAAAAAATTATTTTCTGATTTTTTTTATTTGCTACTTAATCAGTTTTTCTTGTAACTGGAGTTTATTGACGACTGACGACTGTTTTGTTGTGCTTATCGTTTTTATGTCATTGTGGGTAAATATTTGTTATCGTTTACCCAGAATATTATAAATTGATTTATGATCTTGTTAACAAAAGAAAAAAAAAGTGATGATTGTTATTTAGTAGGTTGGATTGTCATCAACACCTTAAAAAAAAATTGCCAAGCAATTTGTTATCTTAAGCTTTGTAAATACCTTTTATTTAGTAAATGTGTATTACCTGAAAATAAAAATATAAAAATAGATTTATTAAATATAAAAACAAGACATTTATATAAATAAGAAGGAATTAAACTTGTTCAATTTGGCCCTTATCTTATGGAGATATAAGTGCTAAAGTGAAAAAGTACTAAAAGGTTTTTTCTTAACAACAGTAACAAGAAAAGTTGTGATAAAAAAGTACTTATTTTTTATTACCATAAACTTTCTAAAGTACGTAAAAAGTACTTATTTTATATATTACCATAAAGTTGCTTAGGCACTTTAGCATAAATTGCACCTTTTAACATTATAAGCAGTGTTCGAAAGCAAACATTAATTATAGTTCCTTAGTGTTCAGTTCTGTAGATTTTGGAAAACACAAACGCTAAAAGTGATTGTGTAGTAAATCATTAACAAATAAAGTTTCTCTGTTTGTGATCTTCGAACACAAAAATAATACTGTACTTATCCAACTCAAGATGAGAACATTTAATTGCGTTCTGTTTTTTCTTAAAAAAAAACAAAAACTTTGTTGTGTTCGGTATAGCTCATTAATGTTCGTTCGTTTCAGTTGCGCTTAGCGCCCTTTTGGCTGGTAAAAAAACCAAAAATTTTTTACAAAAAAAAATACATAAAATATACGAAAAAAAACAAAAAGTTAGCAACACAAATAGTACACCAACACACAAGCTATTTGTGCTGTGGTCGTTGCTAAAATTTTTTATCTGCCCATTTATTTATCAATGTAAAAAAGAAACACTATAGAACATTAAAATATAATGTTTGTCTACAGAACCACTACAATTGTTCTGTTTTTAACGAAGAACAGAACACTAAATAATGTTCGTTACTTTCTTGAAAATAGTTACGAACGGTATTAAGGGTTGTGTTCGTATTATGGTATTCATTTAATCGGGCTTTTGCTTAAATCGGTTAATCGCTCGATTAATTAATCGAGGTTTTGGTTAAACCGGTTTATAATCGTTTTATTTTGTTATTGATCGGTTAACCGGTTGATAAGGTTTTTCCTAAATTAAGTAATTTCAATAAATAATAATTAAAAATTAATTATTATTTGGAGTTCATTAGTAAAAACATAATAACAAAACAATTAATTAAAATAATTAATAACTTTCAAAAGATTTTGTTATTCGTGCTTAATTCCCAGTTTTTATTATTGATAAAAACACTTGAAATTTATTGTTGATGGGATAAGCTATTCCTATGCGCATTTCACTGGTTGCTTAGGCCAGATCATCAGGAAACTTCATCCATAAAGATTTTAGAAAAACTAAAGATATTAAACCAAATAAAACTGTTAAGCGTATAAGACTTATAGCAACAGTTCTACCTGTAACAATATCAAACTTTAAACAAAACACATCAACAATAAACAGTGGGTTTATCTCATCTTACATTCCCCACTACAATTAGTTGAAATTCTCTCAACATTAATTGTAGTTGTAAGTAGGTTAAGAAAAACAAAATAAAAAACAACAAAAACTTTACAAAAGATGTTGTCAATTAAGTGTTTTTTTTAGGCCGTGCACTTGCCTGTTTATTATCAAAAAGTAATTTCAATTTTTGGGAATACAAAATTTTAATTTCAAAAGATTTTGTTATTCGTGCTTAATTCCCAGTTTTTATTATTGATAAAAACACTTGAAATTTATTGTTGATGGGATAAGCTATTCCTATGCGCATTTCACTGGTTGCTTAGGCCAGATCATCAGGAAACTTCATCCATAAAGATTTTAGAAAAACTAAAGATATTAAACCATTAAAACTGTTAAGCGTATAAGACTTATAGCAACAGTTCTACTTGTAATAATATCAAAGCTTAAACAAAACACATCAACAATAAACAGTGGGTTTATCTCATCTTACATTCCCCACTACAATTAGTTGAAATTCTCTCAACATTATAGTTGTAAGTAGGTTAAGAAAAACAAAATAAAAAACAACAACAACTTTACAAAAGATGTTGTCAATTAAGTGTTTTTTTAGGCCGTGCACTTGCCTGTTTATTATCAAAAAGTAATTTCAATTTTTGGGAATACAAAATTTTAATTTCAAAAGATTTTGTTATTCGTGCGCGCATTTCATTTCACTGGTTGCTTAGGCCAGATCATCAGGAAACTTCATCCATAAAGATTTTAGAAAAACTAAAGATATTAAACCAAATAAAACTGTTAAGCGTATAAGACTTATAGCAACAGTTCTACCTGTAACAATATCAAAGTTTAAACAAAACACATCAACAATAAACAGTGGGTTTATCTCATCTTACATTCCCCACTACAATTAGTTGAAATTCTCTCAACATTAATTGTAGTTGTAAGTAGGTTAACAATAAATTTCAAGTGTTTTTATCAATAATAAAAACTGGGAATTAAGCACGAATAACAAAATCTTTTGAAATTAAAATTTTGTATTCCCAAAAATTGAAATTACTTTTTGATAATAATTAATAACTATGTAATACATATTTTTAATTAGTACACATTATGTTTTTATTAAAAAATTAACTGTAAGATCATTTTATTAATTATTTTAATAGTTTAAGGAGATCAATAATTAGTATTGTGGTTATTTTGTTGAACCATTTATGGTTTTTAATCCAAATTTTTTTTTTTTTTTTATGAAAATTAAATTTAATGAACTTAAGCCTAATTAAAAATATTAAAAAATTTGGGTTTAAGGAGATCTTTTAAAATAATCTTTTCGAAAAATAAATTGGTTTAAATGTTTAGGATTTAAGCGACTCTTTTCTTTAGTTTTGATAGAACTTGACTGGGAAAAAATTCTTTAACTTATCGAAGATGTTGGAGAAATCGAAAGCAACCCATAATACAGATTATCTTATTTCTCAGTCATTTTTCTTTAATCATTTAAATCTTCCATTACGCCATTAGAGTCTTGTTATAATTTTTGAACATTTTTAACACTTCTAATGGTTTTGGTTAATTCTGTTGTTATGTTACTATCGAGAGTTTCTGCTGTTGTCAGGTCATCATCTAACTCATCCTGACAAAGCTCAGCACCGAACACTCTGCAAAAAAGTTAATTTCCGAAATCCTTAATTTCTGTTTTGTACTGTATTTAAAGAATGTATTTCTAGAAGAAAATTTATTGTATGAAAAAATATTTCTTAACACAACTTTTTTGGTGTACTTTGGTAAAGTTAACATTGCATAATTCTACATGGTTGCATTGTAGAATACATTTAAAAAAGCGCGCTACTTTGCAACTGACGTTTTGGAACTCACCCATAATTAAAAACTCAAAAAATATGGTTTAATTCTACAAAAAATTAAAAATGTTGTTACATCGGTTAATCGGTTAATCGACTGACATTAACCGGTTTAATTGTTAATCGAATAAAGCCAATTTTAAATTAACCGATCAGTTAATCGGGTCGTAATTAATCGGTTAAGCGATTAACGGTTTACCGAATGAATACCCTAGTTCGTATACACAAACTCTAAAAAAAATAGATATCGTTTTTGGGTGTTTCGAACACTGATAATAATCAATACATCTTCCTTTTGTGGAAACAGAATATTTTCCTTAAAACAGCTAGCAGGTACATTTTTGCATACGACTTTTCTTTTTTTTTTTTGTATAAAAAGTACTTTTCGACAAAAAAAAAGTAATATTTTTCAGAAAAAAAAGTTCCTTTTTGCCTTGAACTAGACAACAAATTCGCTCAACCATTAAAACTAATCAATAAAAATTTCTTTTACAAATAAAATAAAACAAATGTAAAACAACAAAAACGTATGTTTTACCTCAAACCTCACGTTATTATAAAACCACTTTAATTTAAATTTTTTATGTTCATTCTCTAGTGACCAGACACTAGAGTAAATCGCAAATGTTTTAATAAGTTTATGGAGTCTATGTGTGGGTTGTTTTCCAAGCATGCAAAAAAAACCCCCAAAACATTGCAACACAAGTGAGAGGGTTAAAAAGGAAGAACCACTCAAACCAATAACAATATAAGTACAATGACATAAACAATATATAAATACAAGATATTGTCTCCTGGTAACAAAAAAAAAAAAATAGCAACAGCAGCCACTGGTGATGGCCAAAAACAGAAATCAAAGAGAACTTGAAAAGAATAGTAAAACAAAAATCTCATACCCAAAATAAATGTTAAGCCCTTAATTATATTGAGTGTTTAAAATCCTTAAAACATACTCAAATAATCGGACATACACAAACATACGCAACAGCATTCATATTAATTAAATAAAGCGCACTTTAAAGCTAAAAAGAAAACATTATTTGCGGTTTTCTTAAGTTTAAGACCAACAAAAGTACAATTTTTTATAAACTATAGTATCTTTAAAAACCCCAAAATAAATGCCCCCTCGGCTCTTCGTATTAAAGATAAGATACACATTCCACATCCGCTTCAATGAAAAGGGGAGAAGAGAAGATGTATGTGAAGATAAATACGAAAAGTATAATTTTCTTTTAAAATATCACATGCGATAAGAAATATATTAAAAAAATATCGCATGCGATAAAAAATATTATAAAAATACGGTTGTCTACAAAATATCAATAATTTTTTTAATTTAAAAAACTTATTTGATATTTTATTAGTTTTTTAATATTAAAATATATGATTTTTTTTAAAAAAAATGTCAGACCAAAATTCTTATTGAATGAGTTCTGAGAGAGATATGGTCACTGTGCCCAAACCCTTCCATCTCAGGGAATCAAACCAAATAGAAAATCAAGTCTTAAGACACAGTGGCCATATGCCTCACACAACACTTTCATGCGAATTTCACTCTTAAAGCAGCCCATGCTCGTTTCAATTCAATTACCAACTGAGTCGGTTGTTGTCCATATCAAAGCGTGTATGTATATGGCTTTGTCAACTGATTAGTTTGACTAACAAGGTTTCGTTTAAATGTGCTAAATTCCCTTTTCATACTATTGACAAACTGAAATTTATTGTTGAAGGGACAAGCTATTCCTATGCGCATTTCACTGGTTGCTTAGGCCAGATCGTCAGGAAACTTCATCCAAAGATTTTAGAAAAACTAAAGATATTATACAACAAAAACTGTTAAGCGAATAAGAATTATAAACCCCAGTTTTACTTGTAACAATATCAAAGCTTAAACAAAAACAACAACAATAAAAGTGAGTTTATCTTTTCTTACAGCCCCGACTACAATTGGTTGATTTTTTGTCAACTCTAAATGTAGTTGTAAGTGGGTAAAGAAAAAACAAAAATAAAAACAAATTACTTTATTTTATTTTGCCAGTTCAGTTTTATTTAGACTGCCACATGCATATTAGTTATCAAAGTTTTTCTTGGGATTTAAAAAATTAATTAACAAGGTTTCGTTTAAATGTGCTAAATTCCCATTTCATACTATTGACAAACTGTTTAACATTTGTCGAGTTGGTTGAAGAAAAATCAAAAGATGGCTAGACTAATGGCTAATAAATCAATGAATGTTTAAACGTTGGTTTAGTTGAACTAAACTTAAATTTATGTGTAGTTTAAGCATAACAGCTGTAAATCAGTGTCCCCTATATTATACATATGTAGTGCAAAAAATAACAATGTGGCTGCACTACGATAAATTTTGTCAAATTCATATGGTTTGTATTGGTTGTTTAAACGCCCAATTTTATGCGTTTAGAGATGGTTTTAATGTTTACTGAATTGTAGATTTTCTGGTTTAAACACATTTTAAGCCAAGAAGAGAGTTAACCTTGAACTGATTTATTAGCCGTAAGTCTTTCAATTAGATTGTGCGTTGTGTGTTCGAGTCTCTTAATCAGCTGTCAAAATTAATATTTTAAAAATTGTCTCTTATTTTATTAAATTTTAAAATAAATTTAAAGTCTTTCAACTCATTTTATAAATAAAGTCTGTGGCCAAGCATCAATTCAGTTTAAAGACTCAGTGTACAATTGAATTGAAACGTGTATGGGGCGCATAAGACAAATTTTTGAAAGTGTAGAAACATTTTCACAACTACAATTTTGATTTAGTGTTTATATATATATATATAAGTAGCCTTGTACATAGTATTCATTTCCTAATAAGTCTGATTCCCTCACGGAACTCATTCATAAGAATATCCGTCTGTCATATTTTTTTCAATTTCATAAATTTTAATATTAAAAGACTAATAAAATATCAAATAAGTTTCTAACATTTAATAAAAATGATTAATATTTTATTAAAACTTTTAAATTTTGTGTAAATGATCGTATTTTCTTTACAATATTATTTTATCGCATGCGATTTTTTTTAATATATTTTTTTATCGCATGCGATGATTTTAAAAAAATGAATATAACTTTTTTTATTTATCTTCACACACATCATCTAGAAGGCATCCGTACCCCTTCTTTTTCCCGCGGAGTATTTGCATATGTTACACCGACCCATATGTGACATCGACACGTACACGAGTGAATTCGCCTGCATGACAAGCATTTGATAAGTGAATTTCGCTCTTAATGTTAACCTTTTTTAAAGAAATGTAATAGATTTCTTTTGTTTTTTTCATGTTTGCGTTTGGCCTAAGTTTAGGACCAATAAGCGAACCATCATTCGATCAGAACTTTAGTAAATTAACCTTCTCAGGGACATACATATAAACCTGAATAAGACAGACAAACTTCAAGTCTATCTAAAAAATTTTACAACCCAAAAAAGTCTATAAAACAAAACCAAAATATATTTATACATATCAAGAATTGAAACTGATTCTTCCATTCCCTTAACAGCGCATTTAGTAACACTCACACATCGTTACGCTTCTATGGCTACAATTTCAAAAACCACTATTCCTGCTAAACTCTAATGTGTCCAACCAACACCCCCCCATCAAATGTTGCATTTTAATCCCCAACAATTTGCAATTTTTGGCAATTTAAGTCAGACCAAGTAGAGTTTATAGCCAAATAAAAAAAAAACGAGACGACGAAAAACCACTCTTTTTACAAAAGGGGAACACAAACAAAATTTCATTATTTGTTTGTTTGTGGTGGAAGTGGCTTTAGCTTTTCTAAAAAAAGTAATAATATCAAGTGGCAATTTCAAAACTTCTACACCGCCTTTTTTCTAAAATACTGTGTTTTTTCGATATAGGGGAAGAAATTATAATGACGCCAGGTTTAACTAACTTTATGGAACAAAATTAACGTTGCTGGGGAGCAGGCCACAGACAGACAAATGGACATAAAATTCATGACAATTATTCTTGATTTTATGAATTTATGACCAATAAGCTTTGGTGGCATTAGAAACATGTGATGGTGAATTTTGTTTATGTCTTAAATGGGATCAAATACAAAAACAAATTATAATAATAAAGCAAGAAAAATGAAGCATTTTTCTAAAATAGAATTTTTAACGATTCTTTTAAGAGATTTTGAGAGAAGGACACTCAACGAAAAAGTTTTTTTTTTGTAAAGCACTCTTTGTGTAAAAATACAATTAAATTTGTATGTAGAAAAAGTAATTTTTTACATACAAATTCGGTTTTTCTGCCAATTTCACGATGTTGAAAGAAGCGCCATGTAATAAGTACTTTAAAAATAAATAATATAGGTCCCCAAAAAATGTACAGAAAGCAACAACACCGTTTTTGGGGCCCAAGGCCTGCTATACAGAGAGGCTGTGACTAACAATTAACATCGTGCATTATGATTGAAACACCCTTTATAAGACAAGATTTTTGTAAAAAAAAGTAGACTTTTGGATAAAAAGAAATTTTTGTAACAAGAAGTTATTTATATTAAACAGGTACTCTTAGCAAAAAAGGACTTTTTAGGATAAGGAAATTAGTTTTTTCTTTTTTTTTTCAGAAAAACTTCTTATATTTAAAACAGAATATTCTGACAAAAAAAAATAAGACTTTTTCTAAATATGGTACTTTATGTAAAAAAACAAAAGGTGTCTAAAAAAAATTTACTAAACATTATAGCTTTTGCAGAAAAAAGTTTAATTTGATTTTGTTGCCAGTTTTGTTTTCTACATATTTCCTGACCCTGTATACAACTGTAGGTCGTTCTTTTATTGTCCTCCCATTTAATATTCTTATTGTTATTAAGCAGAGGCTTATTATCACGAATATTACAGCTGTTGATTTATGGCCTTTATGTGTTTTAAGAAGATAAATTTATTCTTTCTTATGTACATACATAAATATTGAGCTTCTGGTTATTTTTTTGGAGTTAAAAAGGTATTTTTTTTTTATCTATAAACAAGACGTTTTAATAAAACACTAACTTAAAGTATTAAACATAAAGGCAGCCTTAAAATGACTTGAAACAAAAAAGTTATTGACACTAAAAGTCATACACTAAATCCAAATAAAAAAAAAGGAATATTTGTTAAATTACAAAAAAAAAATTTTTTAAATGAAAAACAAAATAGAAAATATTACACAGTCTGTCAGTTGTTCGTATTTTGAAACAGACATTTTGTCATTTCGCTGTGTCAGATGTCTGTTAATTTACACTCTGTTTTCGGGTTTTTCTTCATCATCTCACAGAAAAAAATATTTTATTAAACAATTTTCATGTTTTTCTCTACATTTTTTAATATTTTATTTATTTTTTTTTTTTTTTTTATTATTATTTATTTTGTAGAGACTGAAACCGGCTGTAATAAAAAATAAAACATGTTATAATCATCATTATTATGCCTGATAATTATTAATTATGCTGGATGTTGGGAAAATCGTTTTCCTTTCTTTTTTTTTCAATATTTTATTCAAAATAGCATAATAATTTTTATGTTCCATTATTTGTGTGTAATGTGGCGTTATTAAAAATTATTAATATTTCAAATTGTAGAAATATGTAAATAAAAAAGTACAAAGTACAACAGAAGCTGAAGGATATTGACTGTAAATGAAATGTTGAAGGAAGTGGTTTAAAAAAAACCAGGAATTAATTATATTAAATTATGCATAATTTTAATTTAATTCTTGAAATACATTTATCTATATAAAAAAAAACCTCCACTGGTTCATCGAAAATGAATAAGGAATTCGTGAATAAAAAAATTTTAATACCCTTTATCTAACTGTCTGCCAGATGGATGCCGCGTTTGCTCCCAACTGAACATAAACGTAATCGTGTGACAACTTCAAAGGATTGGTTAGAGTTCTTTAAACACAATACATATGAGTTTTTGTGGCGTTTTGTAACTGTAGAAAAAACATGGATCGATTACAACACTCCGGAGACCAAGCAGCAGTCTAAACAATGGGTTTCTCCGGGTAAACCGGCTCTGAAGAAGGCCAAGTTAAGTTTTACGGCCAAAAAGGTGATGGCAACAGTTTTTTGGCATGCACGCGGGATAGTCCACATCGATTACCTTTAAAAGGGAAAAACAATAAACAGCGAATATTATGACAACTTATTGGGCCGATTTAACGAGGGTTAAAAAAAACGACCCAATATGGCCAAGGAAAAAGTTCTTTTTCATCAAGATAATGCACGGGTGCATACGTGTGCAGTCTCAACGGCATGAATTGGGCTACGAATTGGTACCTGATCCGCAATATTCTCCGGATTTAGCCCCCAGTGACTATTTTCTATTTTCAAACCTAAAGAAATGGCTCGGTGGATTTAGCTCCAACAATGAAATTATTGATCAAATAAATGCCTATTTTAAGGACACTGCGTGACCAAAAATGTATGGGCTTTAGAAGGAAATGAAAATTTTGAAGACCGAATATAATAAAACATTAAATTTGGCCCAATCGTTTGACCAAAAAATAGTTTTGGCCAAAAATAGTGCTTTGTTAAAAATTGTAATGTTAACATCACTGAACAGAATGCTCCAGTAAAAATGTTATGTTAAAAAATTTGTTATACCTAAAAGTTGTCGTAGCTCATTGATGTTCGGTGCATCATTAAAATTACGTTTTAAATAGAGGTTAAGAAATCATTTTATTTATAAATTCAATTCTTTTGATATGCTTTGAACACTCAAAAAAAATCAATCCATCCGTACTCAAATCAATCCGAAGCGGTATTAATAGAACGTTGAGTACGGATTTTCTTGAATCAAGTGCAGAAAGATTGATTCAAGTACGGATTTTCAATCGCAAAATACTTAAATTATCCATATTCAATCCCGTTTCGTACTTAAAATAATCCGAAAATGAGATTGATTTAAGTAAAACTAAGATTTAATCAATCTCAAAATACGCTTGATTCAAGAACTATAAAAATGTTTTAATCCGAATTCGTACTTAAAATAAGCCGAAAATGAAATTGATTTAAGTAAAACTAAGATAAAATCAATTTGAAAATGCGCTTGATTCAAGTATTATAAAGTTGATTTTATCCTGAATTCGTGCTTGAAAAGAAAATGTTATAATGATTGATTTACTTACCCATATAACAGCTAATAGAATGATAAAATATCAACATCATGCCCGTTATGGTTTTTACTTTAGAAATCTTATGTACATATTAAACCAAAAATATAAACTAAATGAGAAGCAAGAGTTTAAATTTACTTTTTAACCCTTTGTATACAAGAGTTTGGCCAGACCTTTTTTCAATGTGTATAAAAAAATATAAACATGCGTAATACGGAGCGTTAAACACAACGAAAAGTTTAATATTTTTTTCCGGGATTGATTTTGAAAAGTAATCCCATTTAGGATTGTTTTGAGTACGTTTAAATGTATTTCGTACTTGAATTTTTGGGTACGACTCGTACTTAAGGTAATCATAAAAAATTTGATTTATCCCGAGTGTTTTTCTTTCTGTGTAGTTATTTTTATAATTTTAATACAATTTCCAAAAAAAAAAAATTGGGTTTACATCTAAGTAATTGAATGGAATGTTCGTTAGGTCAGCACACAACTATATGTGCTTAATTTACGAAAGTAGTTTAAAAATAATTTTTTCGAAACAAATATCCCAATAAAACATAGAGCTTCAAATGAAACAAGAGTTTCGCTTACCATTTAGCTTACGGAAAGGATGAATTTTATATGGTGATTTCCCACTTTGAAGCAATACCTTTTTGACACAATAAACGCTTTATTCAATGCATATAAAAACTGGTCAGTGTTGCTATTAGATAAACACATTGAATGTTTTGGTTCAGTTATTTTTTTAATTTTCTCCCTTACAAAACTGCTTCGTAGTAAGGGAATGCCGTGACATAACTGTGTGCTTATTTTTCAAAATGTACAGTTAGTGTTTCGCAAAACGACAAAATTTGTATTGGGATATTCAAAATGTAGATTTTAGTTTTTTACAGTATTAAGCGAACTGTACCTTTGAAAACCATCGACTAAGGCTAATGTTAATAAAGATAATAACGAAATAAGATTTTAAGTAACTAAAAGAAGAAGAAAACGTTGTAAAAAAACAGTAAGAGAGCTGGTAATTTTAATCACCGCTCGGCTAAAAATGGTTTTAAAAGCAGAAATACAGATTTAAAAATTAATTTGATCTGGCCAGACCGATATGAACATCGGAGGGTTAAAGTTTAAGGCGCAACATTATTTGGAAAAATAGTACTTTGTTTCGAAAAAGCTTTCTTAACCGGTTTTTATTTGTTTTCCTTAAAATTTTAATTTCTATTACGTTTCACTTTATTGTTTTTCTAATGGTTACAAAATTTTTAATGACAGAAAACATAAAACTAAAAATGAATAATTACTCTTAAGGGATTTAAAAAAAAACGTAATAAATGAAAACAAAAGTTAATACTAAAGTACGATGGATGTGCATAATAAAAAAAATTTACTTAACCATAAAACTAAACGAAGCCTTAACAAATGTGACAAAGTATCCAAATCATATTGGTCCATAAAGAAAGTTGCACCATACTAAGAAAAAGGACACTTAAACTCAAACTCAAATTCAAAAAAAAAATGCCAACCACCCCAAAAGGTATCGACATTTAAAATCATCCCTTCTATTAAATGCAATAGAAAAACACTTATTGTTCTTGTTTAGGTCTATCTATTTCGTCTATATTTTCCGTACCTTAACACAAACTCAATGCAATTTAACAAAATCTTTTTTTTTATTTGTACTTTTCTTTATTCCTATAAATCTAATGAATATGGCCGGAGTTCTGTAAAACACTTTTTTCTTTAAACGAACGAAAATTACATGTCATAGTAACACCTCTTCTATACAGGAAATAAAAAAAACGCATCTGTGTACAGAGAAATAAAAAAACCTTTATGTAGATGCGATTATCAAAATCTAAACTTACAAATTTATCACTGTTCGTTCGCCCGCTCTTTTACCGAAAACACTTACAGAGGATAAATGTTGTATGTTGTATGCATCATTGGTACGAGTAATTTTTTCCCCTGGGGGTGAAATGTGTGATGCAGTAAAAAACAGATTTGTTGTAGTTTTCCTGGCAACACATTTAAAAATTTGGAATTTTCATTTAATTTCAAATCCTGAGTTATAAATTACTTTAAATTCTAGAAAAAAAAATTAATATAAGCCAAATATTGTTTAAGGGTTAAATAAAGGTTAAAGAGAAGGTACAGTTTTTGGGGAAATAAGAAACTCTTTCAAGTTTTTGTGATGAAGGTGAATTTTTGTAGAAAAGGGTCAGAGGTGCAAAGTGGGACTTTGCGATTTAATTTTTTTTTTAATAATTTTCTTGTAAAAAATACTTTTTTTAAAAAACAATTTTTATTACATTGCTACAAATGGTGAGATTATAACAGAAAGTTATAGAAATACCTCTCTTTAGAACTTTGTGTCACGCCCACTTGTAAAATCCCGCCCACATTTAGTCGCATGTTGTGTATTGAAAAGCCAGATGCTTGTACCTAAATTGGAAATTTTAGCTCTTGCTGTTCTCCAGATGTCTTTGTATGGGAAGTGCCACGCCCACTTATCCAATCTCGCCCACATGATAACCAAGATGCTTGTATCCAATTTGAAAACTTTGGCTTCTGTCGTTATCCAGACATATATAAAAATAAAATAAAAAAAAAACAACAAGGAATAACTTACTAACAGATCGTCAATCTGGGTTCAGAAAGAAAAACAGCTGCATAACAGCGTTAGTTGATGTTACGGAGGAGATTAGAGCGAAACTTGATGATGGCAAGACTACATTTTTAATACTTTTGGATCATTCAAAAGCGTTTGATACTGTGGATCATAACATTCTCTGTTACAAACTTAAACATTTCTTCAATTTCTCTTCGACCACTACTCAGTTATTGTCCACATACTTGGGTAACAGGTATCAGTATGTTGAAACTGGAATACGGAAATCCAGGACACTGCCTGTAACAAGAGGGGTACCCTCAGGGGTCCATTGTTGGACCACTATTATTCTCACTATATTCAAATGACCTCCCAGGCGTCCTAATGAATTGTAATGTAAGAATGTACGCGGATGACGTTCAACTTTATACCAGTTGTAATAATGCCTTAATCGACCAGTGTATTATATCTCTTAATCAACAACTTCATCGTATTTATACGTGGGCAACGGCAAATGGCTTGGAAATAAATCCAAAAAAATCTAAATGCATAGTTATTCAAAGGCGACTAAATAAACTTAATATTATACCTAATATATTTATAAATAATCAGCAGATTGAAATGTAAAATCTGCTAAGAATCTAGGAATATTTTTCAATGACACTCTTACGTGGTCGAACCACATTAACTATGCTTGTGGTCGCACCTTTTCAATGATTAGAACTCTTTGGCGGACCCAGCATTGTACACCTTTAAGAATAAGAATGCTTCTTGCTAAAACTTATCTGATGCCAGTGTTACTGTATGGCTGTGAGCTATTTGCTAAATCTGATACGATTAGTAAGGCGAAATTGAAAGTTGCGTTTAACAATATTGTACGGTACGTGTATGGACTTAAAAGGCGTTCTAGTGTTTCTTTGTTTTCATCTCGGCTTTATGGCCTTTCCTTAGATAATCTGCTGAACACGAGAGTTTTAGTTTTTTTACATAAGATAATATATACCCACAAACCTGAGCACTTGTACGGTAAACTTTGTATTTCTGACATAAGCAGAGGGAAAAGAATTAGATCGTTCGGGTATAAAAGTTTAATTTCTGAGTGGCATTTCTACATATTCGCTGTATTTATCTGGAATTCTATACCATATAGCATTCAACTTTTAAGTAACGCACGAAAATTCAGGGAAAATATTTTTAAACTGTTTTCAGCATAGCACTTTGAAACATACATAATTACTTGAGATTAAAATATATAAAATTATCTAAATTTTTGATTATTAAAATATATTGTTTTATGCTTTTTTAAATCTATAAATTAAATTATCTTAATTTGTTTCTTTATTGTTTAAATTAAATTGTTTTTTGTTTACTTATATAAAAATTGTAGTTGGTTATTAAGTTATTAATTAATTAATGATTTTAAGTTTAACATATTCTCAGTTCCATACTGAAAAATAAGACTCTTAGTCTTGTGTATGGAGCAATTCAATAAAAAAAAAAAAAAAAAAAAAAAAAAAAAAAAATCTCAGCTATTTGAGGACCGATCAGTCTGAATTTGAATAGCAAACAGTTTTGGACTAAATATGACATAAATATACAAATACCAAGTCCCCATCATAACTGGGGTCTACGGAAAAAAATATACATACATAATATTTGGAATAGTCGAAATCTGTCACGGAGAATGTCGTGGCTTTACGAAAATACAATGGGTCGCAGTACTTATTGCCTTCTAAACAGGTATCAATCTATCTTTGAATATTATTAAAAGTGGAGACAAGAGTTATAATAAAAATTGAAACTCAGCATTCACAGAAAACATTCTTGCCAATTTTTTTTAATTAGACCATTAATCAAAACGAAAATCAGTTTTAATTAAAAATTTTATCTAGTGAATGAAACGTTTACTTGCATCAACAACATTACTGAAGAAAATGTTGTTAGTACCAAAAAATATTAAATTGATACTACTAATTTGCTTACTAGTGCAATTTTAATTATTTTTTTAATTCATTTCACACATTTTTTAATTGAAACAAATTTTTTTTCTGTGTTATAGGGTCTTACTAAAATCCGTTTAAAAATTTAATGCTTTTGTCATAAATCTTTTTCGGCAGTTTATATTAGTTTTGTTAAATGTTTTCACGAACCACCCTAATTCTTATGATTTTTTACTCCAACTTAAAAAAAATTAAACTACATTTATGTAGTTACACTTTTCCTAATGTCTCGTAAACATTATCAAAGTAAATTACTATCAAATCAAACTAACCCCTGACCTAACCAACCCCCTTGCAAACAAACCTAACTACACAGTCTAAAACAGCTTTCAAAATTAGACAAATATTCTTACAACTATTTCCTTGGAGGTAAAGTGCATTTTTTTTCTAAAATCACCAAGAATATCTTGTTTTTTTTTTGTACATCTGACAAATGATACACGTGTTCATTTGGTAATAGACAGAGAATTTTCAATGTAAGCAAAATAAATTAAAGGATAACATGAATAACAACTCTTCACATACACAGGATGAAAAAACTCATGATTTTTTTTTTTTTTTTTTTTTTTTTTGTAAATTTGTATGTATAAAAATGGTTTAGAGGAAGTAATGAATTGAAAATTACACAGCTTCATGTAAAGCCAGACAGACACATTTCTACAAACTTTCATACATTTTGATCGAAAACGTTTTATCCGTTTAAAATTTAAAACTGTAGAACAAAAACAGAGATTTATGTTGTGTTAAATATTTGAAAATGTTATTGAAATTACTTGAAGCATGAAATTAAATATTAAAATTGAATGGATTTTTAAAACAACCACTAACTAACGAACATTTTTTAAATTAAATTATTGCACTTTATTATCTTTTTATATTTGTTGATGTTTTATTGGAAAAATTTAGTTTGATTTATTGTTTAATTAACAAATATTTGCAAGTTTTTTATTTCAAAATATATTTTAAGCTTTTGTTAAGCATTTTAGCAGATTTAATCTTCTGATTTTTAATTAAGTAAATAATAATTATTTTTTTTTTTTTTTTCTGCAACATTTTAAGTTATTCAGGTGTAAATTTGTAATCAACTAAATACAAAACAACTTATAATCATACGGATTTTAAATTTTTTTTTGAAATTTTTTCTTTACAGTCTTTTGGTATTCATTCATTTAAGCTGTTAAACAAAGTGTAAATAATTTGGCGTTTTGGTTTTTTATGTGGTTTCTTTTTTGGTTAGCATACAACTAAAAATGCAACGAAAAATCTAAAAAAAATTAGTACATAAAGAAATTAAAACAAGTAAGAAAGTTAAATTGGCCAAGCCCGGCCTAATTAAACCCCGCAAGAATATTTTAAAAATTGTAGTACTCTATTTGGGTCCAATTGGAAATCATGGAGCCGCCAGAACAACATTATGTTATCAGGTTAAGATTCATGTTTATATAATTTGACTACCAAAAATAAATTTTTAGTTATCTATAAAAAAACGATTTGCTTGTTTTGTGTAAAAAAATCCCATTTCTATTTGTTTTAAGTAAAATAATTGCGAAACTATATCGGTCACGCTGCGGGTGTCTTATAACACTATGCAACAAGCAAAAATTCCCTGACTAACCACTATATTTTTTGATCCGCTTTAGCCACCTAAATCCAAAAATCATCATTATTTAAAATTCTATGGTTAGGTTTTTTTTTCAAAATTTGTTCCTAAAATTTTAAATTTTTGAAGAGGCTGCTCCATACATCTTATCTTATTTACTTTGAAACGACGTACCCGATTTTGTTATACAATCTATCAAAACATTTTAAATTACGCCAGATTCAAGTTTCGCTAATATCATTTTTTAATTTAGCCATTATTTTTAGAGATATTGAAGCAAAAAATTCAACAAATTCATAAAAAATTTAAATCAAAAAATAGTTACCAGTTTTAGTACTTAAGCGCAAAGCTGCATGTATTAGAAGTAACATTAATTTTATTTTATGAAAATGCATGGACAAATTCCTGTTTTATTCCCGATAAACTGAAAGTACCTAGTTCTGACCTTTTTTATCGCAAATTTGTGTAGAGCTAAAAATCACAAAGTTTTACCTTTTTATTACACAATATTTTTTTTTAATCCTTTACTTAAATTATTTTTATATAAAGCTGCGTATAATATAAATAAAATAAACTTTGTTTCATGAAAATTCATGGATAAATTCGTTTTTTATTTACCGATTAAGTGAAAGTACATAGTTTTGACATCTTTTTTATCGCAAATTTGTGTCAAGCAACATGTTGCACTAATAAAATAAACATGTTGCTCGACACAGATTTGCGATAAAAAATGTTAAAACTAGGTACTTACACTTAATCGTAAAACAAACGTGTGAACGGGGTAAGTAGATAATAATATTCTCTCTCTCTTTCTCTCTCTCATAAGAAATACAAGCGGACAGCAGTGATGCCAACTTTTTGAGAGCAAAAAGCACTTTTAAATTTAAAAAAGGCACTAAAAAGAACTATTTCGAATAAAAAAAAAGCGTAAAAAAGCACTAAGCCATTTTCACAATTTAATTAAACACAAAACAAGTTGCATTCGGCTGGGCCGAATATTATATACCTCCAAAATTAAAAAAGGCAGCGGCGTTAATTTGGACCATTTTCATTTAAGATTAAATAAAAAATATAATTACATTTGTATATAAACATTTTAAAATTTATTATTATTACCTTCAATAAAAATTACATCAACCAAATCATTTGGATCATCATCAGCTGAGTTTAAATTGGCCATAAAACAGTTTTAAAGTAATAAAGAGCGACCTCGAAAAAATCCGGCCTGTTGCAATTACCGAAATTTTGCAGTGACCGACCATTGTTTATAAAACTTAATGACAGCCAATATTTTATTAAAAAACCTTATATTTTATCGTTTTAATAAATCTCAATTAAAATCGTGCAAAGTTTAATAAAACAATTGGAGTATGATAATATCCAATTATTTTAACCTATGTACGCTTCTGAATATAGAACACATAAATATAAGGTGTAAAATAGAAATGACATGTATGTTTGTATTCTGATACTTAGTCAAACCTTATTGCAATAGCACTGGAGGTAGAAGTGCATGGTTATTTGGAGACGAGTGTCGTTCGTTTAAAAACCAAAGCACATGAAAAATGGCAGGTTACACAACGCTCGTTATAAAAGCATTATCTGTCAGCTATTTTTAATTAACACGTTGCTTATACCAAGTTACTGCTCTTTTTTGTTTTTAAAATCTTTGCGTTCTTTTGTATGGTTTCCGACTGCATGTTTTTCAACTTTTCAATACGTTTTTTCTACATGACTCAAAATCGTTGTTTATTTTTCGTTCACAATTCCTAATATTTTCCAAGCCATTTTCAATTTTTGAAACAGTGTCTACATTTTTAAAAAAATGTTTACCGCAAACAAATACATCGTTTTATTACGATAAATATGTTGTCAACGCTAAAAAGTGAAACGTTTTGAAAAATTTCCAAATTGCTAGGAAGCCTAGTTTTAACCTCATATATAAAGTTTTTGGTAAAACGAATGCAACTTTCTTTAAGCACTTTTTTGTTCATTTGAAATCTTAAAATCTTTACAGGCCTTCCCAAAATTGTATCTCAAATAGCAAATCTCATCTAAATCATCCTCTATATAATCAAAGTTTTAAATGGTACAAGAAAAATTAAAATTATAAAAAGTATTACAGGCACTAACGAAAAATTGAAAAGGCACCAAGTTAGTGCTTTTTCTTAGTTTGGCACTATGGATAAAATTTTGGCGTTTTGAGGCATCAAAAAGCACCATAAATAGTGCCAAAAGCACTAAGTTGGCATCACTGGCGGACAGGTGTCTGCCAATTATTTTTTTTAGAAATTCGGCTCTTTTGTGGAGTAAACGAGAATGACTAAATTTAATAAAATAATTGAATATTCCATTGGTTTTACGGAATATGTAGTTAATTTTTTGATAGTTAATTTATATCAAAAAACTGAAAATTCATTTGGTTTTACGGAACATGGCACATGACTTTTTGACAGTAAAAATTAAATAAACTTTTCGTTAAAAATAAATGAAAAATAAGTACATAGACCGGTTTTTAATTGAATTTTCATTTATTTTATATAACAATTTAAGTTAATTTTACGTACAGAATATTGTGAGTGTAGTTATGATTTAATGTTTGTTGGCAATAACTTTGACAGTTGCTACTAAGTCATGGCAAAATTATGTACTGGTATAATCTCTAAAATCGCTGTGGATGTACAGTAGATATCCAGATATTCACCCTTATTGTGTTTGGCGTATTTAAAATACGCCTACGACTGTTTGGTAATAGATTAAAGGAAGTGAGTTCGCGTTCTCTTTAATCTATTACCAAACAGTCATAGGCGTATTTTAAATACGCCAAACACAATAAGGGTAATTATTCGACACTAAGGGTCTACTTTCTGAATTTTGGCTGTTTATTTTGCAGTGTAGAGTATTATACGGTCGGCCTGGACTGAAACTTTTTTATTTATTAGTTTAGCAAATATACGTGAAATGCTATTATAAAGGATAATTTAATTTTGGTATTTGATTGTTATTATAAATAACTTCTTTTAAAATACTAGACAGTTTATTAAAAATATAAAAGTGAAATATTAACAAATTTTGAAATTTCAATATGTATATTTTAATTTTTGAAATAACGTTTAACCACAAAAAAGTTATTAACAAAAAACCAACTTTACCCAATAATTAATATTAATCATACGCCCTGTGGGCCCCTCTTTTTAAATATTTAAAGATCTCTTTCTTCTTAACCGAATAAAAGCCAAAAATTTTTTTTTCCTTTAAATTAAACAAAACACATGCAAAGCTTTAACAAGTAACTAAAAAAAATATTGATTTTCCCGGAAAATGCTACAGAAATTAAGAAAACCCCAGTTACAAATATACACACACGCAAAATAAAACCACATGATTTGTTTGATTTTTTTGCAGTGGTCTTTTGGCTTTCATAAGTTTTAGTAGAAAAAGGCGTTTAGAGAGAAATAAAATAGCACTTTAGGGAATATTTGTTCAAACAACAAAAGAATAAAAAAGCCCATAGCAGCCTTGGAAAGATAGAGGGGCTGAAAAGCACTTTGTAGGAGGTGTTAAACAGTGTTAGGCATTTAAATGTTTCAGCTAAAAAGTTTTTCTTCAAACTTGTGTTAAATTTAGGAAAAAAACAAATTAACAAAACAACACAATTTGATTATTATTTGTTTAAAGTTTTGATACAATTAAATTTTTAATTAAATACAATTTGGTTTTTTTTGTTTTGGAAAATTTTCACAGAACTTTTAGTAAAACACAAAAATTTAAATGTAATTTCTTGGTCTTTAGCACATTAGCAGCCGCGGCGGGTGTCTCGACAGCATGTGGCGCAGTTTTTTTTTTTTTTTTCTTCTGTAAATAAAAAGAAAGCGAAGAACGAGAACTTCTATCACGCATTTAAATGTTTGTAAATTAAAAACCAAAACTCTGTTAAAGGATGTGAACACATTTACTCCTTGCAGAGGGTGGGAGTGCCAGAATTATGATTTTGTTATCGAGGAAAAAAAAACTTGCTAAATGTTTGTTGATTGCTATACTACGTGTCTTGCTTTCTTCCTGTTTTGTTTCTTTTTGCCAAATGCGTGTTTACTTCTTTGAACAACAATTATTTCAGTTGTTTGTTGGGCCAAACAACTGTCTCTTAGAAAAAAAAAACTAAAAGTTTTTGTATGTTTCCTAAGGTCTTAAGGCATTTATAGTTAAAATTACTTTAAGAAGTTTTTAATGATAAGGAAATTGTCGTTACTTTTGGAAATCATTTTAGGTTTCCGGGAAAAAAAGAAATAACAGTTTGAGTGACTTTAAGGGTGTGTTTTTTTTCTTCTTTTTTTTGTAATTCAAATGTAGACTAAACTAATGATCAAATAATTAGTGTTCGAAAAAAACAAAAAAATAAAAATTAGGCAAGTATAAAAAGAAGTCGTAAAAATACACTGAGAGAAAAAAAGTATAACAATTTCGATTTGTGAATAATATTAAGTCGACATTACATTCCTTAAAGCTTACAAAATCTGTTAACCAAACATAACTCAAAAGATATTTTCTTTGAAACCAACCAAATTTTAATTTTGAGAATTTTAAAACAAATTAACAATAGTAACTTAAAACATCACACTGACGGCGCATAAAGCACAATCTACGAAGATTCTTATCTTGCCTTATCGGCACACATTTCTATTAATTGCACAATTAATTTTTGAGCGGTCACATTATCGTAGCACGTTGTGACGTTATTTTTCGGCGCATATAGACGAAACAAAAAACGAGGTAATCGGTGCAATATCGTCACACTATATAGCGTGCCTTATTTATGTTTATTTTTTATAGGCAGGCATTTGTTTTAATAATTCTTAAAATGGATAACGTTCAAAAAAGAAAATTTAAATAATATAACTAGTAAACTTAAAAAAAAAAATTCAATATATAATAATATATTAAAAAAATTTCCTATAAATTATAAATTTAAACAAAATTTCCTAAAAATAGGAAATTTTAACAAAACTTTTTATAAATAGTAAATTTAAAGAAAATTTCCTATATATTATAAATTTTAACAAAATTTCCTTTAAAAAGTAAATTTAAACAATATTTACAAAACAAAATTAATTAAAGCAGTATTTATTATAACTAGTTAAGTTTCACAAAATGTCCTATAAAAGTAAATTTTAGCCAAATTTCTTAAAAAAAAGTAAATTTCAGCAAAATTCCCTTTAAAAAATATATTTTGGCCAAATTCCCCATAAAAAATAAATTTTGGATAAATTTTCTATAAAAAGTAAATTATAGCAAAATTTCCTTTAAATAGTAAATTTTAGGAATATTTCCTATTAAAAGTTGTTTTTAGCTAATTTTCCTATAAAAGTATATTTTAGCAAACTTTCCTAAAATAAAGTATATTTAAGCAAAGTTTCCTAAGATAAAGTAAATTTAAGCAACATATACTATTAAAAATAAATTTTAGTAAAATTTCATATAAAAAGTAAATCCTAGCAAAATTTCCTATAAAAAATAAATTTTAGAAAAATTTCCTATAAAAAATAAACTTTAGCAAAATTTCCTATAAAAAGTAAATTTTAGCAAAATTTCCTAAAAAAAAGTAAATTTAAGCAAAATATAAAAAGTAACTGTTAACAAAATTTCCTATAAGAAGTAAATTTTAGCAAAATTATAGTAAATTTAAGCAAAATTTCCTATAAATAGTAAATTTAAACAAAAAAAAAGTAAATGTTAGTAAAATGTTCTAAAACAAAGTAAATTTTAGCAACATTTCTTTTAAAAAATAAATTTTAGTAAATTTTCTTATAAAAAATAAATTTTAGAAACATTTCTTATAAAAAATAAATTTTAGCAAAATTTCCTATAAAAAAAATTTTTTGCAAAATATCATATAAAAATTTAAAATTTTAAAATATCCTATAAATAGTAAGTTTTAACAAAATTTCCAAAAAAAAAAAAGTTAATTTAAGCATAGTTTTCATAACTAGTAAAATTTAACAAAGCTTCCTATAAAAACTAAATTTTGGCAAAACTTCTTCAAACAAACTAAATTTTGGCAAAATTTCCTCTAAATAGTAAATTTTAGCAATAATTCTTATAAATGGTAAATTTTGGCAAACTTTTCTATAAACAGTTTTCACGTTGATGTTTTTATGCGTTTAGCAAAGAGTTATTCGCTTATATCGGCGCTGATTGTCCACTTAGATCGGCGCACAAGTGACCGATAAATATCGATAACATTTTAACATTAAAATTGTGCTAAAAAGTGTTCACGTTATCTGTACATATGGTTTGCTTTTAATTGTCTGAATCTAGCACGATTTCGGCGCAGATTGTCGTATATTAAAAATAACGTTCGTTCACATTATCGGCACATGAAATGCAACGAAAATTGATACATTTAGCCGATAGTGTGATCTTAGCTTAGCATAATTTTTTAAAGAATATTGTTTTTTTAAGGTTTAAATTCTTATACATGAATAAGGAGAATTTAGAAAAAATCTTATCTTTTAAAGTCTAAACTATTTTGTAAAAGAGCGAATTTTTAATTCACATTTTCTTTTAAAACACATAAATTCAGGGATACTAATTTGCTGTAGTGTTTTTACTCTTTTCGCGAATTTTAATTTTTGGGAGCCTTCTGTGTAAAAATTTAAATTTTTTTTAAATACCGTTTCCTTCAAACAATATAACACGAAATTGTATATAAAATACGAAATAAAATATATAAAATACATAAAAATACTTGGTCACCACGAAAAGTCTGCGATATCGCAGTTAATTGTTATCTCAAAAATTATTGATCTAATTTAAACAACATTGCACAAAAAGGTGATAGTGTGAGTTGTAGGTACACAGTAGTGCTGGGATACTATCGATATTTTCTACTATCGATATGTATCGATAGTTTAGATTTCACTATCGATATATCGATATTACTATCGACTGAAAGTTTCTACTTAGGAAAAGTAGGAAGTTTCTACTAAGGAAAAGTTGGAAAACTTTAACTAGCTTTTTATCAGGCTACAGTTCTTTGTTTTTATCACTTTATTGAACGTATGAGACGTATGTATGTACGCACGTTATTTTAGATGAAAGTTTTAAAAATTTGGATGCTGATAAGCACCTTTCAGAAGGAACCAAAGTAACCGGGACTATAAGATATTTTATTGCAACTTTAGATAATGTTCTTATTTGATTTGATTCTCACCCCAAAAGGTACTCAATCTAGCGGACTTTTCCTCTAATGGTCGATCATTGTTTTATTCTATGCTCGCAACTGCAATTGCATTTTTATTTGATTTTTTTACAACATCATAAAACTATCTGACATTTTAGCCCCTATGCACATACGACCTGCCATTCTTGTTGTATGTATTCAATGCTTTAATTCTGCGCGAATCAATAAAAGCAAGTAAAAACTTGCTATTATTTATTATTTTTTGCGGCAAAAAACTGTGTGTGTATAGCTGCTGTAACATGTCTTCATAGCTGTATTTTAAATAGTAATAATATCGATATTGATATTTTTCCTATCGATATTTTCGATAGTTTAAAACTATCGATAGTATCGATAGTACTATCGATCGATAGTACTATCGATAGTTTCCCAGCACTAGTACACAGAGAAAAAAGTAAAAGTTTATTTCAATTAAAATTTTTTTATTATTATTAAAACAATTAGTTTAATTTGCACCAGTAAACAAATTAAAAGTATCCACTAACTATTTTTTTATATAAGCAAAATGTGGAAAAGTTGTTGAAATAAGTAAACGTTAAATTCACTTGATTAAAATTTTAATTGAAGCTGATTTTATTTTTGATTAATGGTTTAATTAAAAAAAAGTTGGCGAAAATTTTTCTGTGTACAGTTTTAATAAACAAACATACATTGAACGCAAAGCACAAAAATAAAAATCATGTATTCTATATAAAAAATGGGATATTACACAAACTTTATCGAATTATATTCTAGCTTTTAAGAAATGCTGTTCAACAAATGACACGTAGGCAAACAAATACTTTTAGTTTTTTTAATAACCCTTTTAACATTATCCCTTCAGTCGCAGCCTAAAACCTAAAAAGTGTGTAAGTTTTATCTAAAAAATTCCTCAAACTCTTTCCACAGTTAACCATTATCTGTGAATTTGTTTAGTTTTAATCACACTTAACAAATATTTGACGTGCTATTTATAACCACTAGTTTGTTTGTTTGTTTGATTTTGCTAGATTAAACCGAATTTAACAGATAATTACATCATACTACGAAATTTTCGCAGATTAAGATTGTAGATCAATAAAAAATTTTAAAATAAAAGATAAAATTTGATAAATTTAGTTCTAAAACTTGTTTTGGATTTATAAATAAGATTTTGTTTGTTGTGCTAAATTCCGAATTTTCATTCTGGATAAATACACTGAAATTTATTGTTCGAGGATAAGCTAGTTTCTATGCGCATTTCACTGGCTGCTTAGGCCAGATCATCAGGCAACCTTTTCCGAAAGACTTTAGAAAAGCTAAAGATATAAGATATGCAAATAAAATTGTAGAATGAATGAGAATTGCAAACACTTAAGTCTCATTTGCAACGATATCAAAGCTTAAATTAAATACCAACAATAAGTGAGTTAATCTTTTCCTTTAATGCCCACTACAATTGGTTGAAAATTTCCAACACAATTGGCTGGATATTTATGGATTGTTTTGTCAAATTTGTTTGTTAATTGTGAACTTACCTCTAGTCACCTTAAAAAAAACACACGTTACTTTAATTTATTTTTTTGACATTTTGCTTAATAGCATTTGATTTGATAAAGGTTGTTAAGAAAAAAAAAGGGTCTTGCCAAAATATTGCGGTATATTTTTAATTTCCCTTAAGATTTTACCTTTTAAAACGCAGACAGTAATTTAATGATTTTTTTTTTTTTTTTAATTTAAGGAAATTGTTTATATAAAGATTAAAGAAAAGGATACCATGATCTGACATAATTATATGTCAAAGTCTTAATTAGAAATAGGAGAAAAATCTGTTACTAACACTTTGTGCAAATTCTCTAGCTGTTGGACAAATAAATACCTGGGTGATATTCTTCAGACATTTATATAAATTTTTACCTGAAAATAGAGAAAAGAAGCAATTACTAAATTGGAATGCTAAATCGTTTAATGATTTAAAGTTTGATAATTCAAGTTTAAATAATTGTTTTAATATAAATTATTGTAGGTAAATATGCAAACTAAAACTGTTGTTAATGAAAAAGCATGTGAGTCTAATGCCAGATCCTGCAACACTCCACACTAGTTATGTAAATTGAGTGCAAAATATAAAATTTAACATTAACATTTTTAACCAGCCCAGACAGTTTTACGAAAACTTATTTACAGACAATTAAAAGAAAAACAAAACGTCTGCTTATCTATATGAAAAGCAAAAAATTTTCCTAGGAAAATTCGTACACGTGTTAAACAAATTTTTTGCAAGCCCTTATTTTGCTAACAAACTTGTGTCTTAAAAATTTTTTTAAGGTACATAGTGTGACTTTGTTTAACCATAGAGTCCTTGTACTCTCAGGAACTTTTAAAACAACAATTATAAATGTTTTACACGTAGTATTGCAAGGACCAAGGACATTAAGATATAAAAAAAGTATGAAAAAAAGAAGAAGCAACTACAGGGTGGTCTTAATAAGACCAACTAATGACAAACACGTATAACTTTTCTATTTTGTAATATTATTTATTTTTTCTTTTTGCAGGTTATAACAGAATTCTTGAAAATGTTTAATGGATGCATACAAGACACGCGTAAACGCATTTAAATCATCGAATTTTTCTGTTCTTGTTAACGATCGATTGTTATGACGCAGCGAAAATATCGTTATTTAAATTCAAGATCGGCTCCCTTAGAATTCATGATTACTAATTTAGTCGGACGTTTTGAAGAACCTGAAGGCTTCGAGGAGCCAATAAAAGCAATGTGGAAAGCTGTGCGGCAAAGTGTTGAAAATTATCAACCTGGATCAACTCATCATCGTTCCGTTAAAATAAGCATTTCCAGAACAACTATGCATACAATTTTAAAGTTGAATCTTAAGATGCATCCATACAAAATTCAAGTTGTGCAAGCTCTTCTACCAAAAGAGCACCTACAATAACATAGGAAGGACTTATTTGGGCCACCCTGTATAATCATATCCATGTAAAATACAGCAACCAGCTCTTATCTGAACACCAAAAGTGTTTTTACTTACCCAAGTATCAAACTGTTTTTGCATTGTACGGCTGTTTACATTAATGAGATGCCATGTGTTTAACTGTACCATGGAGTGAGTGTGTATGCTTGTAAACATGCTTTTAATATTATCAATATTAAAACAACATTCTCTCCTTGCGATGAACTAACTTTATATTAAGGAAATGATTTAAAAAAACCCCCCGGCTCCAGTAAACAAACACCAGGAATAACACTGTGATTGTGTACATACTACTTTACATTGAACAGGATATTAAAAATTATACAAACAACAAACACTAAAGAGAATTTTTATTTACCGAAATGGGTGAGAGGAGAGCCGTTAAATACATGTGTATAATATCATTACGAAAAAAGTGCAGTTCATGTAAACATGCCCTACTCATACTTACACACTAGTGCTCTATAAAATATTATGTTCTCTTTAAGTGTTCGATATAAAATCAATGCAAAAATAAACACACTTTATGTATAATATTAAGTTTACACTGAAACAAAAAAATGGGTAGTAAATAATGTGAAATGGATTATAGAACGTAAGAAAAAGTTTGTCTAGTAATTAGCTAATAAAATTTTAATTTGATTGAAATAGAAATTATGTTAAAAACATATTTTTTGTTGAGGAAAATTCATTAATTTTTATTGCAAGATTTAGTTTTTAACGAAATTATGTTTGAATCAAAGGAAAGATTGTTGATAAAAATTCAAATAAAATTTTTAGTCAAGATCTTCCCTTTTTAGTCAAATTATATGGAAGAATATTTTTCTAGTTTTTTTTTAAATAAGTTAAATAAACTTTTTTTGAAAATAGAATTCGAGTAAAATTCAAGTCGAATTAATTTTAAAAACAATCATAAAATTAATTTTATTTATGTACCTCATACCATGAGAGAACTTATCTTTACCAAAACTACTCTAAAAATTAGGAAAAGCTACGTTCATTAAAAAAAATTTAACTGAAAATCACAATCGATTTCAGTTTCACTTGATTTCGATTTCTAGAACATGGTGGATAATCGCTTGCCATTTTACTAGCAAAACTTATGTATTAATTTTACGAATATTTTTAGAAAAAAAAAAAAATAATTTTTTTATTATGATTTCTATATTTTAGAATTTGAAATGTGTTTAGTTGACTATAGTCAACTATATATAGTAAGTTTTTTTATTCGTTTTTTATCAACATAACGAAACTTTTAAGATATTTTTTTATATTTTTTGTTAATTATAAAAGGTTGTTAATTTACGAAATTTAACTCAAATTGACGAAAAATCGGTTTATAATAAAGCAACAAATATTTTATTGAATTGTTGAATTGAAGCTGAATTGAATTGAAACTGCTAGATAAAAATAAAATTTTAAGTTATATTAACGAAAAATCATCAACTTGATTAATGGAATTTGGTTATTTAAATTGATGTTACAAAAAAGTCATTTTAATACGGAAGCGTAGAGTTTCGCGGGCTTAGTTTAGGGAATTAAAAAAAAAAAAAAGTTAGAGTGTTATATTCGGCTGTGCCGAATCTTTGATACCCTCCACCCACCGCCATTTTAAAAACATTTCAGGAGTGATATTTATATAATGTCTACTTATTATTAATTTATCTTTATAAAAACATACATCAGCATTAAAATTGGTTCCGGCTTGGACCTATATTAAGTTAATGACCGACAATCTTGAGTAAAATATCTTGATTCGTAACAGTTTAAGCCGAACTTAAATGATTTTCAGGATGGGGATTTATATTGGAGTTATGGTAAGTTATGAACCAATCATCCCAAAATTCCGCAGAGGTATTTCTGGTATTAAAAAACATAAATTTCAATACAGTGGTGAAATTAGTTTTAGCGTTTACAGTAAATTTCAGCAGGCTGCATAATATGGGATCTAAGGTAAATTATGGACCGTATATCACCGTTGGATGACATTTTTTCTGGGTACATGAAACTAATTTAGAAGAAATTCTACCACAATAAATATATCGGCTACGATTTTAGGCGTATTTAAATAATTTACAAGAGTGTGCTTTATATGGGGCCTATAGTAAATTATGGACCGACCATCACGAAATTTTTAGTGCTTTTTCTGGTCCTATAAAACTGTGAAGTAAATTACGGGTTTAGGCGTACTAAACTGTTTTTCGGTAGTAGGGTTTATATGGGGCCTAGGGTAAATTATGGACCGATCTTCACGAAATTTTACAGAATTATTTCTAGTCCCATAAAACTGTGGCATGCCATCTATTGTTACGATAGCACTATTAATTATGGTTTTAGGCGTACTAAACTGTTTTCCGGGAGTAGGGTTTATATGGGGCCTAGGGGAAAATTATGGACCGATCTTCATTAAATTGCACAGTGCTTCACACAACTTTTTGTGGTGGAGGGTATAAAAAGAAGCCAGCAAAATACATTTTTTTTAGAATGCGCATTTAAACTAAATTTTCTTTAATAATGAAAAAAAATTTTAAATTAACAAATACATTGTTATTTCAAAAAGCAATTAAAAATCATAAATACAAGTAAAATTTTTTTAATTAAAATATTACCTGTGAGATTTTGTTGAGTGTATTATGAATGTGTTTATTTCACTACTATCGATACATGTACATACATGGAAAAATAGTTGTTTTAATGATTCACAGAGAGTATAAGAGAAAAAACACAGTTTGGTTTTTGTTTCTTGTTGATTTGTTTTTGTTCGGTGATTTAAATTACACTTGATTATTCACAATTTTTTTTCTTTGTGCTTGTATGAATGTTACTTACTTACACTTGGTAAAAAAAAAATTGAATATTTTTCTTGTTATTTTGCAAATTTCATGGCAATAAGAACTGAATTTTTATTATTGAAAATATGTTCTGCGGAAACTTTATGGGCATTTCCGCAGAAAAGTCTACTTTTTGTCACGGTACGACACCAAGCAATTAGTCTTGTATTTTAGAACCATGTTTTTAAAATTTTTCCTCTCTTTCATTTTATGTAAAGCTAGTTGCGCTCTACAAAAAAATGCAAAAAAGTAAATAATATTTTCACTATTCTTTGGAAAACAATTAAAAATGGTTGGTGTCGTAACATGACAAAAAGTAGACTTTTCTGTGGAAATACCCATATATATATATGCAACAGTCTTGTTGCATGAATACTTTTGAATGAACAAAATTTAAAGCTTTAGTTTCTTAAACGACTTTTCTAGATTTAATGAAGCTTATTATTAGCAAAATCGGAGCAGAAGTATGTTTAAAATAAGTGATAATTAAAATTCTATGAAATATAATCAAATAAGTAAATAGCCTTTAAAACATATTAAGTCTTACATAGCTAAATTTAAATTTAAAAGGTTAAAAAAATACTTCATTACAAACTCCCCAACACGGAATCAAGAACTCTATCTTTTTCTCTTAAAAACTTTTATTTGCACATTTAATGGCCATAAAAATATTTACAAATTTCCTAATAAAAATATTAAAAATTAAAAAAAAAAATCTTAAAATATTTTAAATGTAAACAAATGTATTTATTTATGGTTTTTAAAGCATCCAAGCAGATAGATAGAGAGAGAGATAGAGAATGAAAAAATGTTTTGCCTTAATTAATTTTACTACAATTTTACCAAAAGAATTTTCCTTTAAATATCTTAAAAGGTAATTTAAGCTTCAGTGGCAACAAAAACAACTTAAAATTTGTATAATAACTAACATTTGCAACAACATGAGCTACACAAGCATGAGTTAGACACAAAAGAGAATATCAAAAGAAAATATGTTTTAATAACATAAATGTATTAAAAGTCTAAACATGAATGTGCTGAAATGGACGGACATACAGACAGATAGACATACATATATACCTAGATTTGTGGAAGGAAAGAGCTATTAAATGCAGAAAATTTCAAACAAAATGTATTTATAAATGTAAATACATAAAAATATTTAGAAACATATACGTATTTATATACACAAGAAAATAATATAACAATTAAAAGTGGGGTGTACGAGAAGTTTAAGGGCTTGTGGTTGGAAAAATTTTACTATTTCTTCCGCTTTCAAGTTATTTGTCTTAAAAAAACGTTTTTGATACAAAAAGTACGTTTTAGAATATAAGGTACTGTTTTATACGTGTACCACTTTAAAACACATGCTAAAACAAAAAGGACCATAAAAGTGTTTTTAAATGCAAAAAGTATGCTATAATACAAACAGTACCTTAACATCTTAATAGTGTATTTTGTACCAAATTTTTTTTCTAACCTCTAATATTTATTTACTACTGAACTACTGTCTGAAGGCCTTATTGCAAGTAGAAAAAATCTTAAAACTTAAAATTAAAAATTATAACTGGAGTGGGTCCAGTAGAACATTAAAGCTTAGCCGGTCCTCGACCAAGCGGGGTTGAACATCGGCTCTTCGAAGCCATTTTCTCGTTTGAAGTTCAGAAAGGCGCCTAGCAAGGGGGTTTGGATGTTTTCTACTTTAGTTATATATTTTGCATGGAATTTGCGAAACTCAATTTTAAACAGTAGAATCTCTAAATACATATCTATGGTTTTTCTGATTTCTTTTATACCACGGCACTCGGGAGGGTCATGGTTCTAAGAATTTTTGACTGTTTCTTCTGTATAGCTCTATACTGGAATTGCCAACTGTAAGTCCATAATTGAATACAGTATGTCCAAGTCGGTTTGAAAACGAATTTATACAGGACGACTTTATAGTCCAGGTTAATTTTAGATTTGTCACTGATTCACTAGTGAAGTCAAGAGGCTGTTAACTTTAGGTGGTTTCTCTTGGTTCGTCATTAAGTGAAAAGTGAAAAATAAGACTGGGTATTGTTGATTGGGACAGGTGGACTAATTCATCTCCTGAGTGTAACGTTAAAAAGTTACTCGTTTTCTCGAATTCGCTGTTTGAAACTAAAACATACAAAACTTTTAAACTAACACACTTGCAATTTTGTATTAAATTGACTTATATATATTAAAGTTCACTTGTTTGAGTGGGGAAAATGTCACCTGTACACGAATGTTTACATCAGTTTTTTCATATTGCCCTTTATAAAATGATAGAAACTTCTGATGAATATACCCATCAGATGATGCATCAAATGACTGTCATTGTTCTTGTAGGGTATGATAGTCGTAAAGTTGAAGAGAAGCCACTTGCAGGTTCCAATGCGAACTAAAGGCCTAACCATAATATGCATAGTAGAGTGGGTCAATTTGTATGAAACACATGATGAAAAGGAAACCAGTGATTTATTCGCAGACTTCTTTTCGTCCACATATTCTGATTCACATTGTGCTGAAAGTGTAATTATCCATTTAATATTGTTACTGGTATATTATTATGTATTATTTTTATCATTTTTATCATATCATTTTTACCAATAACCACAGTCAATATTATTAATTGTTTAAAATCTTTTAAATATTCAAACTCAATGGGTCCTGATGGTATACCAAGCAGTATTTAAATCAATTGTTTGGAAGCTATGAAAAATGGTTATTTCCCAAAAATATGGAAAGAGTCATATTTAATTCCCTTGTTCAAATCTGGAAATAAATCAAATATGTATGATTAATTACAGGGGTATAGCCAAACTTAGCGCAATTCCAAAACTTTTTTAAAAATGCATTTTAGATTCCTTGGTGCATCAAGTTTCACCGTTATTAACACCTTTTCGACACGGATTTCGTAAAGAATCATCAACTATGACAAATATTTTAGAACTAACAACTTTGTTAAATGAAGGATTTGTCAACAACCAACATACCGACGTTATTTATAAGGCATTTGATAAGGTAAATCACAATCTTCTTCTGAAAAAATTGATATTATTGGTTTCGACAAAATCTATGTACGCTGGCTAAAGTCATATCTTCTCGGCAGAATACAATGCGTAAAATTTGGGTTTTCAACTTCTAAACCTATATTGGTAAAATCTGTGTTCTGCAAGGTAGTCACCTTGGCCCTCTTTTGTTTCTGCTCTTCATCAAAGGCATGCCTGAAATTATTAAAATTTCACATATGGGTGTTTCTCTGGTTATGCACGCGACATTTGTACGCGTTTTATTGTGTTTGAATATTAAAAAAATAGAAGTGGATTGGAATTTTAGAATGAATTCTAGAATCGTTTCATTGTTTCTGATGAGTTCTTTCTAAAAAGTATATATACGGTAAATTGAGCACTGGGTACCCAAATGCCATGCAATCAAAGTTGACTTACTCACGTGACAAAAATAGAAGTGCCTTTTAGGACCGTAAGAAAAAGTGCGAAAGTAAGTGAATTGTAGGAGGTTTTTATTTCGGAAAAAATGTTTTTTTAAAGGTTAGTAATGGGCCTTTATAATCATGTTTTGTTCAAAAGCAACTATGCATGGGTTGGCGAAGAAAAAAATAAATTGTAAATTACGCACGTGACACTTTTTACATATATGTTTTTTTATTATTATCACCATGCAGATTCCCATAAATATCTTCAAACTTGCTTAACAAGCAACTTAATACTCAATTTGCAATTGATTGTAATGGAGAGATAATGAAGAAAGAGTGTACACATAACATATTTTTTGCATGTAAAATAAGTACATAAAAATGTCTTTAGAGGTAGAAAATATAAGAAAATATAAAATTTTCCAGTTTCCAGCGCAATTTCCTTAAGTAAAACAGCTGAGATATGCTATGAAACCATTCTTTTATAACAACATAGATTTTTTTATAATAATAAACAATAAAAGACGATGATTATCAACATTTTATTTTTTCATCCTGGTAGACCATTCTGGGGAAATGCCCATATACTAATATTCGCAGACGATGTAAAAATATTTTTAAGCTTCACAAACTCTTTAGACCACATATATCTTCAAGAAGACTTAGATATCTTTTATAATTGGTGAAACATAACCTAATAGAATTAAACCTTATGTAATTTTCTAGAAAACGTAGTATTTAAAATAACTATAAGCTCGGTGACTATAAAATCGGAGAGTGGACACAATTATGGATCTTGACATTTTACTAGATGTAAAATTGGATTTTATTCAACACATAACAATGACAGTCAACAGGGCTCGTTGTACTCTGGCCTTTATTAAACATTGGGCGAAAGAATTTAATGATCCTTTCGTCACTAAACAACTTTACACATCTCTCGTTAGACCAATCATGGAATACGGTTCGAATGTATGGGATCCACATTACATCATATTGAACCCATTCAAAAACAATTCTTGCTTTTTTGCCTGAGCGATACATATCGAGGATATGGTAATCTCCCCTCATATTCTACAAGATTATCCTTAATACGTTTGCCAACACTGAAAAGTCGCAGAGTTATGCTAAATGTCTCATTTGTAATTAACTTAATAAATGGAAAAGAATGTTCCAATTTTTTATTAACTAGATTATCTTTTAACATTCCACGACGTACGGTACGGTACTATAATCCCTTATTTATAAAAACTTTCCGAACTAACTATGCTATGGCAGACCCATTTAGAAAACTGTGTTGTTGCTTTAATGAAATGTTTGAATTTATTGATTTTTCTCTACATGTAAATATTGTGAAACGTAATATTATACATACTTAAGTTAAATACTCATTTGTATTAGGCTGTAAGGTTTTTTCCATAGACCTAAATATATTAAATTAAATAAATAAATCACCAAGCGGTTGTCAAAATCGTAATCTACGACGAATTCTATGAAGGTTTGCCAGAGAAACCATTTGTCTATAATCAAAATCGAGTTTCCCGTTTTTAAAGAGAAACTTTTCTTTTCGTTTATACTAAATTACAAAGAGTAAATGTTTGTTTATTTGTTTGCAGGAGGTAATCTTCGTAAGCGCTGAACCGATCTTTATGAAACTTTTACAGTATATTATTGATGGTCTGGGAGGTGCTATAGAATATATATTTTTTTGATATTTTAAGTGGGCGGTGCACCTCTCATACAAATACATTATAGATTTATGTTTATCTGTAGAACGACAAGAGCTAAAGTTTCCACATTTGGTACGAATATCTTGGTTATCAGTACACAACATCTGACAAAATTCGAAAAGAGAATTTTGTTGTTAAAAACGGGAAGCTCGATTTTGATTTTCGATTCATGTTTTCTTGGGCAAACCTTCTTAGAATTCGTCGCAGATTACGATTTTGACAACCGCTTGGACTAGAAAAAAATTGACCTACTCTAATGCATAGCCTTGCTTAACCTACTGTCAAAAATTAACAAAGAGTCTCTCAAATGTATTTAAAAAAACAAAAACAAAATAAAAAAACATTTGATTCCGTACGGAATGTGCGATTAGATTCGCACCTTGCTTAAGCAAATGACTTAGCAAAAAGTTTTCTTAAGTTCAATATGGTTTGCCTCATATAAATAACATGTATTCGCACATTTGATTAAGCCATCTTAAGCACATTATGGTTGGGCCTTAAGTTTGCTGTATATGGGCAATTCGAAGGTGTATATCGTCGCAAGAATTAAAGAAAGCTGTAACTGACAAAAAAACGAAAATACGTTTGTTTGCATAATTTTATAAAATAAAATTAAAAAAAAATTCAGTTACGCAAAAAAAAAATAAAAAAAATCGTTTTCTGTAAGCCGCAGAATCACCGGGAATAATAGACTTGAGAGGAAATGTTTACAGCCAATATATAAAGCGAGAAAAAAAATACGTTTTTAAAATCATGTTCCTAAGTTGTTTAGTTTTTGTGACATGAATTTTCTAATTTCTTTCTACACACAGAAAAAAATCAAGTTAAAAACGTAGAAAACAAGGTTGATTTAAAATTTTTCGGTGGTGATTTTGCTTTATACGTTTTTCATGTTAATTCAACCTGATTTTACAATAACTGCGAACAACATTTTTTTCTTTTAAAATAACTATAATTCATGTTAATTTAACATTGCAGTAAAGTTAGAGCAAAATGTCAATTATATTGAAATAACAATCCGTATCACGTTGAATGAAAGTTATTTCAAGTTGAAACAACGTGAATTTCATGTAGAATCAAATTGGTTTGAGTGTGTTATAACAGTGTGAAAAAGCTTCAGAGACAACATATGCATTTATTTTAGAATAATTCAAAACACTTAACCCTGTAACACATGTTTCACTTATTTTGTTTTCTCCTTTGATAACAGAAGCATCAGCAGAATCGCCCAATATGGTTTTCGTCATTATTCTACTTTGAAAACTTGATGTACTATTTAACTAAATAATTTTAATTAAAAGAATACGGGAATTGTCTTCTTTTTATAACATATTTTAAATATGAAAATAAAAAATGGACATACTTAAGTTTGTATGCATGTTAATTTAACAAGATAAACTTTTGATTTTAATATAAAACAGTTTTTTATGGATTCAATATTGAATCCATATTTATTTATATTTTAATATATTTTTTTTTTTTATTTTAACAGTGAAAAATATTAAATAAACGTGATTTAAGGTTATTTTATTTAAAATTAATATGAAATAGTGATAAATTTAAATAAAGGGCATACTTTTGCAGAAAATTACTATGATTCTCAATCAACATTTTTCCATGTTAATTTTACATTGGTATTTTTTTCTGTGTATACAGGTTTTTTGGCTCTGGTGAACATTTTATGTTTTGTCAGTTACAGCGTTCTTTTATTCCTGCGACGATATATAGAAGTATGAACAAGAACACCTACCAGCTTTAATCTTATATTCTCTTGTGTTATATTCTTTGTTTCGTACCCTAACAAATGGTTTGATAAATAACCCTCTAGTAATTTGTGGGTATTCGGTGGCAGCAGACATTTTTTTTAAAAGCGAGTTCTATAAGTCATACCTTTTCGAAAGCCAAAGCAGCACCTTAAAAAACTGCTCAACAGTCAGGGGTGTCATAGAAACCAATTTTATTGGTATTGGATTTAAAACCGACAAAAAAAAAGTTGTCGGTTTTTTGTTTGAACTAAAATTAGTGTCGGTTTTAGGTGTCACAGAAACCAATATTATCGGTTTTTTATTGAAAACAAACCAAGCAGCTTACAGCTATGATTTTTTTATTGGAAATATATATACTAGTCTTTAAAGCCTAATTTTTTTTGTATTCCCGTAAATAACTTTGTTAATTTTTTTATTTTATTTTTTTTTTTTCAACAGTTTGGTTTTTTGCATAGATGGAAATAAATAAAATTGTTAAAATAGTATTTTTTGCATGTCTCCGGCAGCGGGTTGCTGCAAACTCGCGAAAGTCTTTCTCTCACTTTTTCAGCAAATATGCAACAACAGCAATTTATTATTATATATGTAAATTTTATGGCATGTTTGAAATATAAAAATTTTCGCGATTTTTGCAAACTAGTTTATGCTATTTTCCGACAGTTTGTTATTTTAAACCCATTTAGCGATTTTAAATAAATTTTAGGGTTTGTTTCCAATTTTGCAATTTTTTGCGAATTTTAGCCACGTTCGCCATAGAAGCATTTTTTTCCTCTTATATTTCTGGTTCTTTACAGCTTTAACGTTTTTTAATAAATATTAAACGTTGCTATCATGCCGATGTTAGCAAATTTAGCAATTTTTACCGAATTTTGGTCCTTCCTCATAGTTTTAGGTACTTTATTTAAATCAATTTTATGGCTTGTGTGAAATATTAAAAATTTTGGCGAATTTTCGTGATTTTTGCAAACTTTTCCGAATTTTTGCGCAGCTTTGCTGCTCTTTCGACGCAAACTATATAAATAAATTTTTTTTGTACTTTTAATTAAATCGCTTTATATTTTTACAAAACAATAAATTACACAAATGTAAAGAACAAATGCAAATAACATAACGATGTTATTTATTTCATATGTTTACTGTTTTGCCATTCTTATTTTCTTTCTATAATTTTGTTTTTATTTAAAACAAATAAAAATTGCATTTAAAGCTGTAAACACATGCTCCAAAACAAAAAAAAGATTATTCGAATATCGGTTTTAATTGTATTCGAAAATAAGAAAACCGACTTGTTTTCATGACAACAAATGAAACCAATATTGGTTAACAAAACCGACTTGGATTCTATGACACCCCTGAATATTTTTTAAGTGTTTTTAACCATTTTTTTTCGAATGAGCTTCTATAATTCAAATTTGATAGAATCATATTCGGAAAAAAATTAAAAAAAAAACATAAATAATTTACATATAAATCCCATATTCATTTTGCTTATATAATAATTTAATATGAAACTTTAAATGTTATTCTTATCTTTCTCGTTAATCGTCGAACTTTTGTTATAGTTCCGGGACGTTCAAGTAAACCGAGTTAGTTAATATATCTATAATTTAAATAAAGGATAAATTTCATTCAATTGAAATACTTTTTCGAATTTTTTGATGGATGAGGAAGTAATATATAAGATGATGGTAGAGTTGAGTTCTTGCCCTGAAAATCCGATTAAAAAGATTTTTTTTTTTTTTTTTTCTTTATTAATTCAAAATTATGTTTTACAATTTATATAATGGTCTCAGCGCCATTAAGGCTTTGTTGAGACAACGTTGGCAAATATAACAAGTCATAGTTATGTAATTACTACAAAACACATGAAAAATAAATACATATGTATACAAAAAATAGAAAAAAAAATAAGTAAGATATTATTTATATTTTGCAATTATTATATTAAAAGCATTTCAATATTTTGTAAAAGGTAATCTTTTAGTTGATTTTTAAATGAAGATATTGACAAACAATCCTTTAAAATTTGAGGTAAACTATTGTATTCCAAACTACCGATGTACTCAATTCTCTGTTTAGTGGTTTCCAACCGGCATCTAGCGAGCCTTAAATTCAAAATAAAAAGTTTATTTTGTACAAAAGTACACTTAAATACATAATACGGAATTTTATGCATTAAGTATGCATAAATATAAAAAGGACTACATATTTATACAAAATGTTCAATTTTAAACGGAAAGCAAATCTTTGATAAATAAAATAAATTTGCATACAAAACTACCTTTTCATGCAATCATTTTTAAATGTTAATAAACTTATTGTTCAAAAATAAACTTTTAACGTTTTTCTTTCCCCAATAGAACCCAATTTTTGTTTCATTAATACAATTCTGTACACTCAGAATTGTGACTTAAATTTTATTACAAATGGCATCAATGAGGCAAAAAGTGACATCAATCCAATGACGAACGTCATCATAAAATTTTGTCATATTTTTTACGTCTTCTATGCTGTGACTACAATGACATCAATTCGATGTCACATGTTGTGTTTGATCAAAAATATTTTTTAATATTTAAAATATGAAGCGAAAATTTCCATATTCTATTTGTTTAAATTATTAAGTTCAATACAGGGTTCGGGCCAGGCTACAGTCAAGAATCAAAAATTCAATCTACCAAAGGTTAAAATACAATTTGGTTTAAGGATTGATGTTTGACTATTGACGTCAGCAGTCGTCGATGGCTGCGAGGGTAAAACGGCAAATCAATCTGAGGAGATCGAGTGGTTGCGATCGAAACATGTCATGGTAACCTGCCGGCCCGGGTTCGAGCCCCGGCCACGGTCAAAAATGAAAGATTATCAATAACAATTTTAATTAATTTTCATGTTGTAAAATTCCTTTCTTCATAAAAATAATTTAATGAAAATTAAATTTAATGAACTTAAGCCTAATTAAAATTATTAAAAAAAAAAAATTTGGATTAAAAATCAATAACACTTTTAATTAATTTTCATGTTGTAAAATTCCTTTCTTCATAAAAATAATTAAATGAAAATTAAATTTGATGAACTTCATTAAGCCTAATTAAAAATATTAAAAATTTGGATTAAAAACCATAAATAGTTTAACAAACTAACCACAATACTAATTTATGTTCAATACAATATTCAAAGTTGAATGATCACGGAAACCATATCGGGCATGCTGCTTGTGTCTCAAATTGGCGAGTTCTGCTGTAAATTAAGGACGGAATACAACAATAGTGAAACAAACATGTGTAACGGGTAAGTTTATAACAATATTCTCTCACTTTGACTGAAGTCAATCCCAATGACTCCTCCATTTAATGACAGTTTGTCATTAAAGTGAGTCCAATGAGTACTTTCTCTGTTGTTAATGAGTCATCGCACTAATGACATGTTTTATTTAACTGACTTTGATTCGTCATTTCTATGATGCCGATATGTCATCCCATTGATGACAAATTTCACCTGATGACAATTTGGCCAAGTGATGTTAAGGCTGACATGACAATGAGAAAAAGTGTCATGGGGTCAAAAACGAAGACACTTATCATCATAGTACTGATGTCAAAATACATCAGCGTTATGACGTACTTTTACTATCAGTGTACTTTTAAAAAAAAAAATTAATGTTCCTTTTAAAGTGCCTTTTTTACTTAAATGATCTTTTATATTAATAGAACTTATTCAAAAAGTGACTTTTTAAATACATTTTTTTAATAAAAACGTTTGTTGTTTTTTTTTGTGTGTAAAAATCAACATTTTCCAAAAAAAATAAACATTTGACATTAAAGTGTACTTTTTAAAAAAAAGGACTTTTCTACCAAAAAAAGTAACATTCTACAAAGCAAGTTCAATTTACCAAAAAGTACATTTAGAAAAAACTATTTATTACAAAAAATATATTTTACACAAAAGAAACACTTTAAATAAAAACTTTTACAAAAAAGTACGTTTTATTAAATAAAACCAATAATAGCTTTATTTTATAAAATTAATTTAAATTAATTTTAAAAGGCAGTTTAATTGCCTTTTTCCAAATCATTACGGAATTGTGTTTTTCACTTAACCCTCGTTTCTAGTAGACTTCTGCAAAAGCATTAAATTTAAATGTAAAAGAAGTAGGCAAATATTCCTTAAAACATCTTATATTAAAAGATACTAAACTAAACAATTTTAAAACATGTAACATTTTTGTGGACAGAACACAACACTGGATGGGAATTATACAGTAGATACAGTTATAGCTATGGCAGGTGGTGGCAAGTTAAATTGGCAGCAACAATATACTCGTACCACTTATTAAAATTGTAAAAAAGAAGCAAAAACATACGAACTTGAGTAATTTATAAACAACAGAAATAAAATTAATGCTACAAAAATCTAACTCAAGATGTCGTTAGAAGAGACTTAGAAATGTTTCTAGAATACTTAGAATATATAAAGAAAAAGAGATAGACAGACAGACAATGTAGCTTAGTTGCCTATAACAATTTATGTATATAAAATTGTGTTTGTGTGTTTTTTTTAAATAAAGTCTTAACATGTGTTGTAGTCTGTCTGGTATCACTCCTGCATACATATACATACTTTTACTTATACACAAACACGAAAATAAGGAGCTTCCAACAACAAAAACAATAAGAGAGTTTTAACAAAAAGGCCTATTAAATAACATATCAAAAGCAAAGCCAAAAATAAAAACATAAAAAGCACTCCCTCTCTTTTCCTGCTGTAATTTATACTCTCTTCAATTCCCTTTCTAACTGTTTTTCCTCTATTTGGATTCCTTTACAAATCTGCAGAACAATTGTGTGTGTTTATATCAACATACTCATTTTATATTGTTACCGTTGAAAGTTTTTGCTACAACAATTTCTAGTCAAAGGAACCTAGAAAACCACCGCCCCAAAAAAATACATTAGAAGGAAATACTACCCTACAAACATTTTTGTAGTTTTTTGGCGATTGCTTGTTTGGCGATGATTACGCGATCCTTCTCAGGGAATACGAATCGCTAACCATCGCCTACGCCTTACAACTAGGCGAGAGCACACAAGTAGCGGCAATCATCAGTGTTTTTTTTTTATAACTTTCGATAGAATTTTTTTTGTCTTGTTGTTTTGTTAAGGTAACGGGAAAATAAATGTTTGGTTTCAATCGCGGTGCACGATGTTCACGCGAATCGCGGTACACGAATCGCGTGGATGACACATGCAAACGTTTTCGCGATTCGCCAGAGGATCGCATTTAGCTTCCACGCGATGCATCGCAGCGATGTTAGACAGCTTGCCGGCGATTCGCGGGCGATGATTCGGCGATGAAAATTGTTTGCAGGGTAGAAATAAAATTTTAGTACTTTATGTGATTGTTTGTGTGTAATAATGTGTTATACGAAGCAGAATATTGTTGCATAAACAATACAATACGGAAGTTAATATTATTTACGTAAACAGTTTTTTTATGCTAATAAAAAATATTTCTTGTAGACTTTTACAAAAATACACACATTTAAAGGGATTTTCTGGAAATTTTACGCAAACATAAAAAAGTAGTTAAATGAAATTTTAAGCAAAACAATAAAAACAAAACAAAAAAGCTTTTTAGGCAAGAAAATAATTTTTTACATACATAGATTTTTTACAAAAATTACATTGTTATACGAAAAGTACCTTTAATTAAATTAAAAAGTTCTTTCTTATACCAAATTTTCTTACTGAAACTACCCCTCTAGTAGAAATATTTCAAATATCTAACTGGTTTCTCTAAAAAGAGTCAACTCAAAAATTTTCAGTTTTCACTTTTAGCAAGAAATCGCTGTACAGTGATCATATCTGCCCACTGTAAAAATCCAACATAAATTTCTCTACTTTTTGGCTAAAAAATGCAGTTGTATCTCTCTTCTTGATATAAAAGTAGCTTCTCTACAGTCAACTAAAGAGCAATATTTTGACTTATCCCCAAATGTAAGCTGAATTCATATGAGTTTTGTTTTAATTAAATAGCAATATTTTAACCACTAATGTCACAACGGTTTACTTTGATGATGTTCTATTTTGTGTTGTCTCTTTTGAGTTGGTAGGTTAAGGTAATAGGTAAGTCTATTTATTTGTGCTGTAATATTTCATTTTGTTTCTATATATATGAAATGACACAACTATATAAATGAACAAATTTCACATAAGGGGGAACAACTCAAAAAACTTGTTATTTTTCGATAATTCCTGAAAAAATTACAAAAACAACTATCTTATTTCTAACAATGCCATAATTGTTTTTAACTTTCATTGTAAATATTTTAAAAAAAATTACATTGGAAATATTTTAAAAAAAAATAAAATAAAAATTTTTTTAAACTATTCCAAAATGTTCTACAATTTGTTTAATAAAATTTTTTGTAAATTGTCATTTTAACAATTTGTTTAAGTTGAAAAAATAAAAAAAATGTCTGTCAAAAATTTTTAATACAAAATTTAAAAAAAAAAAATTATTCTTTTTCTTATTTGACCTTTATTTATAATTATTTTCAATTATTTAAGCTTGAGGTCTTTTTTTATAAAATATTCTATTTATTATTTTTTTAACCTCGTAAAAAAATTTTGTTTTCGTAAACTACATTTTAGAAATATTGTTTATAATGGGTTAATTATGGAACCAAACTGAAGTTGAGTTACAAGCAGCGAAATCAGGCAACTCAACTTCGACGTCGACCCATAAATCTTCACTTGAAGTTTAATCTTGCCGATCATTTCGAATAAATGAAGAGACGAAAGCATTAACTTGCGGGTTTCTACTTTAAATCTATTTCAAAGTTTATTTTTAAGCAATGCTAATTTTAAAAAACTTGCTTAGCTGTATTACTACACAGAAAGAAAAACACTCGGGATAAATCAAATTTTTAATGATTACTTTAAGTAAAATTCAAGTACGAATAACACTTAAACGTACTCAAAACAATCCTAAATGGCAATTACTTTCAAAAATTAGTCCTGGAATTTCTTGAAATAAGTATTAAATTCTCCGGCCTACGCATGTTTTAATTTTCTATCCACATTGAAAAAAGGTCTGGCGAGAGTCATGTGCACCACTAAGGGTTAAAAAGTAAATTTGAACTCTTGATTCTCATTTAGCTTTGTTCAAATGTGATTTGAACACTACAAATTGAAATTGAAGTAAAAAATGTGATTTGAATACTACAAATTAAATTGAAATAAGAATTAAAAACATAAGTAATAGAACAAAAACAAAATATATAAACTGAATTAAAGTGAATATTAAAGATAGTAAATTTAACGAAATTATAAAGTAACATGAATATTTAAATTATAACTGAATTTTAATGTGTGAATTGTAAATTCACACATTCACGTATAAGTATCTTTATTTAGTACTTAGGTCTTTTAGAGTTATTTTAACTCTCTTCGGCTATCTAGAAACCGAAGGCAGGTTTAGATCTAAAATTAAAAAATGTGTATACTTCACTTGGGCCTTAGCAACAGCGAAATAAAGTTGATTTCTGATTTACTTACACTACTTAAATTATTTTTAATTGTTTTAAACCTAAAAGAAAATACTTACATACTATGAAAATTGTTTTACCTACATAAGTGGAACCAATAAATATTGAAGTTTAAATTAATTAACAACCTACTAACCTCTACTTATTTCAACCATTAACCATCATACATACACAGAAAAAATTCTCCCACATTTTTCACCAATAAAAGCATTAATCAAAAATATAATCAGTTTTAATTAAAATTTTAATCAACTGAATTAATCATTTAATCAAGTGACTTAAACGTTTAATTAATATTATTAACTGGTTTAATTGATACTATTAATTTGTTTACTGGTGCAAATTTAATTAATTTTTTAATTAATATCACAAATTTTTTAATTGAAATCAATTTTTCTGTGTACCTTAGCTTAAACTACCTTGAAACTAACTTGCTAGGAAGTGAAAACCACTGAGAATATAGCCCAGGTGATATTTTAAGGGATTATCTCTTAACCAAAACAACCAAAAGGCAAATAATAATACATATGTTGAGCTCAATTGGCAAATTAAATTCCATTTACATCAATAGAAAAGAAATTAATCCTCATTTATTTATTTTCTCTACCATACAATTATAATCATTCCATTAAGTGATTATAATTACAACTCCTCAGTAAACAATAATAACTCACATAGTGCCCTGCAGTTCTGCAACATAAACTGAGGTTTGGTTTAAAGTTCTGTGTGCCTCCTTATATTTTTAGTTAAATATGTGCATAAGATTTCTAAAATAAAAACCATATCGAGCATGATATTGGTGTTTTAACATTCTGTAAGGTGTTATACGGGTAAGTAAATCAATCATTATAATATTTTCTTTCTTATTTCTAATTTCTTGATAAAATCAACTTTATAATACTTGAACTAATCGCATTTTGAGATTGATTTAATCTTAGTTTTACATAAATCAATCTAATTTTCGGATTATTTTAAGTACGAATTCGGATTAAAAAAATTGTATAATTCTTAATCAAGCGTATTTTGAGATTGATTCTATCTTAGTTTTACTTAATTCAATCTCATTTTCGGATTATTTCAAGTACCAAACGGGATTGAATATGGATAATTTAAGTATTTTGCGATTGAAAATCCGTACTTAAATCAATCTTTCTGTACTTGATGCAAGAAAATCCGTACTCACCGTACTATTAATACCGCTGCGGATTGATTTGAGTACGGATGGATTGATTTTTCTTTTGAGTGTATACATTTTTGATTAATATTGTGTGTTATTATCTGAAATAAGTCACGTTTAATCACTGACAGATGTCATAAATGAAATCAAAATAATTTATTTTTATTAATATGCAAAACCCTCTATCTGATCCTTTTCATACTTACAAATTGAATATTTTTGAGAAGCAAAACCCTCTACCTATCATAAAGTCCCCAATAATGCTAAATTTTAAGAAAGATTTATATGTGAGATTCAGGAGTTGCTTTGAAAAATATTGTAGAACACCAAACTTTAATAACTCATATAAACAGTTTTTTGGCTCTCTTGAAAAGTTGTAATTTTTAAGATAGAGGGTTTTGAATATATCTCCTCGATATACTTTTTTGCACAAAATCGAACTTTTACGAAAAAGTACTGTTTTACAAAAAAAAAAAAAAAAACCCTTAGTACAAGAAAATACTTTTCTGAAAAGAAGTTGTTTTTCAAAAAAAAATACTTTTCTGAAAAAAAAAAAAAATTAAATGACATTGTACCCTTTTTAAACGAAAATAGTTTAACAAAAAAGTACTTTTTTCGACTAAAAGTATATATGTACCTATTTACGATATAGTACTGTTTTACAAAAAAGCACCTTTGCGTAAAATAATACTTTTTTGATAAAAAATTCTATTGCAAAAAATAATAATACCTTTTTAACATACGAAAACAGTACTTTTAACTCAAGTTACCTTTTGTTTGAATGAAATATTTTTAATTGAAAACAATAGAAACCAGCTTTAAAGTCGTTATACTTAAAATCTTCTTTTTTTGAAAAGTCTTAAGCTACGGTCAGACTTATCAAATATTTTACGAAAAAAACGGGACCAACAAACAATCTTAAAAATCATTTCGCTTAATATCAATATTTATTTTGATTAAATAACCACATCTTACAAAAAACGGTTTTTTTCTATGCCTAGTAGTATAATCAATTTATTTTGTAATATTAAGACCATTTTAAATCTCACTAACTATTAACAGAAGTAGGGGTTACGCTTATTTGATCAAATATTTAATAAGTGTGACCGTAGCTTCAGTAATTGAATTTAAGAAAATAAATTTGTATTGGTGGAAATAATTCTTAAGATGTTGTTTAAAATATAACAACATCTTAAGAATTATTTCCACCTGTATGCATTTAACAAATCACAATCATTGTCAGTCCTCAATATACTTAAAACAAATTAAAAGTCTAAGTTTTCCCAACTTTTTTCTATATTTTTTTGTACAAGCTTAAAAAAACAATGATAATTTTACGTGATGGAGACAGAATGTGGGGGAAAAAAGTAAAAATCCCATTAAAAAAAAATTCTTGTAACACGAAATGGTGGAGAAAAAAAAATACTTACAAGGAAAATTTTAGAAAATTTTAGGTGGTCGTTAAAAGAAAAATATAAAACTTTTTTACAAATTTTTATTACTTGACGCTGTCGTTTTCTTTTTTTTTTTTTTTTTTCTTCGTTGAACAATTTAACAGTAAAGTTTTTGTCTGCGGTTGTGTTTTCTCATGTGTTTTCAGCCTAAATCGTTTGTTTTTTTTTTTTTTTTAAACTCCGTTCCTTATTTTTTTCTTCCGAATGGAAGAAGATTTAGCAGTCATATTATAACTTTTATTGTTTAATGTTCAACTTTTTGGAATTTAAATTCATAAGATAATTTTAATATTTATTTTTAGTTAAGCAGTTACCTGGGTAACCTTTTTTCCCCAGTTTGCTTTAGTTTTTATTGGCGGTTTGCCTTTCACCTTAACCTCACAATTAATTTCATAACTTTTTGTCTGCTTTACGACACGTTTTTGTGGTCGATTTTAGAGGCAAAGAAAATAAAGGTGTTGTCTTTTAGTTGCTGTTTTACTTATTTATTCGTAAGATTTTTACATTGTTAATAAAACTTAGCAATGTAAATTTTTAAATCGTGGTTGGCAGCTTGCGCCAGCTTAAGTTTAATTTTGTGGAGGTATTAACAAGACGAAGAAAAGTTTATAAAGAATAAAGTTTGGATAAAAATAAAAGAATTTATAAAAAATTTAGGATATAGTTGTTGCGGTTAAAAAATAGTATTGTTACACTTAAAATTCATAGACTACAACAGCGTTTTAGTATTTCATTATGCCAAGTAAAAATTTAAGATTCGATTTAGTGATGCCTGATTACACTAATAAACAAGAAAAAAAGCATTTAAAGTGTGAACATAGCCTTAGATAAGTCTTCTGAAAATTTTCACTATGAAAAAAACGAACAATTCTGCATCACTAATTCCAAAATTTAATTTTTGAGTTATGTCCCTATTGAAGTAAATGAGCGATACGTATAGCTAAAAATTTAAAACTAAACTACGCTGAACTAAACCTCCATAAAAAATAATTTTAAGTTTCAGAAAAGATATTTTGTCATCTTATTTAAAAGCTCAAAATGTTTTATTTTCTTCTTTTGTTTTAAGTTTTTCCAAATTACTGTATGAAATGAATCAAGCATATAAAATGAAAAACTTTAAAATGGGTGGTGGAAATAATTATAACTAAAACTGCTAAGAGTTTCCTTATACTTTATTTTCTTGTGCGATTAAGCATGACTTTGACTTTTTTCTAAGAGAAAGACATACAAAAGCCTGCCCAAAAGAACGCTCTGTAGCCTTCGCCTTTTAAAAATCAAAGTCATGCTGGAACTTTCTTAGCTAAAAAAGTCATAACGAACATTAATTTTTAACTTCCTTTTCCGTTTATTTTTAACCTTTTTGATTTTAGATTGCTGTACATATTATTATTGTTTAAATGTTTTTTATTAAAATTATTTTAAACATTTAAAAATTCCTGACTACATTTAAGTCTAAGGCAAAGATGCCCAAGGTAGTAGTATTGGTGAGAGTGACGAAATAACACTGGAAGAAAACAATTTGCTATTCATTTTATTTAGTCGTCAACGAGATTGCGACGAAAGCACATGTCTGGCGGGTGTTGTCAATATTGTTGTCAATATATCGCAATAATTTCATTTCATTTATGTGTTCACTGACAGCAGTCTCGATGACTATTAAAATGTAAAATAAGACGCACTCGAAATTTTTGTTCTATGGACATATAAAATAAAATACTCATGAATTAATATTATCCATACGCCTGCGTTTTCTAAAGAAAGTAAATGTGTATTATTTATATAAAAACATGTTGGTTAAAAATTATTAAAAATTAAAATAAATATGTGAAAGGTTAACTGCCTGTTTAACGATTTAGAACGTCAACGTTCTATGCGATTTAAAACAAAAACAAAATTCTAAAATTTGTTTTTGTTTTAAATGTTATTTTCTATGCGAACGTTAACGTTCGAAATTGATGAACCTCTGTAAGGCTGTAAGAATTAGTCAAGATATTTCAATAAAAAATTCAAATGTTTAAAAAATCAAATTATATTTTTATACCCACACCATAATAGTGGAGAGGGTATTATGCATTTGTGCTGATGTGTGTAACGCCTTAAAATATTGGTCTTAGACCCACCTTAAAGTATACCGATCGACTCAGAATCACTTTCTGAGTCGAACTAACGATGTCCGTCCGGCTGGCTGGCAGGCTGGCTGGCTGGCTGTCCATGTAACCTTGTGCGCAAAGTACAGGTCTCAATTTTGGAGATAATTTGATAAAATTTGGGACATAGGTTCTAATTGGCACAAGGACCACGCCTATTGAAAATGGGTCGAATTGTAGGACCACGAGGGAAGATAGGGGGAAATTTCTTCCTCTCAGAAACTATCAAACCGATTTTAATGAAATTTAAAACTTGGATATATCCATATCTATATGGACACATAAGCTATACAGTTTTAAAAAAATAGGACCACAAGGGGTGATAAGGGCAATTTTTGTCTCTCAAACCGATTTTAATGAAATTTAAAACATAGATAGATAGATCCATATCTATATGGACACATAAGCTATACAGTTTTTCAAAAATAGGACCACAAGGGGATGTAGGGGGCAATTTCTGCCTCTCACAAACTTTCAAACCGATTTTAATGAAGTTTTTAAACATAGAGAAATCCATATTTATATGGACACATAAGCATGATGTGTTTTTAAGTACTGTGGTGCTGGGTATCATATGGTCGGGCTTGACCGACTATACTTTCTTACTTGTTTTCTTTTTTTCTTTGGCCTTAAATTTAAATATTATTTTACAATTTTTTATATCATTCTAAAGCTAAAAGACCTTTCTTTTGAAATAATCAAAAATTATTTGCAAACTGTTTTACACAAAGAAAGTTCTAAGCCGTCGAAGAATTATACCCCTAAATTATTATTAATCATACGCAGGAGGTCCCTTTATTTAACTAATAATGAGATTTTTTGGAAAGAATTGTTTTTAAAATCTAAGATTCTTGAAATCAATACGTTTTTCTAATAATTTAGAAAAAAATTTACATTTTAATCATAATTTTTTGTTCTTGACTGACTATGGGATTAAACCAACGTTCACGGACTGGTTTATTTGACATGTTTCGATAGTAACCACACTATCTCTTCAGAGGTCTTTGCCATTTAATACTCACCGCCATCAATCAATCTTTATAAAAATGTATCCTTTATAAAAATTTAATTCAATGAACCTTAGCCTTTTTAATATGTAAAAAATTGGATTAAAAACCATAAACAGTTCAATAAAATAACCACAATACTAATTATGAATCTAGAAAAATGTCAACAAAAATAACACGAGCAATAGGTTAGGTTTCATTGGCAGCTGCAATCAAGCAGAGTTCACTTGGGTCCATTATTTAGTTCCCTTTGTACTACCATGTTTCACCGTCTGCCAAGGGCGTCAGAGAGACGCGCTTTGTCCCCCAGGGTTCTTTGACCAAACAGTTCAAATCTTATATCTCCAAAGTCCGGACAATGACAGTGAAGATGTTCAGTTGACTAATCCTCCTCCTCACCACCGCAACTTCTACAAAGGTCATTGTAAGGGAACCCTAGCCTTTGGACGTGCTTGCCAATGAGCCACTGGCCAGTTGTAACTGCAGTTAGGTTCCTGATGTCTAGACAGCTGTCATGCCCGCCGAGTCCTTTTTTATCTATGATGGCCTAGATTTTCATGGTTTCCCCACAGATCAATCTCTGACTGGCAATAAGATGAAACTTGTGTGCAATAAGTTGCTTACTCCTTGCGAGTGAAACACCTTTATCATATGTTGAGCCGTTTCGATTCAAAGTGGTGATTGCATGCGCCAACGAGGCAGCTATACAGTTTCCATGTATTTCCCTGTGTCCGGAGACCCACTAAAAGGTAAGCACTGAAAGTCTCGCCATCTCCTGCGGACACATCCGGCATATTTTTGACAATTTTCGATGTAATGAACACATCCTCCAGGGCTCTTATCACCTTGGTGGTAATAATGTGAATATCTCTGCCAGATATTTTAACATACCAGATGTGTCTCTTGGCTGTGTAGAAGGTCATCACACAAGCTACAGACAGTTAGAAACAGTTATAGATTTTGTAATTATGTTTTTGTAAATATTATTTTCATTAAAACATTGTTTTGTTTCTTTCAAGTTTAATTTAAACTTTTGTTAAAGATAACTTATTAAAAAAGCTTAGCAACTCCTAAATAATATTAATCATACGCCTGAGGTATGATTAATAATATCTGTTTTATAGAATATATTTTTTGACTGACGTAAAATTTAACTTTAATTTATACTTATTATTATTCATATGTATCATTATAAATAATAAAGAGTTTTCTGTTCATATAATATTTCATATTTGCAAAAAATTGCATACATTAAGATTTATAAGAACTTAAAACCAATTATATTTAATTAATATCAATCATACGCCAGAGGTTTCCAGTAAAATTAATGTTTTATATGTCTATCGAATTTTTTTTTTTAAATAATATTTAAAATACGAAATCTATACAGAATATAAATTATGTTATCATAACTTAAAAACTACTTATTTTTAACCAAAACTAACAACAATAAAAAAAGAGATTATATTTAAAAGGAAATTGTATTTATATTATTACACAATTAAATTTATTTAACAATTCTTTGTAGTTTTAAGTTATAAGTTATCTAAAAAGTTTAAGATTTTAGTTTGTATTAAGTGCAAGCATGTTATGTATGCAGATTATTCTAGTAAGAATGTTATGTCGATGTGTTCGTTATCCTAAGTTAAGAAGTGTGTTAAAATTGAATTATACAACTGTCATAAGTATCATAATTTTGGCAATGCAGTTTCACACAAAAAAGGATTTTAAGCATATGCTAAAAATAGCTGCTAGAAGTTTAAGATTAGGTTCGTTTGAAAGGCTGGTGTAAAGTCAACTTCACATCCTCACCCAGAGACAATTATTGTGCATTGTGGCGCCTTAGTTCATTAGAAGAGACAACGAAGTAAAGTGAAATCAAACTAATAATAAAACCAACCCTACTTAACAAAACACAAACTGCCCCTTCCCTATGTATATGCCAAACCCAGACTACTGTTGCGCAGCCAGGTCATTCCCATTACGAATCCAGTAAGATTATCGAGCCCGCAACCCGAGACATCCGCCAATTCGCCTAAGAATTTACTACCTAGCCCCCCTCATCCTGCTGTTCCGTAGCCTGGGACAGTGACACAAAATGTGCTCAACTGTCTCCAGCTCCTCCGGTTTCTAACACAACCCACAACCCGACAGGTTAGACCCCATCTTTACCGCCATCCTGCCTGTCATACAGTGGCCTGTGATAATACAAATCATGGTTCTCCCTCATCTTTTTTAAAAAGGAAGCCTATTGGAGGCCTGACCGCTTCCAGACAGTCAGGATACTCTATTTCTGAGCTTAATCTCGCCAACTCATTAGCCATCTCATTGCCGGTGGTGTTGCAGTGACCCGGTACCCAGCACAGAGTGTAAGTTTAAGCATCAGCACAGCTCAAGACGCCACTGTGAGTTTTATTTTGAACAGTTAAGATCGTATATACTGTCTTCTGTAATTCCTGTAAGTAACAAAGGTCCTGAGATTCTGATTTCATAATCGAGCTGCCTTTTTACTATATGGGCAGGTCTAACGAAACGTCTCTGGCCCTGAAGGAACCAATCTATGGCCTTTTCGATTATGTCTCCTGGCAATTTCCACAGTCTGAATGGGAACTTGTTCGGTGGTGCACCAAGGATCAATGTTCCTTATTTATTTGGGCCCAAATGTACTTAGAATTTTTCGGAGGCAACTGTTCGTGCAGACTTATGGGTTGCTAACGAATGACGACTGGACTGACGTTGAGTTCCTAGCAGCGAAATCAGGCAACGGCACTCGTGTTTTAATATTATAAAAAATGTTATATATTTTAACATAAGCGGCGTCGCTTAATTTCGCTGCTGGTAATCTTTAGATGCAGCATTTTAAGATTCGCTTCCATAAAGAAGTGCAGAACTCAAGTTAGAGTCGAAGATTCCAAGCTTTGTGTTGCTCAACAGTTGGATGGAGCGCCACCCGAGGTTTTGCAAGTCAAATTTCCTCTCTTGCCTTGCCTAGTCTGCTTTTTATATCTTGGGATAAGTCCCCTGTTAAAGGTTGTACTGTAGATGCATTATTTGCATTTCCACTCTTGTGGACATTTCATTTACCATTTTAACTTGAAATGCATGTCAGAATGTCGGTATCAGAGAAGACAGAAATTGTTAACATGTATAAAACTGTGTGTTTTGTGAACTGTATCGTTACGCTTGTCAAAGTAAATTAGTGTATGTTACTTACTTATTTTAGTTTGCTATAAGAAGAGCTCACTTCGTTTTATAGAAGGGAAATAATTCAACGCGATCTTAAAAGGTGAAAAGGTATTATAAAATATTATCTTTTCCATTAGTTTATTCTACATTTAAGCCCCTTTTAATTTCAAAGCATCGTTAAACAGTTTTCTCCTAAATAAAAATTTATATTTAATTTTATTTTCAATGACCCAAATTTTATTAATTACTTTAATCATTTTAATGGGCTATTTTTTTAGATACATACTAATTTGTGTATAAATTTTCCTAACAGAAAAAAATTATAACGTGGTAAATTTCCTCACCCCCTGGAGTCTTCTTTTTAATGGCATTCAATTTATGCCACACAATTGTTAAACACTAGCCTTTAATATTTTTTACAACCTATAAAATTTGTGACGATAAAAAAAAACATAATAAAATGAAATCTTTTCTATGCAATGTAAACTTATTTAAATAGCTAAAAAATATAAATGGCAAATATTTCCCTCGTAAAAGTATAAGGGTTGAATAAGTTCCACAATGTTGCCTGATGATTGTGGGGGAAAAGGAAAACAATGAAGGAATATTTAACTAGTTAATAAAAGAAACGTTTTCTGCCTTTATTGGAAAATTTCTTTATATTTTTTTTTTTAATCAACTTTCTTTTCTTTTGACATGACATTTAAATTTTTAATGCAACTTAAATGTTGACTTTAATTAGCCGGAATTTTCCTTGTGGAACAAAATCTTACAACAGAATGTTTTAATAAAATAAAATATATATAAATAGAATTTAATATTTTGTTCCACAAGGCCTATGATTATTATTATTACAGAAACTCTATTATCCTGACAAAAAAGTTCGACTTACAGAAACTTCAAGTTAGAGAATTTTGTTATGAATGCACAAAAAATTAAATTCTTTCGGTATTCATGTTATTTAATTTCGTTTCGTACAAATACGTACGTACATATTTGAAGATCTCATTTAATGAAATATTGTGTGATTTGATTTGAAAAATTTAGAATTATTGAATTTTAATTTATCAAATTTATCAAGTTATAGAAACAAAATCATGTGAATTGGCCTGTCGACCGCTATTGCTTAGAGATCCCCTTCGACTTAAAGAATTTTCGACTTACAAAAGTTCGACTTTTAGAAGTTAAACTGAAATAAGTAAGAATTTACATAACACTCAAATACTTTTTAAAAGAGTTCAACTTTTTCTTAAATTTTAGATGTAACGGGTCTGCCATCTAACGTTTTTTTTTTCAACTAGTGCTTATTTCGTGAATGGTAATGGTAACATGTCTGATTTGACGAATATGGTTGTGTATACGCTTGAACAACGCTGGGAAATATTGCGACATTACTTTGAAAATCATGGTAATGTTGCAGAATGTGTGCGAAAATTGCGTACGGATTTTGGAAGAAGAGTAGCACCGTCAGCTCCGTATGTTCGTTATCTTGTGCAAAAAGTGAAAGAAACTGGCATCCTCATCGATAAACCAAAACGTGAAAAGACCAAAAACAGTGCGTACACCCAAGAATATTGCTGCTGTGGCAGAAACTCAACATCAATTCAACGTCGTTCTCAACAATTGAACATTTCGGAGACATCATTGAGACGAATTTTTCATAAAGACCTTGGTATGACGCCATACAAAGTCCAATTGGATCAGGAGTTGATGCCAACTGATCATCCAATGCGTCTTCGCTTCGTAAAGTGGGCCTGCGATCGACTTACAGAAGATGCCGATTTTGCCAAAAAAAATCATCTTTTCAGATGAAGCTCATTTTGATCTTGGCGGGTATGTAAACAAGCAAAATTGTCGCATTTGGGGCAGAGAAAACCCGCACGCATACATTGAAAAGCCGATGCACCCAAAACGAGTCACTGTATGGTGCGGATTTTGGTCCAGAGGCATAACTGGGCCATTTTTCTTCGAAAATTAGCAAGGAGTGGCCGTTCAACGAATTTTTGTTCACAAAAATTTAAGAGGAGGATATTGGCAACATTTGGTTTCAACAGGACGGCGCTACGTGACACACAGCCGAAGCTACACTCGATGTTTTGCGCCCTGTTTTGAAGATCGCATTATCAGCCGCAGAGCTGATGTCGTTTGGCCACCTCGGAGCTGCGATTTGACACCGTTGGACTATTATTTGTGGGGTGTTGTCAAAGATAAGTATTACGGCGACAAGCCAGAGACAATTGACGCTTTAAAGGACAATATTCGTGAAGCCATTGGTGAAATACAGCTGCACACAATCGATAATGTGCTTAAAAATTGGACCGATCGTGTAGGCTACTGCATGGCCAGCCGAGGCAGCCATTTGAATGAAATTATTTTCCAATATTAGGATTGTACTTTCAAATAAAAAAAGAAATTTGAGAAAATATTCAGTAGTTTTTTTTATAGCATTTTCCAAAGAAAAAAAAGTTATTTGGCGGACCCTTTATTTGAAAGAAAGTAAAGCTGAATTTGTATTTATACAGAAAAAATGTGACCCTTAAGAAATTGTAAAAAAAACAAGTAAAAGTGCTTTATTCGGCTGTGCCGAACCTTTGGTACCCTCTCCGACGAATATTTCAGTAGTTGGCTCTATATGATATCTATATATTTCACTGCTTTACAAATTTTTAATTAAGAAAAATACCAAGAACGGCGCATGCCTAGATAAGTTAATTGGGACCTCCTGAACACGAAAAACGCTGTAATTTTGTAATTTTGGGCTCCACAAGGGTTTGAGTGGGATCATACACTGAAAAACACAAAAGTACCGTTATCTTAAAAACGGTACTTAGAAAAAAAATTACAGCGTTTTTCGTGTTCAGGAGGTCCCAATTAACTTATCTAGGCATGTGGCGTTCTTGGTATTTTTTGGCTGTAAACCAGTGTTATTAATTAATTATTATAAAAACGTATCTACGTCATCATTAAAATTATATATTAAAATTGTATAGCTGGAGAACGGAAGCAGCTACAATTCACAAATTTGGAGCAAATAGCTTAGTAATCAATGCCTTATCACAATCAATGCACAACAACTAACAATAAATTACCAGAATTTTTGAAACTGGCGTTCCAAAAATATGGATTTTTTTATATCTGGAGAACGGTATGAATAAAATTTTCCAATTTTATACAAATAGCTTGGTTATTTATACACAACATCTGTCAAAGGGTAAACTGGATAAGGCAAGTAAACGTGGTGCCCCGTGTACTTGTCTTTTTCATATATATGAAGTACTGTAACAGTGAAAGTAATCAGATTTTTTACAGATAGCTAAGATAACACAACATTTGTCAAGAAGAAGGTTCAATTGGAAAAGCAGGCATGGCACGTTCCATACAAAAAAAAAAGTCTCTTTATCTTTAGCAAAAATTGCTTTGTTGTCAATACACAAGATCTGCTTAAAAAAAAAATTTACTAACAGCCTGTTCGTTGATTTCGAACGATAACGTTCGCATAGAAAATTATATTTAAAACAAAATTCGAAATTTTGTTTTTTAATATATTTTTTTTAGCGCATGCGATTTTTCGTATTTATCTTCACACATGTCTCTTATATACTGTTTTTTATACTAGTGTAGCGTATCATATAGAGCTTGACAAACTATACTTTCTTACTTGTTTATTTATTTTTTATTGTAGATTTGGATTAAAAAAGTTGGGTTTATGTGATTATGATTTACCTTTAAAATATTTAAAAATAAAAGGCACAAGTGATTCCTATAAGATGTTAAATAACGACATCGAATTTTTCGACGATTTAATTTTTTTAATGCTAAAAAATTTAATTTACTTTTATTCTTATGTAACAAATTGATCTCAATTTACATTTTCATTGTAAAATTTTTTTGGTTTTGTTATTGAGCTTTAATGTTTTCATTTAAAAAAGTTTTTAGCCATTTCTTAGCCAATTTTTAGCCATTTGTTTAGTAAACTAAGTCACCAAGTTTTGGCAGCACTGCCTTTATGTACCTTTATGCCCTTCAGTGGCCCTTCAACCGAAGAAAATTTTCCTATTTGAGATTATGTTTGACTAAGATATTATCTCAATTGAAAGGTAAACAGGGTTAAAGAAACACCTCATAAGATTTTTATTCTTACAAACATGATATTTTTTGTTTATTTACCTCCTTTTATGGCCTTTTTTTTAGTATAATTTTTTCAACTGAGGAGTTTCTTTTTCCCTTAAATAAGCGTTTCCCATTTTTCCTCGTACTTTTGAGGCATTCCTATCAATATGTATGTGTGTATTATATATTTTTAGGAGGTATCTTCATTAAATGTATTGCAGATAATTTGTTAAAAACATAAAAAATGCCAGGAAAAAAGAAGACAAATATACATAAAACAATATAAAATTTCTAAATAGTTTTATGGGGCACCATAAAAAGTACCTTTAAATATACAAATTTTGGTATGCAGAAAAATTTTTTAAAATTTATTATTTTGCCACAGTCAGCACAATGTAAAGCAGACTAAAATACCGAGGAGATATCAATGCTACAATACCACTTTATGCTCAACATTCCTAAAGCACTTTTATAGAATTGCTTTTAGAATAGAAACGATTTCAGAGCAAACAGAATACTGTAGAATACTAGAAGCAGCAAAACATTTTAGCTAAATGTTTAGACATTTGCATAAATTATCATTTGTTTAACAAGGCTTATGTTTTAAGACAGGAAAAAAAGAAAATAAAAGGAATATGTTAATAAATAAATAAATATATGGCAAGAAAAGGCAACATTTTTATTTTTCTTTTGTTTAGAAAAAAACCAATTTTGTGTTTTATTACCTTTAATGGCACTTACAAAGGAGAAAGAAATAAAAGTATGGCTACAAAACAAAATGAAAAAATTCTAAGAAATTCTTTAAGAAAAAGTACAAGTACATACTAAAATTACCTTTAAAAGGCTTATAAAAATTAAATTTCGGACAACAACAAATACTGTTTTCTTAAAAAGGCAAGTATTTTTGTTTAAAACTAAATAAAGCAAAAAAATTTTTAATAAAATTAATTATTTTAGAAATTAATTTTTCAACTTGAATATAAAATCTTACCTTTAATGTTCCTAAAAAACTGACAATGGGCTTAGGCTGTTTAAACCAGGAAATGTTTTATATTTCTCAAATTTAAAATTTTTGAAACAACTAAATTAACATCAATCATTTTCAATAAAATGCCCACTAATTAATAATAATCATACGCTATCAGTTATTAAAATAATAAATATTTAGTATACGTCCCGCTGACTTGTGTTAAATATATCCAAATTAAACCTCTGCATGAATGGTATCATTCATACACAGGGCTGCCGGATCAATTTGTGAGGAAATCGTAAATTTCCTGAGAAAAAATAAAAAAATCGTCTTTCGCGTTTCGAAAAGTCGTAAAAAAAAATCGGCCAAAGTAAAATTTAGTTTGTTTTAACAATTTATGTTCGATTTTTATAAAAAAAAAACATTTAAACAAAACCATAATTAATTCATTCCCAGATAGCATTTTCAATCGTAAAAGAGATACTGGGAGTTTCCTGAAGACCGTCTTTGATCGTCGATGACCGCATTTTTTAATCGTAGAAGATTCCTCAGACGGAAAAAACTGTAGCACGACTGAGATTATTTCATAGCACAGCAACAGAAGCTTCTTCAATTGTCTTTCAAGTCAAGAATCGTATGAAACTCATGTAGATATTATCTTGCAACTAGTGAAATGTTCGCCGTATAATTGTTGAAAATATGATTTATACAGAGAGTCTTTAAAGGTTCATTGGAAGATGGTTTGACGAAAGATAAACAAAATGTAACATTGTTGTTGAAAGAAGGAATTCTTTCGAACATCGGATATTAGTAATTGAAAATAAGAATCCAATAATTAATATCAATCATACGCCTGCAGTTATTATCAAGAGCCTTTTATTAAGCGCTGCCTTTCTTCAAATTTAAAAAGAGCAAAGTATGTGCAAGATATTATGTAAAGAATATAAAATTGTGAATATATTTTGCCGCGGCTTGGCTGCGTGACGCTTATCCGAAATGGCGCATAAATCTGTTCTAATTTTACCGATGGCACGTGATCGTCAACATCGACCTTTAGACCAATGACGCTACCAGCTGAAAATCCGCTAAAAACAATGACTTTTTTTGAATACCTTGGACGCTCTTGGATTTTGTGTGGATTGCTATCGTCCCGAAGACGACCATTTTGTTTGTTGATGTATGTACATTCACTTAGAAATGAACATCTTCAGCAATGTTGATTTTTCAATAACAAACCAACTCTGTAAGTTTAATAATTTTTTTAAGTAGTCACATGCGTATATATTGTTTAAGCCCGTTATGTAGCTTTAGCAATATGGTCAATATCAGATATCAAATTTCGGTAGTCCCTATTGACCTATTGATGATATAAGACCAATAAAATTTAAAAATTTTAAAAATTAAATTTTTTAAACTGAAAATTAGATTAAAAACTTGAAAAAATCTTAAATCACTAATTACTTTCGAAAGCTTCCAAGAGTACGTTCATAATTTACAAAAAAAAAAACAAAAAAGCGTATACGCAATATAAAACACAAATAAAAAAAAATATCAAACTGAATTGAATTTTAATTGAATTTTATGGCAAAAGTGTTGAAAATAGTTTTCAGTGCTAAAAAAAACACAAACACATGCGAAAATCAACAAGAATATCCAAGAAGAGAAATTCATGAACCATTTAAAAGCGACAGACAGATAGACACACAGACAGACACACAGACCTAAACAGAAGAAACTAAATGAAATTGAATTTAATTTTGATAAAGTAGAAAAAAATTGAAAAAAAAACTATTCTTTCATTCATTAGCAGCCACAATTTGCCTTTAACTAAAAATGTAGATTCAAGTTACTGAAAATGCAAAACGACAAGACACACAAACCATTAGAAATTTAGTTCGGCTAGACAAGACTTACGAGATTCTAGTGTGGAATTTTACTTAGAAAAAAACACGTATGTGTCAAATCTAAATTTGATATATGGACTTTTGATGAAGCAAAATTTCTTTTTGTTTCATTAGAAAATAGAGCAAAAATTGCTGCAAATTAATTTTTATAAGAAAATGGTTCAACAAATTTATTTTTATTTTTTCTTGCTTTTAGCTTTAATAAATTTATGGTAAAATAATAGAATTATAATGGAAATTTGAGATTTTTTGTGCTGAATTATGGAATAGATTTTGACCTTTTTGGGGTTTGATTTATGATCTTAAGTTAAAGAAATTAATAAGTTTTATATATTTTTTTTTTCAAACGTTAAAAATAAGATTAAAGAAATGTTTACTGCCTAATCAACAATTTCAAACGGAAACGTCCCAATCGAATTTTATATAGGAAATATTTCTAAAACTGAGTGTTTTTCAAAGAAATTTTCGATGCGAACGGTAACTTTACAAATAGTTGAACAGTCAGTTAATATTTGAATTAATATAAATCATACGCCTGAGTAAAAAATGTTTTATCTTAGCAAGCTGGGCGCCATTCTGATAATGCTGATAGCCGTTTTTCAAATCGGGAAAAAAATTCCCGAAATATATAACGGAAAATTTTATTTAGCAGACTTTGTATCAAATACCTGACAGGGTTATTAATAAACAAAAGTTTGTAATTATTATTTATTTACAACCCAGTATGTAAACAGAGTAAAACTTTTAATGCTGGTGAAGTTAAATTTTAAAATTTATAAACCCAGACACATTTTGTTATGTTAACCGAATCATGTTAACCATTTAACAGTACTTATGTTAACGCTTTTATGAGGGATGAATTCAGATTTCTGGAAAAGAAGTCCACGTGGACGAACAAAAATGAAAAGGCTACAAAAAGTTGCTTCATCGTTTGCCATCACCAGAAGTTCTAACAGAGAGGGCTGGAGCGACTTATTGATAATTTTCTCCTTACAATAGACAATCATGGAACTTCTACCATAAAAGGGTAGGATTCACATAAGAGTTCTTTGTGCGAAATACTCAGGTATGTGATGGAAATGAATTTTGAAAGCGAAACGATATAAAACCGATATAGTTTTCAGTATCTTTATATATATGTACACGCAGAGAAAAAACATGTTTAAATATGGTCACCTCCAACAAAACTATTTTTAAAGAAAATTTTAACCATATTATGTTTAATTTTACCATATTATTGTCACTGACAACCATAATATGGTTAAATTAGTCCTCCATCAAGAAGCCACAACCATATTATGGTTGCCTCTAAACATGTTATTGTTAAATATGACAATAATTTATTTAAAAATTAACAATAGTATTTTCCTCTTTTTTAAAGAGCAACATGCTATGGTTGAAAACCAACCATGCTATTATAAGTGTTAAACATATATTAGTTATTTTTAACTATAACATGTTCGGAGGCAACCATATTATGGTTGTGGCTTCTTGACGGAGGACTAATTTAACCATAATATGGTTGTCAGTGACAATATTATAGTTAAATTAAACATAATATGTCTAAAATTCTCTTTAAAAATAGTGTTGTTGGAGGTGACCATATTTAAACATGTTTTTTCTCTGGGTGTATATTAGGCCGGGTCGATTTGTATGGATGAAAAAAAAAATGAAAATTGTATAGCAAAAACGTTATCTAGATCAAATTCTAAGAGAACTCTCCGAAGAAACCATGGGTCTAAAATAAAATCCTAATCCGCGCCTCTCGACTTAAAAATTTATATGCCCGCCTTTGCCAAAAAAAATTTTTTTTTGAAAAAATAGCCAAAAAGAAATCGAATTTTTTGAATAAAATTGTGTAGTAAAGTAGTTCTTTTGCACTTTATATTTTTCTACACTTAACATTTTTTTACATTAAAAAAATATTCACCCAAGTAAAAAAGTTTGTATATAATTGTATCCATATACATAAAATTGTAACGTTACTGACGCCTGAAGCTAAAAACTTGAAATTTGGACCGGAGGTAGCTTTCTCCCCCAAATCGGTCCACTAAGACGGGATTTTTGGAAATTCGAATGTTTTGGGGGTAAAAAAGGGTAAAAACAGGTAAATTCGATAATTTATATCTCCAAAACTAAAAGAGACACAAAAAAAAACTGTAATACTTATCGTTGTTCTTTTGAAAAATAAGCGCTCAGGTTGGTGGTACTTTTTTGAAATTCGGCTCTTTTAGGAAAAAAGGGGTAAACCTGAATTTTGGTACTTTTTTGTCACCCCATCAATCTTTTGCACCAATAAACTTAGAAGTAAAGTTTATACCACATTCGAAACTTATTCAAAAAATTACGAGTATGAATTTGGTACTATTTATGAAAGGATATTTTTTATCTATGTTCCTTATAAAAATATTAGATACAAAATTATTTACAAGCTTTTTTACTTGGGTGAATATTTTTTTAATGTAAAAAGATTTTGAGTGTAGAAAAATATAAAGAGCAAAACAACTACCTTACTAAAAAATTTTATTCAGAAAATTCGATTTCTTTTTGGAAAAAGCTTTTTTTTCAAACAAAATTTTTTTTTTGCCAAAGGCGGGCATATAAATTTTCAAGACGAGAGGCGCGGATTAGGATTTTATTTTAGACCCGTGGTTTTTTTTGGAAAATTTTCTTAGAATTTGATGTAGATTACGTTATTGCTATACGATTTAAAAAAAAAATCGAACCGCCCTAATGTATATACATGTATATATTATTTTTAATTTAATAGTTAACATGAATGCTATAATCAAGCAGTGCTTCAAACAAAATATTAACCCCCGTATTCATAAACGATTATTAAATTTAACAAACGTTTATTAGGGATAATTTTCCTAGTTAATTTGTTCTTTAAACCTTTATTTAATTTAAAAAATTTTTGTGAATATAGGCACTAGACTTTAAGACAAGATTTTGTCGTTATAAAGTTACAGAATTTCAGAACAGATGGTTTTTTTCATTAACATAAGCAACATATTCATTGGCTTTGACACTTTAATTTTATTAACATACCTTTGACGAACAATATGTCTGCTCTCGTAGCAATTTACTGCAATGCAATTGGTCTACTCTAAAATTTCATTCTAATTTTCAGAAAACGGGGGTGTATTTTGAAATGAAAGTAAAACATACCTGAAAAGAGAAAAAGTAAAAGTTAATTTTATCATTCGATTCATATCACTACATTATACTTAACATAGTGTAAAAACTATGTAACTAGGAAATCAATTACATACAAGTTTAAAGTTGTGTGTGGTTTTATCATTCAATAAACAAAAAAATTTTAAGAAAACTCATGTTTCATTTTGCTTTTTTTTTACTTTATCCATTAATTTTTGCTTTAAAACCTAACCTAATGTTCAACAATTCACTAAAGTTATGCTATGGTCACACTTGGGTTTTAAAAAGCGTTTAAGCATCTCGAAGGTGATTAAGCTCTATTAACATAAAAAATCGGGATGATTATCCATACCTTGAAGTGATCTGTTAATTACTTCAAATTGACATGATTACAACTTAATCACTTCATTAATCTCATAGAATCCTCTGAACATGCCTCTAACTAAGTATTATGTAGCATCGGCCACAATAAACGTACCTCCCACGTGTACAGCCGACCGCGATTTATTCTCAATGTTTTTATTTTGTCCTTAATTAATTTTCACAATTTCATTATTAATATGTTTAAAAAAAATATTCTGGTAATTTAATTAAAGTATTTTTATCCATTTTTGATACTTTAAAGAAATATAAATTAGTTTGTTGTGTTTTTTTTTTTTCTTTATCAACTGTCATCTAAATCATTTCAAATGTAATGTGAACGGCTTTCATTAACTAAATCAACATTTTGCTTAAACGCTTTTAAAAGCCCAAGTGTGAACAAAGAATTACAAGGCATTAAACACTAAAACAGAGAGATACCAAACCAATTTTTAGAAGGATATTGTCCTTTATAGTTTCTAGCTATATTCTCTTGAATAAAAATATTTATTAAGGTCTTATTTTACAAAAACGAGCATACAAAACTTCGTCAAACCATTATTTCAGAATATGGTCGCCACTAGTAAAACCAATTTTTACGAAAATTTGTTACACTAATTATGATTACTTTAAAAATATTACTGTCATAACCAACTGCATTATGGTTTTATTAGTCCTCCATAAGGAAGCCACAGCCATATTATGCCAAGGTTGCCTTCGGCCACGTTGGCGTAAATAAAAACCTTTTTCTGTTAAGTCCAAATAATTGTATGATTATTTATCAACCAGAATAAGGTTTCTAAAATAAAGGGCTCTGAATATTCTTTAACTTTTTATTTTAAATCAGCCCCGTCAGTATAGTTGGTGGGATGGTAGCAGAGTACCGGGTTCGATTGCAGCCTAGAACTGTGGTCTGTTTCATTTTAACGCGCATTGTAACGGGCCAAAAGTGTATGTTTCTTTAACTTCGTAATATAAAGTAGAATATATTTTTTTGGCATATCGAGCCCTAACCGCTAAAAAAACGTAAGCGCCAAAAATCAAATTTTACAGTAGAGAGTTTTTTTATTTTATTTCATATAAATTTTGTATGAAATTTGTCGCTTACGATAAAATTGTTTTTGCAAGAAAATTGTAACGATACCTTATGTGATCATGACATTTTAGGAGATGATGCAGGTGTTGCCAATAAAATCATTTATTAAAGAAAACGGAAAAATGGAAAACGAAGTCACTGACGTTATTTTCGCGGTTAGGGTTCGATATTTGTGGCAATAAGTAAACAGTTTTTAAGCCTATTTTTTGGAGATTGTTTAGAAGAAAATTTAACCCCCCCCCCCCCTCCCCCAATTCTAATACATTGGGCTTAGAGATAAACCGAACTAAATCATAAAATGTAACACATATGTGTATGTATTTCACAACTGGTGAGAAATTATCCGCAAAGTTTAACTCTATCCAGTTCTATAACGCACTAAATCACAAAGTGTTTTGTTCTCAAGTTAACGGAAATAAGCCCCAGTCAACGGATCCAGAAATTAATGGAAGTTCACTTACTTAAACTGAAAGTAGTTTTGAATTTACTTTTTTGACTTGCTTCGCTTAAGCTCTGATCCCTCCATATATATCAAAGATAGGCAAACACATACATGTGTATTTTATAATAATGTTAGTGCTATATGAATCTCCCGCTCTCTTTGCTCTTCAGCGTTGCCATATTTTTTTTTTTTTTTTTGGAAAGTATTGCATATTAAACACCCATAATGGTGCCATAAAATAAGAAGAACTTAAAAAAGTGCAAGTTGATTTATCTTTACCTCTAGAAATTATATTACAAAAAATTTAATTAATGTATTTTGTTGTTGCTTATATGTATAACTAAATAACCAGCCTTCCGTGAATAACCCATCTAACTTTCCATTTTCAATTTTCCAAGTCTAATTTTAAACAATCTAATTAAATTAACAAGAAAAAATTGTATTCAAATAATAAATTCATAAGCAATTTAAACCCTCTTATTTCCCTTTGGCCACTTAAAACATCCAATTTTTGTAGGGATCCCGTAAATACAACTTATTATAAAAAAAAGGATAATTTAAACTTTTTGCTGCGCCTTTAATTTGCTTTATATCATTATTAACAAATTTAAAACTTTTAAAGTTATTTAAACCCTTTTAAAGCTAATTTGAAAAACTTTTTACAATTTCCTAAAAACTTAAGTAATTGTAAAGCTCCTTAAGCTTTTAGTCAAGCTAGCCAAACTAATTAATATTAATCATACTCCCCCAGACTTTATAACTTTTCAAAGAAGAAACACGAAAATAATTACTTTTGTTGTTAAAACAACGAATGTTTAATAATAACTTGAATATTAATTAAAAATTATTGCATTATTTACATTTTCGTGTATTCAAATGAGTTTAAAAGCAAATATAAATTCACTAACAAACTTTCTAAAGGACCAAAGAAAAAGAAAAATTATGTTAATTTTAAAAATTTCCCTGATAATATTCCTAAATAGAGCTAATTAGATTTTTTCCCCATTTTCGTAGCTGCCAGGAATTTTTTTTTTTTTTTTTTTTTTGCTACCTACAGATTGTGACGCCGGCAAAGTTCTTGGCTACAAGAACTAAAATGTTTGCTTACATCTTCTATTATGCCAAAAATAACAATTGAACCAAGTCCTGGAGTGAAAAAGGAAATTGCAGTTTTGTATAACAAAATAGAAATGATTTGTTTTGTGTGTTTTTTTTTTTTTGAGGTCGTAGTAATTTATTTTTGCAAATTATTTTGTTGTTGTTTAAAAATTATTCATAATAGTGTCTAAAACAAACGACTTTTGCTGGATATGATTGCTTTTTAACATTTAAGTTGATCTGTCTTTTTCGCCTAATATTTTTTTTTTAGTTTTTTTCAATTTGAAAATATTTGGCATAACCACTATCTCCTCTATTCATTAAGTGTATGAGCATGTATTTCACAAACACTATAATTAATAATTTTGTTGTCAATGCCTTGCAACCGCCATTGTCCTTAACATTATATTTGCCAACATTAACAACAACTATTATTATCAACATCATCCTCATCAGCATCATCATCATCTTCATTATTGACATCAAGTTTCATTATACTGATTATATCCTTCCCTTTTTACATTGTCGCCTCTAGTATAATTTACTAAAATTGCTTTTGTGTCATAAACTAAATTTTCGCTATGTCGTTGTGGTGTTGTGGCGTTTTACATGACATTTACTGACGGTTTTATTACCAAGTTTATTCTATAGAATGTTTGACTGTGTGTGTGGGTGTATGTGTTTTTTTTTTGCTGTATTTATAATGAAAGGCAATAGATTTTCATTGGCAATAATTAGTTTGATGCTCGTTAATTATGAAAAAGTTTAAGTGACAAAATTATAGAAGAATTTTGAAATCAGGGATTTAAAGCGTAACCAGGAATTTTATGTCGTGTCAAGAGAAGCGAAAGTTTGTGAGAGATTGTGAAAATTATTAGGGATATATTGTTTGTCGTGCTTAATTCCCAATTTTTATTCTTGATAAAAAAAACAGTGAAATTTATTGTTGGGGGACAAGCTAGTTTCTACGCGCATTCCACTGGTGGCTTAGGCCAGATCAACAGAAAACATTCTCCCAAAAAAATTTAGAAAAGTCAAAGATATTAGCAAATAAAAATGCAGAGTGAATGAGAATTGCAAACACCCAAAAAGTTATTTTGCAACAAAAAAAAAATCTGCAGTGAAACGTATTTTAGTCAGATCGTTCTGAATCGATCCGAACTAGGGTGTTCAGTTGATTAATTCTTGTTTGATTAATCGAACAATTTTAAGACGATTAATTGTACGAATAATTTAAAATAGCTAATTTCGAAGAATTTATATCGATAAATCGAATAATAATAATATATAGTATTTCTCTTTAATTTATAATTTTTTTAAAGTTTTAAGTCGAATAAACAAACCAAATGTATACTTATGCCCGTTGGAATAAAAAAAAAAAACAGTCATGTTTAGTGAGTAATTTAGCGTACATTTTTTCAACACAATTTAATTATTCATTTTACAAAAGAAAAAACGACAAATGTACATATGTGAACTCAAAGATTTATATTAATTTGTCGGGTATGTTCTAGAAATCGAAATGAAGTAAAATTGAAATCGAACGATAATTTAAATTCAATTACTATTTACAAAATGACTGTAGTTTTTCGTTGTTTTAAGTGTTGTTCTTGCAAAAATAATAGATACTTAAAGACTGAATATTTTGATGAACTTTCATAACAGGATCGATTTTAAAATTTTCCCGATTTTAAATCCATTTCATTTCGATTTTAAGAAAACGCCCGTATTTTTTAACTAAATAGTTCATGCGTTTCTCTCTTTGGAATGAGTTTGGTTTAAAAATATTGTAGGAAGGATAAATTTAATAATGCTAAATGTAACTGATGTCCACAAATGTATTAACGTTCTTCAATTAGCTCACTAATTTACTACTTACACAGTGACTTTAACATAGTACTTAAAGAAGCTGCTCCACCAACAAAATCAAAGAGGGCTACAATTGGTCCAATGAATAAATATTTTAAGCAAGATACTTCGATCGATTTTCTAGAGGAATTTATTTGCATGGAATGTCCGTGAAAAGTTTAAAAAATCTAAAGTTATAATGACTTTTAAAATCTAAGTGCCCGAAAGTGAAGCAGCAATAAGGAGCTACATTGACATGTTTTATTTAAGAAACAATGTTTATTTACTCAAGTACTAATTTTTTCTTAAATTAATTTATAAAATTTCTGGATTTAGAATTATTCGATTAATCGATTAATTTTAAAATTTTATTCGTTTAATCGAATAAGTTAAAAATACCAAATATCGATTAATCGTTTAAGCGAACGTAAATAAAACCCGATTAATTGAACACCCTCATCTGAACACATGTAAGTCGGATGGGGCAAGATTATGTTCATAATACACAGAAAAAATTCTCCAAAATTGTTCACCAATTAAAGCATTAATCAAAAATAAAATCAGTTTTAATTAAAAATTTAATCAAGTGAATTAAACATTTAATCAAGTGAATTAAACGTTTAATTAAAACTATTAACTGGTTTAATTGATACTATTAATTTGTTTACTGGTGCAAATTTAATTAATTTTTTAATTAATATCACAAATTTTTTAATTGAAATCAATTTTTATTTTTTTCTGTGTAGGCAACCAATAATTTTAAAATAATTTTAGCTGGCCTTGCAGCATGTGGCTGTTTGTATTTTTGTTGAAATATTACGGTTTCATGCCTGGTCGCATAATCCATGTTCGGTTTTTGGGCGATTGCCGCATAAAACATATTTGTCGGTCTGTCCCAATTTCAGCGGCTGGTAATAGATGAGAACCTTCTGGTCCCACCAAATACAGTCCATAACCTTGGCGCCATGGATATTCGGTTTTGGCTTTAAATCTTTTAAGTTTCTCGGCTTTTTAAAGACGGAATTCTTTCATCTTCCACCAGTTATGATTTAAAGAAAAATTGGCAAATTTTCATGGTGTTTAAGAATTTTTTCGGAAAGTCTTCTCTGGAAAATTCTCGTAGACAAGCTGTGTGGTACCCAATTTCATTGCTTTTGGATGCTTTCTGTTGCTAGCAATCATTATGAAATTGCTGCATGAGTACTTCTATAGTCTGACTGCAATCTTCGTGAAGCAATGACTTCAACTTACTTTTTTCCAACATTTTAAAAAAAAAATCAGATTCTGTCAAGTTTTTGCCGACCTTTCACGCCTGTTTTTTTTTTCAAAAATTGCTCTAAAATATTTGATCTGCTACGCTTCCTCAGTATCGTCCGAGAGTGTTGCTTCGACTGTTGATTTTGCATAACCGGATAAAAGAAGACGATTGACAGCATAACATATAAAAGAGAGAGTGCCTCTGATGTCCATAGCGGATGACTAATCGTTTGAATTAAGCAATCAAAAACATTACTTCTTCAAACTGGTACAATTTTTAGAACAATTCAAATTTAAAGGTGTGATTAAATAAGTCACTTCCTTGACGTCCCTCGTTAATTGACTAGCAACATTTTTGAAATGTCATCTGCTAATATCTTTAACCATTTAAATTTGTTTTCTTTCAACATTTCCCTAAAATTTTCAAATATCTTCTTTTCAGGTTTCCAGGCGTATGATTGATATTAATTAAAAAGTTCCCAGTAAAAACTCCGATTACAAAATAATGTTTTAAGTAATCAGAAAAAAGTAGAAATACTACTCACAATTCTACTGAAAGAAGCAATGAATTTTACAAGGGATGTCACAAGATGAACGCATTTAAAAGTAAGTCATTATTTTATTTTTAAATACATCTGAAAAAATAAATAGTTATAGAAGAAAGCTACTAAATAATAAGTGAAAGAAGCTTTTAATTTTAAAAAAGTATGCGAAGTTTTAACTGGCTTAAGTATCAAAAAAGTTCATAATTTTGAATGATTGAAATTATTTTATTTAAAAGATGTTTAGGATTGGATTTTTATTAAGGCTTTAAACTAGATTTACACTGGCAATTTTCTTTAGGGAAACAGTTGTAACTTAAAGGTATTAAAATCGAAGGATGCAGTAAGGCAAGTGGGATTGATAAACCTTTACACAACCGTTAGCAACAATATTCTAACTCATGCGTCTTCCTATTAACAAAAAAGGCATAAGAAAAATTTAGTTTAAGCACATAAATTGTATTTATCTTAATTCTGGCTTAAGTAAATTAAATTTCTAAAAACTTGCTTACCAAAGTTGCAGGAAATATCTGTGGTTTTCACGAATAATCGCGTAAGTTATAAAACCAAACTTTTCAGGAGAGCAAAAACAATTATTTTTTTTAATTGCGGCTTCTGTAGATGCTTTTTTAAAATTTTTTCTTTACTATCCTCTTAACAGTGACTTTCTACGTATTATACATAGTTTTCATGAAAAAATCCTCACAGGATCACAATCTGTAAAAGGATTAAAAGGATCATTAAGTGTGTGCAATATAACATCATATCTCCACATAAGTTCTTTTTTGTGAAAATAAATGTTATCATTTTAATCACACATGACGACTTACGTTGTTATTTTTAGCACACAAGTTGGCGACATATTCAGAGTTTTTGATACTTATAGCACAACGTATGGACTTAAAATTACAAACAACCGCTCATCTGCTGTTGTTGCAACTAAAGAAGTCAACAATAAACGCATAATAGAAAAATTTTCAAAAAATACTTTCATATTTTTTGCACGCATAACAACATAACATCACATATGCTTTTTATTTGGAAACATATTCAGCAATTTTACAATTTTTGGCGATGTATGTCGACATAAATCGTTATAATAGCAAAATATTTTATTAAACAGTTAACTTAAGTTGTTTTTAGCAGAAACAAATTAATAATACTACATTATATTCTAAAAAGCTTAATACTTATAAAAACCTAATGCAAAATGTAGCACTTTGACATCATTATCTCAATTTCGGTAAAAACCGACTTACGTGATTATTCGTGAAAACCACAGATATAAGAAATAAACTTTACACAAAAAATTCCAAGAATTTTAACAAATTTGACTCAACCTTTGTACTTTTAGCACAGCAAAAAAAAAATAGTAAATTAAGATTTGTAATTCCCTAATAAATTCGAGTTAAAGTATTTTGTTATACAAGGCGTTTAGTTTTTATTTAAAAGAAAGTTGATTTACTTAAATTTAAGCAGATGCCAAACAGCTTTTAACTTTTAAATATTTAATACTTTTTTAAAGCTAATGTTTTAATTCTTAAAATGATTAAAATGATGACACAACTTTTAAGACCGAAAACTTAGATTACAATATTTGAAAAATGTTAGCGACCCTGGCATATTTGGTCGTTAAAATGGCTTAATCTTGATTAAGATTTTTGAAATTGACATCAAAAGTTTATTTTAGTTTTAAGTTGGCTAAAAAGTAAAATTTTAAAATTGTTTGGGCAATCATGCCGTATGATTAATATTAATTAAGTAGTAGACTTCCTAAAATGTTCATACTTCCCAAACGAGTAACGATTTTCTTAACTTTAATAAAATATTTTAAGCTTAAATGTGACTGATTAAAACAGCATGCATATCCTTTACATTGCTAAGCACTCTTAGCAAAAGTTAAGCTTCAAAAACAAAAGAATATTTTTTCAGAATTTTTATATTATTAGAATAATTTGTACAGCAAAGTTATTAAATTCCGAAACATTTCTTATAGAATATTTATTAAGTCGTTTCTTTTGTATATTATCTAAAAGAAAAAGAAATAATCGGTTAGGAAGAAACTTTACTTTTACTTTGGAAACAGCCATCATACTTATATCTTAAATCTAAATAAAGAAATTTTCTTTACAAGTTTGTTCACAAAGTTTGGTTTCTTCTTCCATCTTTGATTTTTGTTTTACCAAAACTTATAAGCCAGAAATATTTGCCAATATACAAAATTAAACTAAGGTTTTTGATAAAATTTACCAAAATATTTTTGGTAAAGGTATTTATAATATAAACAGGTATGAGTTTTAGTTTTTTTTTTTTACTTTTATTAAAATCAATATGGTTTTTAATAATATCAAAGTTAAAAAAATGTCTAAAAAGTTATGGAATGTTTAGAAAGGAAACTTTTCTAAATAACAAAATAAAATTAACAAAAAGGGTAAAATAAGAATGGAACTATTTTTGAAAATAGTTTCCTTATATGTGTTGAGATAATAAAAAGAAAAGGTAGCTGAAATTTTGCAGACAAATTTAAAAGGAATTTTAATAAGAAGTGATTTAGTAGAAAAGAAAATATATTTCTAAGTGTTTATAAATTCAATAATCTGCTAAGAGGATTGTTCAACCATAACTACCATTTGGGTAATTACGGTGTTTGGCAGAAAATAGTTTAAATCTTTATTCAAGTCAATTTAAACAAACTTCAATTAAATTAATTAATAATTAAAAAGCATTGATAACACTACGTGACAGTGTTTTGACCAAACAAATTTGACACCTAATCTTTATGAACAATTTTCCGCTGAATCCGAATATGAAGTCAGAATTGTCAAAAGTAGAACAGTTTTTGGGATATATTTTTAAAAAAGATGATGTGACTGGAATTCAAATATCTTCAAAAATGTTAAACGGATTATGTATTTCTTTCGGGGGGGTGCTTTAAAGTCATGCGAAATAAGGCCATGATGGCTTTATTGCTCAATTGAATGGGAGATAAAGCCATAATGGCCTTATTGGACAATCATTGAGAGATAAGTTCATATTTAAAATTTTGCGAAATGAGAGATATAGCCATATTTTTTTCGCAAATGTGAGATAAAGTCATACTTTTCCAAAATATTGATACTTTACTTTAGTGTTTCCGAGAAAAGACATTTTTTTATTCTTGTGACGCACGCAGGAAAACTTTATTCAGCGAAGCCACCTGCCGCGTCCTACTGGAGGAGAAAACCCGTAAGCACGGCCGCAGGCCGCCACGCAGAAAAACTTTAGTATGCGAAGCCAGATTTCAATACTTAACTTTAGTAAAAGGGAAAATTATTACCTTTTAATTATAAAAATAAGAAAACTATTAATCAATGTAAAATGCAAAAGTTCTTCAAAACTGAAATGAGAGATAAAGCCATTTTCTAAAATTACTTATGTGAGCTAAGGCCATGATGGCTTTATCTCCCATTCAAATGAACAAAAAAAATTAAAGACTTTATCTCCCTTTTGAATGAGAGAAAAAGCCATCATGGCGTTATCTCCCATGGTATTAAAGCACCCCCTCTTTCTTTCGTTTTAGTAAAAGGTTATAAAATTTCTAAAAATGTCTAACCATGGGTCGTTTGTGAAGATGAATCAATAAATGGCAGAGTTATAGTGGTCATAGTCATTATATATATAAAGTCAAACTTCATTATAAATTTGATGATTTTTTGCAATTTTGCTCTTTCAAGCTATTTTTTTGATTTCCTGAGATCAAAGGGTTTGGACACAGTGGCCATATCCCTCACAGAGCACTTTCATGAGAATTTGACTCTGTCATGTTTTTTCAAAAATAATAAATTTTAATATAAAAAGACTATTAAAATATCAAATAAACATGATTGATTATTCATAATAACTTTAAAATTTCGTGTAAAAAGTTGTATTTTCTTTATAATTTTTTTTTTTATCGCATGCTATATTTTTTTAATATTTTTTTATGGCATGCGATATTTAAAAAAAATTAATTTAACTTTTCATATTTAGCTTCACACACGTCTAGAAGTTATATAAATGACAACCGCAAAAACGTATATTATTACTGAAACTAAATGCAAATACAAATTAAGTCAAGATTGCTTTAATTATACATACTATATTATATTATATTTCAGCGGAATTTTCTATAGATTGAAAAATAATTGTAATGCCTAAAAGCACTTTAAATTTAAATGTTTTTTTTTTTAAATTTTATAATGTCATAATTAGTACAAGAACGTTCAAGAATTTACTAGAAATAGCATAACCTATAAATAAAGCTTAACACATTAATGTTAAGCTCTGTATATGCGGTTATAAGATCTACCAATATTTTTTTAGTAAAATTTCCTAAAGCTATCTTACAACTGCGTAAACAGTCTATTTTTGTCTACGACGTTTTTAGTACACACAGAAAAAAATACCAATGTAAAATTAACATGGAAAAATGTTGATTGAGAATCATAGTAAATTTCTGCAAAAGTATGCCCTTTTTTTAAATTTATCATTATTTCATAATAATTTTAAATAAAATAACCTTAAATCATGTGTATTTAATATTATTCACTGTTAAAATAAAAAAAAAAAAAATATTAAAATATAAATAAATATGGATTCAATATTGAATCCATAAAAACCAGTTTTATATTAAAATCAAAAGTGTATCTTGTTAAATTGACATGCATTCATACTTAAGTATGTACATTTTTTATTTTCATTCTTAAAATATGTTTTAAAAAGAGGACAATTCCCGTATTCTTTTAATTTAAATTAGTTACTTAAATAGTGCATCAAGTTTTCAAAGTATATTGATGACGAAATCCATATCGGGCGATGCTGATGCTTCTGTTGACAAAGGAGAACTCAAAATAAGTGAAACATGTGTTAGAGGGGTAAGTGTATTGAATTATTCTTAAATAAATGCATATGTTGTCTCTGAGGCTTCTTCACACTGTTATAACACACTCAAACCAATTTGATTCTACATGAAATTCACGTTGTTTCAACTTGAAATAACTTTCATTCAACGTGATTCGGATTGTTATTTCAATATAAATTACATTTTGCTCTAACTTTACTGCAATGTTAAATTAACATGAATTATAGTTATTTTAAAAGAAAAAAAATGTTGTTCGCAGTTATTGTAAAACCAGGTTGAATTAACATGAAAAACGTATAAAGCAAAATCACCACCGAAAAATTTTAAATCAACCTTGTTTTCTACGTTTTTAACTTGATTTTTTTCTGTGTGTAGAAGCATTGTCGGTTGACTGTAAGACAACAATATTGTCAGACATCTGTCAATCATGTGAACACCCTTCACCACCATTGTCCGATAATTGTGAGACATTTTAAGCTCTTTTTAATTGACAGATGCTTAATATGAATGCACCTGACAATGGCAGCATAGTCAGAAAAATAGTTCTATTGGCAACGCTACAATTTTATATGAGTGAAGGGCAAAAACAAAAGTGAATGTTAATGAAAATTATTGAAACCTATTTAAAGCAGCATTAAAAAAGTTAAAATCTTCGCTATTACTTTTTCCGATCCATAACAATATTTCCACTTTCCCAATTTTTATGTGTGAAAACACACAATTGACAGTTTAATATTTTCTGTCAAATGCTTTGAATCTTCTGGCAATGTCATACAATAAATTTGGCAATTTTTGTCATATAATCTGGCAACCGCGTGAACTGACCATTTTTTTTTTTTAATAGCCATACATACATACATATTCTTAGGATCCAATTTATAAATAGATGTTATGATTGATTCGTAATCGTAAGAAGTAATAAACCGAGAAATGTGTTATCAAATGTTCAAGTAATCATACCAGTTGGGTAATTCTGTAACTTTTTAACGAAACAAATTGTCGTTAAATAGTAAATTTTTAAAATTTTTACTTGAAATTTTCTACTTAACGACAAATTTTTGTGTTAAAAACCCAGCAAAAACTTACATTGCAAAGTAATGAGTTAAAAAGCTAATATAACGACTCTTCACTACTTATACATTGGCATTTTGACTCATTATTTTAACACGGTGATGTCATTGGAGGCAAGTACTTATCACCCTCGCTTACAAATAGGGAGTTAAATAAGTCATTACCACATTCGCTTACAAATAGGGACTTAAATAACTTATTACTCCGATGTCACCAAAATTACAACTAGCATGTAGTGTTATTCATTGGATGGATACTTTCAATAAAGTAAAAAAAAAATTTTTTTATTATTAATTTTTTTTTCTATTTTTTCTTATTTTATTTTTTTTTTTTCTATTTTTTCTTATTTTATTTTACTTATTTTATTTTTATTTTTTTTTCTGTCTCTAGCAGGATTCGATCGCGCAACCTTGGTGCTGATAGACTAGCTCACTACCAGCTTGTCTACTGGGGCAGTGTAGTTTTTGTATAAAAAAACTATGTTTTTTACTCAATTAAGAGCGCTAATCAACTCATACACAAGTTCTTAGGTATCAGATAATATGTCAGCCATTACTAAACTACTTGTATGTAATGCAGATGGTATGAAGTAGTCATTGAAAAGTAAGTTGTTCAGTAATGGCAAGTCATTATTAAGTTTTTGCTGGGAAGTTACAGAATTACCCTACAGGTGTTTGTCTATGTTAATACTTGGAAAATCTTGAAATATGCTGTTTAAGAAACTATATTACTCTGATTTTTTTCAAAATTCAAATTAAAAATGTTTTATGTCCTGTCTATTTTGTTACACTTATTAATGTTCTATTAGTATTGATCACAAACTTAAAAAAATCCCCCTGTGGCTTCTAAGCATTTATTTAAATTTTTTTTTTTCGACTCTTAACAGGACCAGGATGATGACATGGATAACTATAAAGACGATGATGATGTTTAATAAACTGCTACATTTAACATTTTAACCTTTTGAGCTTGACAAAAAGCAACAGCAACAACAATTGTAAATATATATTTTTTTTTTTTTGATATTTAAAATGGGGTGAACTACATAGAAAATGTCTAAAAGGAAATAAAAACAGTATATATTTTTACAGTTTCATTTACACATAAACAACAAGACAAGGATATTTTTGCAAATGACTTCGTCTAAGGAAAGAAAAAAAATATTTATGTTTGAGTACATTTGCATGTTTACACAAATACATAAACACTTTACAACTACAACCTGAAGAGGTGAATAAATAAAAAATAGTAACAATAAACAAAAAGCAAAAAAAAAACAACAACAATATTCAAAGCATCATTCTTTTGCTCTGTAAATCCAGATGGTGGGTTGGATTGATGCTGTCTTTTAATCTGTTTTATTTGTGTTTTTGTTGATGCAAAAATCAGGCAACAAACATCATTGTGATCCCTCTGTAATCGTCTTTTTATCACTTGATTTTAGTTTCTTTCGTTACTTTTCGACGAAAATAAAAATAAAACGCATATTTTCACAAACGAAAAAATACACTAGAAAGAGAGTTTATTTAACAGAAACAACACATATTTCTCTTGCCATTACACTATCCGAGTGTGAGTTTTTTTTTTAAATTCCCTAAGCTAATCCCGCGAAGCTCTACGCTTGTCTGCAGGAACGAAACCAGAGTCTGTGGCGGGAATCGAACCCGCAACCCCGGCACTGATAGACTAGCTCACTACCAGCTAGCTTACCGGGGCACTCAAAAGCAATTGGACGGTCATTTTCTACATGGTTTGTGCCTGCGCTTACTTAGAAGGCCCTTTGGAGTTAAGCATCTACCATTTATTCTCACTAAGACATTAAACGAAATAGTGTTAACAAGCTTCCAAATTTTTTTTTCAGCTTCGACAATTTGTGACCAATTATCATTTACGTAAACTGTTGACTTATTTTCTCAACTTGAAATTAAAATGTATCTTAAGCACATCGATTGCTTACCGCATTGCTTATTCTGAATATGTGCAATTGATTTTAATAAGTGAGGGATGGCGGGTGCAGTTCTTAACAGGTTATATTGATTCAAAAGGAAACGACCGTTCAGGACATCGATTCGAAACCGAAAGAAACTGAAAGACAATTTTGCATGCTTTAAATGCGTAAGAAAATATTACTGACGATAAAAAGCTAATCATTATGACAACTTCAAGTGCATAGAGCTTTTGTGGTAATAAGGTAATGCTCTCTATTTGATGGCACAAGAATGGCCCAATTAACTAGAAGCTGCTTAAATTGGGCCAGTCGAACACAGAGGAATGTACCAGAGTATGCGACTAGACATAATGCTGTATGTTGTACTGCGGTACGTTTACAATACTCGTCTTATAGTACAGAGTTTGTCCCGTTCGACTACCATTTGCTCGGGTTAAAAAAACCTAAACAGAGTATCTGAAGCGGGTTTGCTTCTTTCTTGGCAATAAAAAGTTAGTTTCGCGCAGAATTGATATGTGGCCAGAAAGAGGATAAATGCTTATAGATGGGATTCTACCGGGTATTTACCTGATGTCTTGGAATAACGGGTTAATACCGGGTATATTCCTTTTTTGGGAATTTATATGGGTATTTTTAAAACACAAATGAATATCAATCATTAACTGTCAATCAACTTGATGTTATTTTAAACTACTTTTCGTTTTTTAAAACATCATTAAATATTAAAAAGCTGGTTAAATTGCACCAAAATCTATAATAAACCCGAGTATATTGATTTAAAAGTTTGAAAAAGTAATGTGTTTATTAGTGAAGCTAATATTATTATAATCAATTTAATTCAAATTTTTATATAAAATGTTTATACCCACCCTTTAGGTAAATACCAGGTTATTTACCAATTCTTACCCAATTTTTTCTATTTACCGGGTATTTACCAACTGGATATTTACCCTTTCCCCATCTATAAAAAATGGTGACTACTGTCAGAAACTTAAACGAAAGTTCTTCTTAATGTCGCCTGGAAGTGTTTTAGTTCAAACTCGACATTTCGACGGTGAACAAGCCTTCCCAGAACGAAAGATTATAATTGTGATGGTTAGTTGATATGATTGGCGATCATTTCAATGGAATTTCAACATCTTTTCTAAACTTCAACCATAGCAAATGCTCTCTGGGTTGTTATGTTTTATGTCAAAGACTTACACATGTGTAAGTTTTAATGTTGATGACTTCTATGAAGTTTAATAAACCAGAAATTGTTTGCAGTTGTGGTGCAATGAGAACATATAAAAAGAAAAATTGAAAAAGGAGTTGAAAACAAACAACACAAACAACAAGTGCAATAACAAAAAGGGAGTAATTAAGAGAGAAATAAAAAAAACAAGTTGGAGCAATAGAAATAATTAAAAGATATAGTGCGGAAATTTTTAATCAACTAATTAAAATAATTAAATGGATAAAAAACATTGAATCAGACCTCTAATATAAATATATAACTTTCAAATCGCAATTTAATGCCTCAAAACAAAGTTAAAAAAACATAGTGTTTGTAGATTTTAAAAGTCCATAAAATATTCACAAAAAACACTTAATGGCTGAATGCCACCATTTAATGAATTCAAGAAAATTTGGTAGACCTGTACCCATGTTTTGTAGCTTTAGTGAGAACTTCTCGCAACGAAAAGACGTGAAACAAAATATTCCATCGTTTCTCGAAAAGTGAGAAGAAACTGTGTCTGTAACTCATGTCGAAAACTATAAAAAAAGAGATTACGTCGTTATGTTATAAATGTCACAACATTCCACTCGAAGCCGATGCGACATTGCAGACGTTGAGAACGCCAGTCACACATATCGTTGACGGCGACCAAAATTTACCAAAATTTAAAATTTTTCAACGACGGAAGCAAAAATGCAACCGTCGGCTATAATAAATACTGTAAAGTGCGACTTTACAGGAAAAAATTCTAATATTTTATAAAAATGTTAAAAGCAAAATAATTAAACAATGCAAAAATGTGCCAAGAACAAAATATTATTATTATTCTTTGTATTTTGCATTTTAATTGTTTTTTAGTGTTAAAATTTTTTCTTGCTCCATTTTTATTCGTGAGTTTTTTTGACAGTTCAAAGCGCGAACTTTTCTCACAAAAATGTTACAGGCACACTTTTTCTGTAAATTGGCAAGTAATTTCCCTATGTGACAGCTTTTACTCGCCAAAAAAAAGTTACAGACACAGTTTAGTGAAAAAACAGCTGTTTGTTTCAATAGATGGCATTTTTGTTTCATTTCACACCGCAAAAGTTACACAACATGGGCACTGAATGACTGATGACTAAGTTATATTAGCTTCAAGGCAAATTCATGTAAACGGGGGTGGCGATACTACAAGTACAACACCAAAAACACATCACTGTATTTTATTTGTTGCTTTCGTTGGTCGATATGTCAAGAACCCTAACAACATAAAGCATTCCTCTCTCTAAGTAAGAATAAAAAGTAGTACAGTTTATCTCTCAACGCCACCTGAAAAATGAATTCGCCTTGATCAGAGAAAATCAAGTAGGAGTGCTTTATTCGGCTTTACGGTATCTTAAGTACCCTCCACATAACCGGATGCTGCGTCTTAGACCAGTCATCAACTAACACACATTATCAAACCAAATAAAAAAACAAAAAGTGCGCTTACCATCACAAGCTGCTATTTGTGTAACTTCAAGTTCAGCAGAAGTAAAATTGCAGGATCTTCTAGAACATACTGCAGAAGGATTATTAAATACACTTAATGCTGTCTGTTAAAAAAAACTTAAAAATTGCAGCATCACTTTAATTTCTAAATGGGGAAGTGATGGAAGCTCTGGCCAGAAACATTACAAGCAATGTAATTCATAAAATTCATCTGATGCTAACTTATTCATGGTATCTTTCGTTTCATTACGTTTAAGAACAACGTATATTGGTTTAGAGCCGTCCACTAGTAAAGATACAGAAATGAATGTATGGAAAAAGGAAATTCCCTAAAGCTGTCATAACTGAATAAGTTCGAAAAACAAAAGATAAAATTAAAGAACTTCAGCTAGCAAAATTTAAATTTGATGGCCAATGCATTGAAATTAATTTTCAAATGTTTTTCACAATGATCGATGGAAAAGTTGCACAAGCTTTAACCGAAACAAAGTCTTCGTCAAGCTGCACCATATGCCAAAAGACATCAAGCTAATTAAGCCAAGCCCCATCACAAGACGATAGTTTCAATGAAGCATACGAATTTGGAATGTCCCTTCTTTCAGCCAGAATTCGTTTTATGGAGCATATTCTTAAATTGGGGTTTGAATTGGAATTTGGCCCGTTAGGTGAAACAGTGAGAAAAAGCAAAGAAAATGTGGAAAAAAGGAAGCAAACAAAAAAAAAAACAAATTCAAGAAAAATACCTTCAGCTAGGTCTTATAATTGAATAGCCAAAAAAAGGAGAAGGCAATTTAAATGATGGAAACACTGCAAGGAGATTCTTTTTCAATACAGAAACTGCAGCATCTATCACAAGAATAATACTACAAGTTATAGCATGTAGCAGAAAGATAAATGCAAGAAATTTGGCCAGTATGCAAATAAAACAGCAGTTCGTTATAACAAAAAATACTTTTGGAGACATATGCCAACCACAGTTCATTAAATTACACAATATGCTACCAATTGGAAATCTCTCTGAAGAAGCTTTCTTTCTTGAAGAAGCTTTCGGAATAAGGACTAAAGATTCTTCCGCATAATACAAGAAAAATTTCCAAATGTTGTACTAGTAAAAATCTTATTACTATTTTGTTGGGCAAATCAGATCCATATATGTCCACACTGAAAGAATTTTCTTTAGAATACCAATGAATTTTGACATTAATCCCATGGAAAATTGCATTAAAAAGGAACCTATGCAGCGCTTCGTTGGATCAATGAAACCTGTTTCATTAAAATGTATTTAATAAAACATTACATTAGATCTATGAATGTTATTCATTGGATGAATACTTTCAGAAAAGTAAACAAAATTTTTTTTATTTTATTTTTAAATTATTTTTGAATTTTTATTTTTAATCAAAGTTGTTCTTATTTAACTTTTTTTTTGTTTAACCAGAGTCGCTGCCGGGAATCGATCAGGTAACGCAACAACCTCGGCGCTGATAGACTTTTTTTATTTTATTTATTTTTTTTAATTTTTTTTTTTTATAATCAAAATTGTTCTTATTCAACTTTTTTTTTTTTTTTAACCAGAGTCGCTGGCGGGCATCTATCCCGCAACCTCGGCGCTGATAGTCTAGCTCACTACCAGCTAGCCTACTGAGGCAGTGTAGTTCTTGAATACAAAAACTATGTTTTTTGCCACTACTCAATTAAGAGCGTAAATATGAGATAAAATTGCCCATAACAACAAAAACAACGTTGATTTTTTTTGCTAACGCATAATAAAAAAAGACCACATAAAGAGAGAGTAAAGAAAACCAAAAACATACCTATTTATGGATTAAAAGTTTTTGTTTCATTACTATAATGACATTTTCATTGTCATAATGAAAATTTAAATTTATGAAGGCATGCTTTTTCGAAATATTTTTATACTTTTAATTATTGAGACTATAG